>BCII01000013.1:168354-365346 GCA_001972285.1 Erythrobasidium hasegawianum | reverse complement strand
TTCTCGAGGTATAGCTTGACGCGTGTCTGGCAAGGTGGATTTGGCTCTGGCGTGAGTCGCTCGAGGCGTGCCAGGAGCTGCTGATCTTCTTGACGAGTTCCTTCGCAGTGGTATCCTCGCTTGCACCAGCGCTGCGTTGTCTTCGTTGATGCCAGTCGCGTCTTGGCCCTCGACCTCCTGGCCAGTGCCTAGATCGGAGCCGGCTAGCGTCGTAGTACTGTTGGACGACCCTTCGGCAACGTTTGTCGAGTCTGGCAAGTTCTGCTGCTCTCTTTCTCCCTCCATTGTCGCAATTGAATTGACTGGGCTTGTGTCAAGAAAGCTGTCATCGATTTGCGAAATTATGCGCGTCATGTAATCAGGCACCAACAAGCTTGTCGAGCTACAGACTTTCGGAGACTGCGCACTGAATGCCAGTGATGCGCAAAGGGCAAAGTCGGACATCGTGTCGATGAATGCAAGAGCTCGATGAAATTAGGTAGTCTCGCGTATTTATTGTCAGACGGCGAAATTTGTTACCACAACATAGGACCCCGAGACTACAGTATGCTTGCATAAACGACATTTAACGACTCTTGCGTTCGGCTCTTGCCAGCTTTTCTCTCTCCTCATCCTCCTTGTATGCCTGCAAGTGACATTAAATTAGTCTGAACTAAGTTCGCAGCAGAAGACTTACTTTGACAGCCCTCTTTATCCCTTCGTCCAAGCTGACTACCGGCTCGTAGCCCAGCAAGTTCTGTGCCTTCTCGATACTATGCGCTCGCCATGCCGTCGCGTAGACCAACGTAAATCGAGTGAGGCCTTGTGGCTTTCTGTTGAATAGGCGCATGACCATCTCATTGATGACAGCGATAATGTATGCTATCCAGACTGGAATGACGAGCGTAAAGTATGGTTGGTATCCATTGTATTCATGGTATAATTTGCGGAAGAATGTGAAGAACTCTATCGGGTTTCCGCTCGTAACATTGAAGGCTTCGCCTGCTGCGGGACCAGGAAGTGAAGGGTCTGCTGGATCGAGGAGCTTCTCGCATGCTAGACAGTGTCCATAAGTAGCGTTTTCGACATGATCAAAGTCTTGCTTGTTCTTGTTACTGCCTAGTTGCAAGAATCCTTGGCCAGCATGTAAAACTGCCATACCTTGCGGAACGACCGTAGTATCACCTTCTCTGTGGTTCAAGGATCAGCAACTTTGTGAGTGAGATAGTACAGCTCCGCTCACCCTATAATGCCAGACAGTCGTAGAGCACAGGTATATAGTCTCTGCTTACCATTCGCTTCCAGCACTATTCTTTCGCCTTCGGCTTTACTCGCACCATAGAAGCTCTTCATGTCCTCTTCTTTAGGCAAAGGATCCGACTCTTTCACGTAGACCAGATCGCTTCCGTCAAAGTAGACAGCTGTAGAGCTTGTATAAATGAACCGTCTCACGCCTGCGTCTTGACACGCCTTGATCAATGCCCTCGCGCCCTCGACGTTTACGGCCCACGCTTCTTCTCTAGATGATTCGAAGTGGCTTGCAGCAGGCATAAAGACGGTCTGCGCTCGCGTTTTCTCGAGGACTTCGCGCAGAGACTCGACGGACGTAAGATCACATTTCAACCAGGTCCAATGCTCGCTGGGATAGCGCTGCGTGCGAGACGTAGAGAAGAGGTGTACTGCATCGCCGTATCGTGCATACAGATGTTCTAGCAAGGTGTGTCCAAGAAAGCCTTGTTTGGGTAGACCGACAGACCATCATTTCAGCTTTCGTTCGCTCCAATACCTGGCGATTGTCTTGCGTAGTCTACCTTCACCGCCAACGACGAGATACCTGTCGAGACCATGCTCAGTGCCAGTGACAGCCATGGGAAATGTCCAACGAAAGTCAAGCAGAGGGCACTTCCGGAGATCTCTGAATCATGTCAGAGCCAGATCAGCCAACTACAACGATACATGATGCTTACAGCTCTTGCGCACCCTGCGTTCTCCACGCTATTCTACATTACTCGCTAAAGCATACAACGACTACCTACTGAAGCACGCCATATGACCACACGCTACATCAAAGAAGGAAAGCTGAAATTGAGCGCTCTAGCCTTTGCTTTTCCGACTTAGATCTTCAACAACCTCTCCGCATTACCGTGGCAGAAGCCTTCAAACTCCTCTCTGCTGAGCAGGCCGCTCTTCTCGATTTCCTCCACAAATGCCTTGCCTTGTTGTGTCCCTGGAAAGGGATAGTCCAAGCTGTACATGACGTGATCTTTCGGTGTGACTTCCAATAAGCACCTCAGAGGCGGGAGGGTGAACATTCCACTTGTCGTGACCCAGATATTCTCCTTCCAAACTGTTCTGAGATCCCGTTTGAAATCTCCCCAATGCCGTGTAGTGTGTATGGTGCGGTCCAGCATGTATGGAAGCATCTCTCCCATGTGCCCTATCACTATCTTCAAGGCAGGATACTTGTCGAAGAGCCCAGCTGCAAAGAGGCGCAGGATGTGCAGTCCGCAGTCTGCGTGCCAGCCCCATGACGCAGTGCTCATCATGACACCGACCATGGGCTTGTATTCGCCCTGGTAATAGTTCTCATATTTCTCGGCAGGGTAATTTGGGTGAATGTAGATCGGGACGTCCAGCTCGACTGCTTTGGCGAATACTACCCAGTATTTCTGAGCCTCGAAGCAGCTCCCGTCCTCGAGGTGAGAGTTGATCAGAGCGCCTAGGAAGCCGTGCTGTCGGACGCAGCGCTCCAACTCGGCTGCCGCTTCTTCTGGATCTTGCATGGGCAAGCACGCGAAGCCAGAGAGCCTTTCCGGGTGCGCTCGACAAGCAGCAGCCAGGTGGTCATTCACTTTGGCACAGGTGTCGACAGGAGTGGGCATCAAGCCAATGTGGGAGAGGACTTGGCGCGAGATGTTGCCCTTGTCCATCTCTCCGATTCTGAGGTCGGCGAGGTTTACAAGACGCTCAGAGAGATTCGCAGGCAGATTTGCATGTAGTGCATCCTTAGTAGTAAAGAGCTCGGAGTCGAAGTGCTCCTCGAGAGCGATAAGAGCTGGTGCCATCTGGATGGGGAAGCTTGTGAGTTGTCTTGACAAGAGATGGATGTGTTAGACAAGAGAAGAGAGCTGCTCATCTCAATGTAGGAAATAAAGCTCTCGTTGTCGCCAGATATGATATTTATAGAATCAACCCCTATTCTCGCTAAGTCCGATGGATGTACACACGTAAGTTGATACCTACCACAAGTCGTAAGTACTCGGCCACCGTAGGACAAGACTATTACGCGTCCGAACTGCGCAGAAGATCCTGGAAATGTGTCAGCGCCTGTGTCGACTGAAGTCCAGAACCTCGAGGCATAAGCAGTCGAATATGGCTAAGATAAGGATGCCCGTGCACACATTTGTATTGCGTGGAGGTCGATTCGCTGCCAATCAACTCGCGCCAGAAGTCAGGGCCATACTGAACGAGAGAAGTCCAAATGACCGGAATCGAATAGCAGGCTAATCGAAGCTGAATATCAGCTGAAGAGGACACTGCTCTCATTCGCTCTGTCTATACTGAGGGAAGTCATAACGCGAACGTTGCACTGCAGCCTAGACTTTGCTTCCAGCTTGACCGCAGTCTATCAGCATGGCGTCTTTTGGATATGCGCTTGACGTCTCTGCTGGCTTCTACTCTGGCATATCGTTGAGGACGTCCAGGTCAGCGGGTCTGACTCTTCGAGGCGCCCTTCTTCGCGAAGTGGGTCGCAGCAGTCAGACACGCCGGGTTGATCAGCACAGAAGCTTCAGCTTGAGCAGGAGGAATGACAGTAGCAGTAGCAGTAGTAGCGATGAGGGACCAGGTAGTAGCAGCAGCAGCAGTGGAAGTAGCAGTCACGGCGACTCGACCCCTCCAACATCGCCAGAACCCACGCCGAGGACGATACAGCAGCAGCAGCAGCCGACTCTTCGCTTCAGCATCGCAGCCAGTTTCATCGGAAAGCCGCAGGAAGGTCGAGTTTCGAAGAGCGTCGGCAAGCTGAGCGAAGACAGCCCTATTGCGCGCTGGAGGGACGAGCTTCTCGACAAACATGGCAGACTCGCAAAGCAGCGTCAAAGTATCAAGCAAAAGGGCAAACAAAAACAGTCTGATCAAGTCATCTCGGCGGGAGAGGACTTCTTCTTCGTCTCGGAGTCATCTCACCAAGATCCGGCTGCTACAAGTATTGTCGGAGTCGCAGACGGCGTAGGAGGATGGAGCGAGAGCGGAATAGACAGCTCGATATTCTCCCAAGCTCTCATGTTTTACGCCAACAAGGCCGCGAGCCAGAAGACACGGTCGCAGAACGCGAATGACGCTGCGAACAAGGATTCGCGGTCTGTATATCCACACGATATACTGCACACAGCCTACAAAGACCTGCTGGAAGAGAAAGAAGTGGTCGCAGGTAAGCTTTCAGTGCCTTGTGCCTGTTGGATAGGGGCACCTGCTGAAAAGCTTGCACTCTGCAGGCTCCAGTACAGCGTGTATCATCACACTAGATCCCGTCGAAGGGATTATGCGGGCAGCAAAGTCAGTCCAAATCGCTACGGAACTTTCACAAAATGCTGAATTCGCTCTCCAGTCTCGGCGACTCTTCCTTTTCTCTTATACGAGACTCGAGCGTCGTGCATACTCAGCCTCCCCAGACACACTACTTCAACTGTCCCTACCAGCTGTCGAAGCTTCCAAACCATCTTGCAGGCGATCCTTCCAGCATCACAAACACGCCTATGCAAGCTGATCTCTTCGAGACTAAGCTGCAGAAAGGAGATCTTGTCTTATGCTACACCGACGGCTTTGGAGACAACGTCTGGATGAAAGAGCTAGAAGAGCTGTACAAGACGATCATGGTCGATGATGGGAAGCAGAGCTTGGGCTTGCAGAAAGTGGAGAAACTGGCGGATACACTCGTCAGCTATGCAAGGATATGTAGCGAGAAGGTGAGCCGCGTAGTATTCTGGCTGTCCGGTACCGAGCGTACTGACCTGTTTCTGTACCAGACGGACAAGCCGAGTCCTTTCGAGCACGAAGCGCGCAAACATAAATTGATATACAAGGGAGGTAAAGTCGATGATATATGCTTGATTGCGATTCTTGTAGATTCCGCCTAGCTATGACACTCCTGTCGAACAATGTGAAACACAACAACAATCGTACTACCAATATTGCCCTACTGAAAATACTGATACTATTACCGCTACCGGATACTGCCAGAAACTCAACAAACTTGATTTCATACTACTGGATCGTACGGGCGCAACTCATGCCCGGTCCATCAACCGCCTGATTAGCACCTCCAACCAGTTGCGTCCTTCCTCGTAAATGTGCTGAGTTTGTAGCTTGAGCATATACATTGTGCGTCGTAGTATTGCGTCGAGGCTCATGATCGGCTCACCGACAGAATTCACTGCAGGACTGGTGTGATGCGGAGAAAAGCTGGTGGTCGGCGCTATTTGTTCCTCTGTAGTATGCTCATGCATACTTGCTGATACGGCGAGAGACGAAGCTAGCGGAGTCGCAGTGACAGAGATCGTGTGCGTTTCCGTTAGATGTGAATATACGGTTTCTGTGAAGGTCCTCGTCGGGACAGCCTGAGCGCTCGTTGACCATTGAAGCGTCTCTAAACGAGAATTGTCCTGCTCCTGCAACATGCCACCGATTCGATCCAGCTTATGGTGTATCAGGCGGATCTCCGGAACGATATGCATTGCTGCTGCCATTGCTAATAGCAGAAAGAGGAGATACCACAAGTATGTCTTGAGGGAAGACGGTGGGCCTGGACTGACTTGAGCGTTGATCACAGACTTCGTGGGCTCTGCGCGGTCTTTTGTAAAGCAGATAGTAGGCCAAGTCCCCGAAGTCGAAGCTTGCCACCTCGATGACTTGAGTAACCTCGACGTCGTCCCACGGGTAGGCACATCAATGAGGAAGCCGGCAGATATGCTGGAGTACGGCACCTCCGACGCAGTTCGCACGGTGATACTGGCGACTCCGCATGAGAACAATGGCATACTCCATAGGAGGGGAGCATGTTGCTTTCCATCTTCATCACTCATGCAGGAGGTGTAAGTTATGAGGAGCTCGTCAGGCTTTGTGGCCGCTTGCTCTTGCGCAGCCAGTAAGTCGATCTCGTACGACAGCATATTTCGGTCACCGACTCTGATAGAACTTTTCGCTTCGATGTTGAGACCATAAGATCCGATGAAAGCCTTCAAGCCGACGTTTTCAACGGTGCCTTCGGATGGGATAAGAAGGCCAAGCCTAGCTATGGGAGAAGGTACTTGAGCTCGCAGGCTAGTGTGCATGGTGCGTGATGAGAAGTCGGACGTTATCGCAATGACCATGTCCAAGATGAAGGCGCCCGAATTCTGCGGTGACACAGAGCTGAGGAGGGCAGCTGGTAAATCTTGGAGATTGGGCATCTGTCCTAAGAATTCTGTCGTTTCCGCTCCCTTCTCCGCTGCACGGATATGCTTTGGTGCATCCGCAGGCGCATCTGCAAAGCAGATGATAGGCCAGCGACCCTGTGTGTTTGCAGTCCACATTGGTAGCTTGACAATTCTGGATGCTTTCCCTCTGACAGCGACGTCGCTTGCAAAGCCTGTAGACGTGCTTGCGTGTGGGACCTCTGAGTGAGTACGGATGGTAATGTTTGACACTCCGCAAGAGAAGGATGGCATGCTCCATATCAGCGGACTGTGCGCTTCGTCTGTTCTATCCCCACGTTCGTCGTCCGTCGTGTAGAGTATTACTATCTCGTCGACTTCGGCTTCTGAGGACAAACACTTTCGTGCTTCCGCCAAATCAAGCCTGAAGGAAAGCATATTCTGACCTCCGATTTTGCCAGAGTCGAGGGACGTGCATGGGATGCGACAGGAGCCTAGAAAGGCGTCAAAGACGCTGCTCTTGTCGCTTCCTTGCAGTGGGATCACGACTTCCAGCGAAGTCCAAGACAACGAGATTCCCGCACGTAAGGCGGTATGAATGGTGCTGGTAGCGAAAGAGGGCGTCACCACGGCGAGCATACCCATGATAAGAGGTTCGGTCTCTTGTGCAAGTATGAGAGAGCTAGACGAAGAAGCTGGAAGCTCTGTAAGACGGACCGTCTGATCGAGAAGCTGTGTCTGCTCTTCTTGCTCGTCCGCTGTACTTTTTGTACCGGCTGACAGCTGCTCAAAGCATGGCGTATGCTCCTCGTGTGGCCCAAAGTATCCGGCCTCGCGTTGTGCAGACATGACTTCCAGGAAGAGAGGCTGGTCCGCAAAGTAGGTTGCCCTTTCGCCAGTCACGGTGCTGCCATCATGAGTCGAAAAGCGAAAAGATGGGTCGGTACGGTGTGCATGCAATGACAGGCTTGCCGCAGGGGTTATCGAAATATGCGGTATCCGAGTACGCTCGTGAGGCAGGATGCAACCGAAAGACAGCACAAAGTTGCCCCCTTTGGCGACATGCTTACTATCCAGTGCGACTGTGAACTTTCGAAGCCTTTTTACGTTTGGCTCGAGCTCGCTGAGAGAAGGGGAGTATAGCCTTGGCGTCCCGATCTCTTCGTTAGGCGTAGGCTGAATGTCATCGATACTAATTTCTGCTGTTTGGTTTGCGAAAGGAGGTATTGTGTCGATGATGGACTGGGAAGACGAGGCTTTGGAGGGAGACGACTTTGTTCTCGAAAGAACGGACCGAAGTTCTTCAATCGAGGAGGAGTGATGGCGGGAAAATGTGCCTTGCATGGCTTCGGAACCGTTCCCAGATGATCTGAACAGATCGAGCTCCTTGCTATCTATTACTATTGCCGTGCCAGGCTCCGATGTAATGTCCACATCGCTGATCCTGAAATCCCCGCTGTGTAGTTCCACGGTGACATTAGTGACGGGCTGCACTGTCACATAGCACAATTGCCACCATCCAACGCTAATATGACCTCTGCATCGATTATCCGCAGCTCCAATCTGGTCCAATGTGAGAGTTGCCTGGAAGTCGGCTTCCAAGCCTGTAGTCTTCGCTCTGTCTGCCCATCGAAGTGTGAGTAGAGAAGTAGAAGGGAAGGTGCCCGATATATTGACGTAGTCTGAATCGTGGAAGACTTCTTCGGGATGCGATGAAGAGGAAGACGCCGAGCTGGACAACTTCGAAGCACTACTTCGTGACTTCGAGAATGGGCGCAAAGCTGGCTGGGTTGACATGACGTAATCTACCTCTGCGTTTGATAGTTGAGGTAAAGAGACGTGCAGAGCATTTTGAAGGCATGTTGGAATAGGGATGTCCGTCTTGAGATGCAGATTTAGAGTCAGCCTCACCGCCTGAGCATGAGATGCAGAAGGGACTAACCCTGCATGCCTCATTGGGAGGGGACGAGACAAGCGGTACTCGAAGACTGACTGCAAATTGCGATGTCAGCTTATCGCTATCTATCCTGAAAGTAAGGTGCTGTGCGTACGTATGATCACATAGTCGCAGGTTCGTCTATAGCCTTCTTCACGCGGGATAGGGTGCTTTGATGCCGCTATATTGGCAAAGACACCATCGCCCTTCTCGATAATCCCGAGTCTAGGATAGCTGTTTGGGTTTGCATCATCCGCAAATGGCGAGGCTAACCCTATACCAAAAGCTGAAGCTGCCTTCAAGGCTTTCGAAGACACATTGGGAGATATGGCATCGGTGTAGGCCACTACTTGCGTCTCCTGCAGCTTGACCAAGCCTTTATCGAGAAGTCGGACAGATTGGGTCGCAGCCTGCGTTGGGAGGGCTATCTACAATAGACATAGCGTTATCAGTGAGGTTTCAACGCGACACATCCAGAGTTGGCACCTTGATGTACAGGTCAACGTCGAGAGAACTTGAACCCGGCTGCACTGCTTTCGCATGCACAACAAGCTTCTTGCATATCTTGCTTGTGCTCAGCAGATCATCTTGACCGTCCGAGCTGCGACTTGAGCTGAGGTCTATGCTCGCGAGACTCTTTCGACGGGCCAAGAGAGCAGATCCACTGCCCGACACAGCCCTGCCAATCACTCTAGGTAACGTAGGAGTTGCAGGAAAGGCCAGAGACAGTTCGTGGGAGGTCGTATCTGCATTGTCTGGCTTGCGCGACGCGCTTCGGCCGTTCTTTCGAGAGGTCATCTTTATCGTTTCGCATTAAGCACGTTCTCCCAGCCATCAGACACTGTCATGAGATGCAAGCATTCGTCGTGTTGGGACTTTGAGTAGAGCTGCAGTTGACGGCTTTCGCTCCTACCACAACCTTCGAACAAACAAGATCACAGCTTAAAGAGCATACAGGAGCCCATAATGCATTGGATCGCTAAAGCCTTTCGCTACTTGCTTAGATGATAAGGCGTCTGCCTGGGCACCTTCGCAACACGCTTGGAATCCCATGGCCAGCATCATGATGCATGGTCGCAAGAATGGCGATCTTCCAGTGCGCTAGTCCCTAATCTTCCGCTTCCACGACAGTGGAGGATGGCCATGTCAAACTCCACTTTTCTGGCTGTTGAACCTGGAAGATGCTGCGTACCCACCTGACCTATAAAAATGCTGCCCATCCCCCTCGCCCCTTGGCTCTCTTTCCATCAATTTACGACTCGTCTTCCTAATTTCTATGACATTCCTACTTTATTGACTCTCAATTCTCCTATCACTCACTCTAATTCAACTGCAGAAGAATCGCCTGCATATCCCATCAGTAATTGGGATCCGCCTCAGCAAGCTCTTCGTCTCCTCATCTACATGCTACACAATGTCGGAACTTCCCCGTGAAGCCCTCGCACTTGAAGAGGGTCTACAAGAAGGGGGCACTACTTCCATTCTGGCTGAAGCGGACCTCGCGTACAAGAAGCACGTGCATGCAGCAGAGCTTGATCGGAAGAAAGGCGCGGCTCAAGAGTCGTAGCGACAGGACTCGCGACCCTATCGACCATCGCCTGCATGCAGAACCGGCGAAGAGTAAGCCTGTAAGGAGAAAGACGAGATCCAGCGAGGGCATGTCAGCCGAAGATAATGAAGAAGTGGCAATCAGGCGGTGTTCTGACTTGTTATCGAAGAGCAGCGACACGCAGATCAACAGAGTGCTCTCGCCAAGTTCAAATTCAAGGCTCCAATCGGAGCTGAAGTCGCGGAACAGCACGGAGGTTATTGACTCGTGAAGGACGCAGCGACAAATCATGGTAAGGAGACCTTCGGCGAAATACAATATTTGAAGGCAAGTGAGATCCAGCTCAGCCCACAAGCGAACCATACGGTACACACCTGCTGCGTAACATCTACCCAGACGAATGTGCCGCTTCGACCGACCACAACGAGGTTCTTCGTACACTTGGCCGAAGCTTTTCGTGCCCCTGAAGGCGAGTTTCTGGTCACAATCAGGCAGATCATTCATCTTGTTATGCCGCAGCATGATTTCAGCCTAGACGACATAGGGCCGCTGGTATTGGGACACCAGCCCGGAACGCCAATGTCTTTGGAGAATTACAGAGCTCTATAAGCGGCTTCTGAATATCAATCGGAAATACTGCAAATCGACGGCGTCCGAGTCAATGTCTACTCGACTGAGTATGAAGGCCAAACCTTCCGTTTCGCTGCTCTTCGAAACGTTGCACAGGGTTGTGTAGAGTCTGAAATGCCATATCGAAGCTTCAGTCCCGAAGTGATGGAGATCAACTTTGCTCGTTTCACCAGCTTCGAGGCTGTGAAACTGGCTGAGTAAGTCACACATTTTAAACGCGCATATCGCTACACCCTACTGATGTCTATTTTCGCGACAGCACACAACATGGCGCCGCCTACTTCGCCCGTATCCTCAAGACGCCTGATTACACACATGAAGAAGTTGAGAATCTGGACGCCTATGTCACCGATTATGTCTCTATCGCTGTCAACTCCGCCAAGGGGAAAGGGCGAGCAACCGAGCCAACGCCGGTCTATGAAGCAGCCATCCTCGTCAAGCCTGCAGATGTCGCGCTGCAACCCGACATAGCTCCTCTGCGACAGCTGCTGAATGCTCTGAAGCGCAAGGTAGAAGGGTTACAGGCAGCGCAACTCGCAGCAGCTGCACCCACGAAGGACGACGAGGCGAGGCGGCTCGTCCAAGTGAGCGCAGCATAACAACAGCTCCGTACATCCACTGATATGTCATTCACCAGACGTTAGAAAGTACATTGGAAGAACAACAAAAGAAAACCATCAAAGTACGGCGCGAGAGGCGGCGGCGCAATAGACAACCACTTTCTCAAAGTTCAAGCAGCACAATCTCGAGGACCTGCCTTGCATACTATCGTCCCAGATGAAGCTTTTTCATCCGCGGATTGATGGGGTAAGATGCTTTCCTCGCTGGAGGATCTGGCACACTTTGCGGTGTTTGTGAACGAGAACATACCCCTCTTGGAGCATCAGTACACAACGCGCTCTGCTTCGGCCAGTAGCGCTTCGACAGATGCGATCTCTGGCAAGCAACCGAGCACGGTCATCTTCCCACCTCGATATCCTTATCACCTTTCTGGTGGGTGTTACCGATCTTCGGGATTACCAGCGGCTGATGTTGTTCTCGAATGTTGTAAGTTGTGCTCTGAAGAGATGATGAGCGATACAGGCTGAAATCTCTGTAGGTCTCGCTCGATAAGACTATGTTCCTCCAAGGCCCAGAACGTAAACACGCTCCCTTCTGTTTCAGCGCGCACCAAACTTCTCAAATCACAAATCGCATGGTCAACTCGTAAGTAATGGTACACCCTTTTGCCGAGATGTTCCTAGGCTGAAAAATTGGCCAAGTCTGCTAGGCGAGCGCGACGCGGCGGAACGGAAAGACTTGATCAACGCTTGCGTCTCGCAGTTCACCAAGGCAGGCAACGACAGAGCTATTCTTATGGCCGAGATTCTCGAGTACATCCCCGACTCCCTAGATGCTCTCAAGGAGAACGACAATGCTAAGGCCCTGCCTATAGAAGAGAACATTAGAGACAAGAACTATAAGCTCGCATCGGGAATGAAAGCTGAGAATCCGAGCTGGGTGGAAATTGGTGTCTTCGCGCTTGAGCTCACATCTTTATCTTCGATCATAGAGCAGAGGATGTTGGGTTGGCGGTGTGAGGGAGGAAAGGTGAGGCAGCAAAGTAAGTCACCATTCGGCAATCAGGCGGTATTCTGACTTCTGGATTTTAGGTACCCAAGGGGCACAACCGAAGGACTGCCCGAAGTCCCCCCTGGCGAAAAGGCTTCCGTCATGGAAGTATTCCTGCCTCCGATATACAGAGAATCTGGCAATCACCTCCCCTGGAGAGACCAGAAGGTCCAGAGCTGAGATGAGAGTCTGAGGCTGCTCTAGAAACCGGTATAACAGCTACCACCGATTGCTGTCGAGGTTGAGGGCATCGTTGAATTTGCCATGATAAGCCTGAGCTCCTTTTTAAGAGACGTATCAGCAGCTGACCCCAATCGTTAAACCCAGTTCTCAGATCGAGTCGGCGTATCAAAAACACAGTGTAGCGAGCTAACAAGCTCACTTCGAAGCACAAAGTTGAGCTGGGCTAAAGCGAATCGGATGAAATGTTGCGAGAGAGGCCAGGCCACGATGATTAGAGGATTGGTTTTTTTGTGTGATGATAATGGCATGGGTATTCGTTGTTCGTGGATCAGTCTGAAGGCTTCTTGAGCAATCCTCTTCAGTATTAGACAGTCTTGTTCCAAGATGCCTTGCTACGCTTGCCACGCTGCTTCTCCTTTGCACTTTTCGCCTCGAAGTAAGAAAAGGCAGCAGGAACCCAACAAGATGAGTGTGAGTTGTCGCAGTGCATTTGGAGGGTCACTTGGGCGCTGTTTCTGACGCGATAGCTGCTTCGACGTCCCTTTACGCGCCAAATATCGTCGATACATCCAGGAAAACATGCTGCAGGTCCCCAGCGCGGGAGGCAGCGGCAGTGCTGCAGCAGATTACGATACGCTCAGCGACGTGGTCATGGACGACTCGCGAACCAACTCGAGACAGGCAAGTCTGCTGGGTTTGGCGCGCGCGGTCAGCTCAGGAAAGCTGATCCTAAGGCCTCGACACGACAGCCATCTGTCGCACCATCTGTAGCTGGACCTTCTGCTGGACCGTCGAAGCTGGGAGAGTCATTCACCGCTGCCGACGAGCAAGAAAACGGCGAGCAGGAGGACGGCTCAGTCAAAGATGAGGAAGACGAAGACGAGGACGAGAGCGACGACGAAGGCGACGAGTTAGAAGAGGAAGGAGCGCCTACAACTCCTGGCAAGCCTCTGACCGTCAAGCAGACGCAAAAGCTGGAACGACAGGCCAACAGAAGCGCTCAAAAGGTTTGCATGGATTCCTCACCGTAGATAGCAAAAGCTCAGACGAGCTATTACAGGAGAAGAGAAAGCAACAGAAAGCCAACCTAAACGAACGCAGAAGAGGTGTCGGCGACAAGAAGGTGCGACGAGCTCAGCTCGCGCTTGGGAGGTCAAGCTAACATTTGGCGAATAAACAGGTCGCGGACTCTATCAAGAGATTCTCGTATCTCTTAGGCCAGACCGACCTCTTCCGACATTTCATCGACCTGAAGGCAAGTCCTGCTCGCCCATTGCACATAAGTCAGTCGCTGATCATAGCGGCGCAACTGCAGAAAGGGCGAGATCCAGAATTCGCAAAGCTGCTAGCAGAGTCAGAAGTAGTTGCTGAGCAGAAAGCGAATGGCAAGAAAGCAGCTGCAGGTCGACGCGGTCGCAAGTCTGAAAAACAAGAAGATGCAGAACTCCTTGCAGAAGCTGGTCATGACAAGGATGAAGCAGAAGCAGAAGATTCATTCGTATTCACCGAGTCGCCTGCGTGTAAGCTGTCCCCTGGAGCTGGTCCGCGCAGGACGTTGCTGAGATTGGCTGTGTCTACAGATGTCAAGGGCGGTCAGATGCGAGACTACCAGGTACAAGGCTTGAACTGGATGGTCAGCTTGTATCACAACGGTATCAACGGTATCCTTGCAGACGAAATGGTAAGCGTTCTTTCGCAGCCTTTCTTCGTTTCCATAATCGCTAACCTACTCTTGCGTCAGGGTCTTGGTAAAACTCTACAAACCATTTCTTTCCTTGGCTATCTTAAATTCCACAGGGACATCTCTGGCCCACATCTGGTTGTGGTCCCCAAATCGACTCTGGACAACTGGGCTCGAGAGTTTGATCACTGGGTACCGGGCTTCAAGACTGTCATTCTCCGAGGTACTAAGGAAGAGAGAGTAGGCACAACCCGATCACCTGTCTGTATGCGGTGGCTGATCCACGCTGTTTTGCTTAGGCCGCTGTCTGCCAAGAGACCCTTCTTACACACGACTTCGACGTCTTGATTACTTCTTATGAAATCTGTCAGCGAGAGAAGACTACTTTGAAAAAGCTATCTTGGGAATACATCATTATCGACGAAGCTCACCGTATCAAGAACGTCAACTCCATTCTTTCGCAAATCGTCAGATTGTTCGACTCGCGAGCACGTCTTCTCATCACTGGAACACCCCTTCAGAACAACTTGCACGAACTCTGGGCTCTTCTAAACTTCCTTCTTCCAGATGTCTTTTCGGACGTCGCTGATTTTGATGCCTGGTTCGGAGACAAGAGTGCCGGGAAGACGATTGAACAAGTCGATGAAAACGGAGACCAGAAGCCCAAAGAAGAAGAGCAGAAGAAGGACGAAGATAAAGACCAAGTCGTCAAACAGCTGCACAAAGTACTGGCTCCTTTCTTGCTTCGAAGAGTCAAAGTCGACGTCGAGAAGAGTCTTCTGCCCAAGAAGGAAATTAACGTATATGTTGGAATGACTGAAATGCAGAGAAAATGGTACAAGTCTTTATTGGAGAAGGACATCGACGCAGTCAATGGAATGGGAAGCAAGAAGGAAGGCAAAACACGTCTTCTCAATATCGTCATGCAGCTCAGGAAATGCTGCAACCATCCTTACTTGTTCGACGGCGCAGAACCTGGCCCACCCTTCACGACGGATGAACACCTTGTCTTCAACTCCGGAAAGATGAAGATTCTGGATAAGCTGCTCAAGAACATGAAGGAGAAGGGCTCTCGAGTCCTCATCTTCTCGCAAATGAGCAGAGTGCTCGATATTTTGGAAGACTACTGCCAGTTCAGACAATACGGTACGCATAGCTCCGCTTGCAAAGAGCTTGACCTCGAGACTGACAGGATTGCACCAAACAGGCTACTGCCGTATTGATGGATCCACTAGTCACGAAGATCGTCTAGCAGCCATTGACGACTACAACAAGCCCGACTCCGAAAAATTCGTCTTCTTGCTAACGACACGTGCTGGAGGCTTGGGTATCAACTTGACTACCGCCGATATTGTCGTACTCTATGACAGTGACTGGAACCCTCAAGCAGATCTACAAGCCATGGATCGTGCTCATCGCATTGGACAGAAGAAGCAAGTCTATGTTTTCCGATTTGTCACGAAAGATGCGGTCGAGGAGAAGGTTCTTGAAAGAGCTGCTCAGAAACTGCGTCTGGATCAGCTGGTCATTCAGCAGGGACGCTCGCATGCCTCTGTCACCAAAGGTAGCGTATCTTGCGTATGCAGCTCTCTCCAAGGCGATCGACTGATACCTTTTCGCATCAGCCCAAGGCAAAGAAGAGCTCGTTGACATGATCCAGCACGGAGCTCAGAAGATCATCGACAACAAGCAGTCTATGGAAGTCAACGACGACATCGAGCAAATCATCGCTGAAGGAGAGAGAAAGACAGCTGAACTCAACGCCAAATACGCAACTTTGAACTTCGATGACTTGCACAGCTTCAAATCGGATGCACCAGGCACCAGAGAATGGGAGGGAACGAAATATACCGGTAAATTCAAGGCTCCTATCTACATTGAGCCGAGCAAGAGAGAAAGAAGAGCATACGCTGGTGTCATTGGCGCTGATGGTGTCATCGACAATGAGAAGAGCTCAAGACAGCAAAGACGAACTCAGCAATTCAGGATTCTAGGTCATGTGTAAGTTGGCTGTCGCTCGGCAAGAGTCTGAAGCTCCCGCTAAGCGATTCTACAGCGGTGAATGGCAGTTCTACCCTCCTCGTCTCCTTGAGCTACAGGATAAGGAGCTCAACTACAAGAAGAAGCTTAGCGGATATCGCGTACCTCTTCCGTTGAGATATGACCGAACGGCCATGACTCACGAGGACCTAGTTCGAGAGCAGCAAGAGGACCAAGCAGATATCGACAACGGTAAGTAACGTTGACTCGTGGCTGTCGTCGCCTTCAGGCTGACTTCTTTTCCCAGCTGTGCCATTGACGGAAGAAGAGCATGCCGAAAAGGAGGAGTTGCAATCAGTTGGAGGCTTCGACAGCTGGACAAAGCGAGACTACCAGGCATTCATTCGAGGTTGCGAGAAGTTCGGTCGAAACGATCTCGATGGCATCGCTACCGAAGTCATTGGCAAGGCTCCTGAAGAGGTCAAGCGTTACTCGGAGACGTTCTGGCAGCGATACAAGGAGATTGAAGGTTGGTGCAAATGCAGACATTTCAATTTGGGTATGACTAACTGTGGCTCTTGCAGACTGGGAGCGCCAGCTTGCTAAGATCGAGGAAGCCGAAGAACAGCATGCGAAGAATGCTCGATTGACAGAGATGGTCAAGGGTGCTGTTGCCAAGTACAGATATCCACTTCAGCAGCTCTCCATTACATACCCTGTCCAAAACCGAACCAAGACGTATACAGAAGAGGAGGACCGCTTCCTTGTGTGCGCTCTGGCCAGACACGGCATAGGCAGTGACGATGTTTATGACCGGATCAAGAGAGAAGTGCTTGAGCATCCAGGTTTCCGCTTCGATTGGTTCATCAAGTCTCGAACTCCTGTTGAGATTGGTAGAAGGTGCACTACGCTTGTAGGGCTTGTGCAGAAGGAGCACGATCCTAATTCGGCCAAGATGGATCCTGTTAGAAAGGCTAAAGCTACTAGAAAGAAGGCAGACGGTGGACCTGCGGATGCTTCGACGAGCAAGAAGCGAGAGGCAAACGGAGATGGTGCCAGTGATGCTGGCTCAGACGCGCCTAAGCCCAAGAAGCGCAAGGGACCAGCACCCCGTACATCTACTACATCCTCAAGAAGCGCTCGTCTAAGAGCTTAGTTCTCTATCTTTCTGTGAGTTGTCGATTTTATGTATGCCCGTCAGGCCAGTTTATACCACTAGATGATTTCGATCTGCAATCCAATGCTATATATGATGCTACCTGCGGCTGCGACAGTCTTATGGCTTGTCTGAGGAGTCTGACAGATGCTGTCAGACCGTTTAGCTGACAAATCAAAGAGACCACGTGCCGGGCCTAGGCTATTTCTGTGGGCCTTATCAATTCTCCCCGCACTCCCGCCCCGGGTTCTGGGTTCTTCAGGAGACTCTATCTACACGGGATGACTGCTTCTTCTTCTTCTTCTTCTGCGTATTACTGCTGGACATAGTCAAGATGAGCAACAAAGATGACGAGCTGCTGCGGGACCTGGGTTACGAGCAGAAGATGCATAGGTAGAGCGACTTGCAAGCCAGAGCCGAGTCGAGAGCACATCGCGATTAATCAGCGTATGGCTGTCGACCAATAGAGTGAATCTACTAACATTAGAGAACCAACAGGTCATGGGGACTCCTCCAGGTGATATACAACCTGTGCTAGAAAGTTGCATTTACTGATGTCGGGTACGGCTAGAACTTCGGCATTTCAGTGAGTATTACCTACTCACTGGAAGAAGAGCAATATCTGATCGTCTAGGCAGTTCACTATCATCAGTGTGATAACGGCAAGTCAAGCTCCAAGCTGAGCAGCAACAGTGTATTGAAGAGTTCCACAGGGAATCACAACCCTCTTCAGCTATGGATTGAATACAGGCGGCCCTGCGTAGGTAATGCTCACAGAAATCCGTAAATGCCTGCTGAACTTCCTAAGCGTGATGTCTCTTGGATGGCTCGTCGTATGCTTCTTCACGGGCTTCGTGGCCTTAGGAATGGCGCAAATCACCAGTGCTGTGCCAACTGCAGGTAGATCGCCTCATCAGTATCGCAATCCGAAGCCGTGCTGAACGATTGACGCGATCCCAATCACAGGCGGACCATACTATTGGGCAGCAGCCTTGGCTCCGAAGAAACACTCAGCTTTCGTAAGCTGGGTAACAGGCTATTTCAATTTTCTTGGACAGGTTGCAGTCACCACTGGAATCTCCTTCGGCTGCGCTGGCTTGATCACAACCCTTATCACAGTTGGGCACCCAGACTTCGTAATTACGCCTGCAAAGACTCTAGGCATGTGACAATGCTTGTGACTAATGGAGATCGCCGCTGATTCGTTGCGAACTCTTAGGCATCTATGCCGCTATTATGGCCTCTCATATCATACTTAACTGTATCGGAGGAAAGGTCCTCAAATGGCTCAATAACGTTTCCATCCTACTGCATTCGCTTGGCGTCGCATCTGTCGCGATATCTATCCTCGCCAAGGCGCCTAAGCTGCAGTCCGCCAAATTCGTCTTCACCACATTCAATGACAGTAAGTCATTAGCTATTTGATTATCTTCATTCTATACTCAGCATTTAAACAGATACTGGGTGGGGAGTGAGAGCCAGCAAACCTTACGTTGCCGTCATTGGACTGCTCATATCGCAGTATACAATCACTGGATTCGACGCGTCGGCTCACTTGGCAGAAGAAACACGAAACGCAGCTCGTAGCTCTCCTATCGGGGTGCTCATGTCTGTTGCAATCTCAGCTGTATTTGGCTGGTTCTTGATGCTCTCGTATCTCTTCGCGATCCAAGATCTGGACGCGGTCATCAACAATTCATATGGCCAGCCTGTCTTGCAGATCATGATCGATTCATGCGGTATCAGAGGCGGGCAAGCTCTTATGGTAGGCAGCATTCGTCAGCTAGGACTGTGCCCGCCGCTAACGCTTTCGCTCACTTCCACGATACCGCTCGCGCTCCTACAAACAGTCCATCGTCGTCCTTTGTGTCTGGTGCGTATCTTTGCACAATGCTCTTCGATCGCAAGCTGACTCCTTACCCTTCGCCAGGCACTGCGGGCTGTTCTCTCTGACAAGCAATTCGCGCATGGCGTACGCTTTCGCAAGAGATAAAGGTATTCCTAGCTTCTTCGATCATGTTTCCCCTCGTACTGGCGTGCCTGTTCGCACAAGTAAGTTGGCTATTGGTCAGCACCTAATAGCTCCTGATCAAGTTGCGCTTACCTTTGTTGACTCAGTCTTTCTCATGGCCACGCTCGCTTTTCTATTGGCTGTACCGAGCTTGGGCTCGAGCGTTGCTTTCGCCGCTGCGACTAGGTAAGCGGATGAACTACACACTCTTTATACGTTCGGCGTTGATATCTGGATGTACAGTATCGCAACATCGGGTAAGCTGCCAGAGGTCGATTTCTTATCTCGAGACTAACATGCTGCTACTGTATTCCTCCAGGCTTATACATATCTTACGTGAGTTTGTTCAATCCGAGAGATGCTTGCACATTTTACTGACTCTGCTCTCAGGCCATCCCAATCCTTGTTGGTAAGCCATCTACCTTGCCACCCTCTGCGCGAAGCTCTGCTGACACCGGTAATCAGGGCTGATATACGAGAAAGACTTCAAGAAGGGGCCCTTCAATCTAGGCATCATGTCAAGACCCGTCGCCTTCGTAGCTGTTGCCTATGTGGCTTTTATCACGATCGTCTTCTGTCTGCCTTCGGTCACGCCGGTCGACTCGCAGACATTGAACTATACGCGTAAGTGACGCACGAAACGCTTGGCACGAAGGACTATCTGCTGATGTTGACTTGCAACTCCGAATGCTTCTTCTACTACAGCTGTCGCGATCGGCATAGTACTGCTCTGGGTCTTCGGATCGTGGTTCCTTTTCGCTAGGTCAGTGAGGGTTTATTGAGGATCTTCGCAGGTACTGAGGGGCAAATTTAGGAAATACTTCGTAGGGCCGATTCGACAGGTGGAGCAGGAACTAGGGCATATATCAGAAGCAGGTGGAAATGTGGATGTAGTGGACGATGTCAAGCAGAAGGGCGTTTATTGAAGGGTTTACCGAGGGTCATTGTTGATAGAATTCGATGTGGATAACAGTAGCACTGATTAGAATGCGCCCCCACTAAGGGGTTTCTGAAAGAAGCAGAAAAATTGATTATATTCGCAACAATTGACAAACTACAACTGCGCCTCTTCAGCCGTGGCCCCAAAAGCTGAGGAATGGATCAGCTTTAATCCTGTACGAGCGCAGAGCAGGTACTTACTAGCCTTGCGCCTGTATGCCGCCTGATCGCGCAGCCATTGTCTATACTGTTTGATCGAGTGTACGCGCTCGCCATAATAGTCTGGGACCTACGCACGTCATTGAAAGTCATCAGTCAGTACTACTTGGTTGCAGTGTTGGAAAATCGAGCTTACAGGGTTATTAACGCTCTGTCTGCTTGGGTCGACCCTCCGCTGCTTGATGTGCCGCAGGAAGACATTGTCCATCTGCTCCATACTCGAAAGGACACTCCTGTGTGATAGTCGCCAGAGCGCATTGCCAATGATGGGACCAGACAGCCAACCTCCAGCGACACAGCCTACAATAGCAACACCGTCTGTTTCCGGAGGGCCGACTTTAGCTTACGATGCATATAACCGGGTGTGCGATGCACGTACAGACGATAATCGGCTCGAAACCAAGTATAAGTTGACCTGGCTCGCTTTCGAGATTGGCAAAATATCCACCGCCCAGAGCCATTCCGGCGATAGTAGTTGGGATAGCGCTGATAGTACCAAATGTGCTCCTGCTTTTTCGGAGCTTGAAGTAGGTGTTCCAAGGCATGGTCGTAGAAGTCGAGGAGGCAGACGAGGTCGTACTTGACCCATGACGGGCGAAGGACCGCGCAAGGCCACGTTGTAGCCTGAGATTGCGCGATATCGTCGCTGGACAGCTGCGTACAGAGGAAGCCATAATGTCGGGAATGTGCAAAGCCAAGATGCGTCAAACCGATTTGACGGGTTAGCTTTCGACCATTCAGGCGATTCTAACTGACATTAACTACAGATTACGAGTGCTACATCTACTGATTCGGCGCATCTGTCATCATCTACTTCACGCGCGAAGTACGAAAGAGCTGTCACTCGCTCAGTCGACGCTTCAGCTGTCTTAGCCGGCTCCCCTCACCCTCCGCCATCTCCTTGTCTTCTACTGCCCTTACACCTAGACTATCATTAGCTCTTCCCACCCTCCTTCCGCCTATCTCGCTACCTCAAATCATGCAGGCCTAGGTAGACCGGCGCGTCGGCAAGTAGGGCAGTAATCCGCGGTATTGGGGCAGATTCTCTCTCGTATGGCATCGAAAAGCGAACATCCTTTCGTGTCTCATCCTTCAAGACCTCGTCTAGAAACATGTAGACTCTGCTTAGCCGAGGTGCAAGCCAAGAAAGAAGTCATAGAATCAAGCGTTGAGCTGCCGAAGAGGAAAGAAGAGCGAATGAAAAGATGCGATAAACAACGTGAGTGCATTGTATCTGCCCGGCCCAATATTCGCCTTATGACTTGGTGGTTGGCAGTGGAAAACCTATACTGGGAATTAAGCAAGAAAGATATCGGTCGGCAGAGACATCTATGCTATTGCAGACATGCAGAGCCGCAGCTCAAGGCCGAAGCCCGAAGGAACAGAGGGCTGGAGCCTCCCGAACCCGGTCAGCCCAAGGTCAAATTACCCGATTTCAACAAGAAGCGATCTTCCCTGCCAGATGAGCCTCGTGCTCCAACAAAAGCAGCAAGCTCCGGCACCTTAGCTACCACAGAAGCTGGGCCTTCTCCGAAACGTAAAAGAGCCTCTCGCTCCGCAGTTGGCAAAGTACAGAGCTATCGAGAACCAAGCGAAGACGAAGGTTTACTCAATGATGAAGCTCAGTCAAGACCCGCAACCAAGAAGACGAAAGTCAGAGCAGAAAAGCAAGATCCTTCCGACTCTTCTGACTCTGATCTAGACGGGCCTAAGGAGTACGTATCTTGGATCAACCTCTTAATAGTGACTGACTTACTCGGGTAATCAGCTACTCCGATTTCTTCGCCCCATCAACATCTTCTTCATCCCGATCACGCTCAAGGTCGACGACTGGCACTCCTCTATCCGCCCACCAATTCGCATCCAATTTCTCTGGCCTGACAACGACGGCCTCCCCCGTTCCTACTATTCCGCCCGTCATCCCTACTGTTCCTCGGCCTACTCCTGTCGCCGCGGCTTCTCCCGCTCCCAATCTCCCACTCAGAAGTCAGTCTCTACCCACTGATCGCGAAGAAGCGCTCCTTCTCGATCGCATCGAGCACTTCGTTTGCGCAACCTTGCACGAATACAAGCTTCCGGAAGCCGAGGAATCCGATGGATACCGTGATGCAGAAGCAGAAAGCCCTCAAAAGCAGCGCAAAGCTGCCACATCTAAACCGAAGCCAAACTTGCCCTTGATGGTGTACAAGGTCCAACAAGCATTAGATACGTTGAAGGCAATGGCGGAAGAAGGAGGCACATCGCTTGATATTGCGAAGGCAAAAGCGTTCGGTAAACAGCACCTGCAGACTCGCCTTGAAGAATTGCAAACAGCTCAAGGCATAAAGCAACTCCCAGTCAAGACCACGCCGACTGGCAACGATGCGATGTGGGAAAGACTAGAAAGAGAAGTCGAGATGGATGCCAAGCTTGCAAAGAAGATGGCCAGGGCTGCACGTGGCTATTCGCCGAGTCGACCCTACTGCGAAGATTCGGATGACGAAATCCAAGCCTTATAACCGACTAAGCGAAATTACGGGTTGAAGCAGCGAAAGAGAGGGAGTAGATGATAGTGATTATCAGATGCAGTTGTAGCTTTGTACATGTTGTTGCGCCTATTTCGCCCATTTTCGCATCTTTTGGTGCGACTGTCAGTAGCTCAAAGGGTCTAACCTTGGCGGCTTGTTCGTGTTTATACAGGCCTATAGATGGCCGTGTTTCCAGCCGAGCAAACGCTCTGCCTTGCCCGTATCGTACAGCGTTCTGTGCTCTCCTAAGGGACCGTCAAACCAGTCTTCCCGCAGCTTGGCTTTGGGCTGGTACTTCCGTGCTAGCTCCTTCATAGAAGGTGCCTCCTTTCCGTATATCTGGTAATGAAGCGACGTGGGCGCAATTATAAAGAATGCCTCGTGCCCAGACCACCCTTCTGATGTCAAGCCAAGAAGAGCGGCACGAGCTATATCGTCGATAAGCTGAACAAGATCTCGACATTAGGTCTGACAGCTCAGAATGTAGGCAGGTGTTGGACTCACGTTCCATGCCCACAATTGATTTTGATTCACTAGCGCCCCCGGATCGGGGTTAGTCTTGAAGCGAACGAAATCGAACGATGCATCAGGAATCTCGTAAAGACATAGATGCGGCCTGATAGACGCTATTCGCATAAAGGGGAAGGTCCTGATTATCGAGTCCGCTTGCATTTCGCACACTCTATTGTACGGGGAGTGGTAGTGGTCAGCAAGTGACTTGATGAAGAACATGGCTTTACTTGCTGTTTCGATAAGGCATATGGATCCGCTGGCGTGCAGGGCTCGTCTTCAGTGAGGGGCAGGTTTTGGAAGTCTCGCTTGAAGGGGTGATAGGTTGCTCCTAGAGCGTTTATACTAGACAATTGCACCACGCGAGTGATCTTGAGCTCTCCTGCGGCTCTCAAAACATTATAGTTCGCTGTGATGTTTCTGTCACAGAGAATCAGGTCTGGCCAGCTGAAATACTTCTGTAGATCAAGCTTCGTACGTATTGTGGACTGTCCAATTGGGAAGAGTCTCAGGATTTGGAATAGCAGCACAGTGGACCACCTGTCAATTTAGAACGTTAGATAGCCGGACTTTCTCGCAGACAGAGTGGAGAAGATTCTTGCAGCTTCGCATCCTTTCAAGCTTTCCAGAATAGCATCGTAGTCTGTCAAGTCGACATTTCTCGTCTCGAGACCGCTTGCTTGATCGGCGGCTACTACGTCCAGCCCGCGAACTTGATGGCCCGCTTCCAGCACTCTGTTAACAAGTCCCTTTCCGATTAGCCCTGATGAGCCAGTGACGGCGATATACATTGAAGTAGAGGTCGAATGTGAAGGCAAGAGGGAAACAGGGTAGACATTGCGACTGACCGATTATTCCATGCACACTGCTATACTACATACTGATTACTTGATACTCATTTAGTCGGAATCTGATAGTACAAGCATATTCGGCTCTTCCTGTTCTTCTTCCCGCCGTTGTTCCCGCTCGAATTTGGATAAATCCAGCTCTTGCGCATCGTCTTCTGTCTCGTCTTCCATTGATCCTCCCATCTTCTTCTGTTGGAATATCTGCTTGCCAGAAGGGCGAGCGAAGAAGGCCTCTTTCTCTTTCCTTTCCTTGCTGTGTGCGATCCAAATTTTAGCTTGGCGGAGGCAGGAGGACGCTACGGACGTACCCCGGTAACGCTTTCAGCTCTTCCTCTAGCTCCTTCTTCTTCTTCTCGCGCATCTCGACATCGAATTTCTTTCTCCATGCCAAGAAAGCTTCGACTGTGACAGGCGTACCTTTCGGTTTCGCCAGCTCCTCCTTATATACATATACACAAGAGTAAGTAGATGCGCGTTAAGAGACTAGGCCGAATAGACGCACCTCTTGTATCCGCATTTGTTCGGCCTGTTCTTCCAATTCTTTTGCTGCTGCTTTCGCGACAAGTAGTTCCGTAAGAGATTCCTTCAGTTGCATCGCCAACGTATACACCATCGCCAAACCTAAGCTTTCCTCGCCCTGTTGCACAAAGTCTCGGTCAGACATTCGTGCATTTTGGTTATTAGCTGGCCTTACTGCTTCTTTCAGCCGCCGTAACAGTGTGTCGATGTCTTCTTCACTGAGGTGTGCTTCGCTTTCTTCTGCATCGTCTTCGTCTTGCTCCTCATCGTCTCCTTCTTGCACAATGTCGATAGATAGGTCAGGCAGTTCGTCAGGATAGCCAGGCGTCAAGCGCGTTCGCAGAAGTAGGACGACTATATCGTAACAGCTGGTCAACATACGTTGCGCTTCGGTGCCATGTTTGCGAGGTGTAATCCCCTACTTTGGCTTGAAGCTTCATCCTCTGGGATCACTCGAATCGTCCATTCGTCTTCGCTGACCTCTGTGTGACATGGACCTCGAGTCTTACTGGATGCGCTCGAGTTCAATAGGCTGTAGTCTGACCTCTAAAGTCTTCGTCCAGGATGGATTGCAAACTGCGTTTTCCAGTGTCAGTACAGCTGGAGCAGCGACGTCTGCGAGTTGTTGTCGCGAGTATGCCCACACTTCGAGTTCCTCCTGTCGTGCGTCTGTAGCCATGTTGCCTTCAACAAAAGCAGGAGGAGATCCGTGTGATGTAGACCAAGGTAAAACACAACACTCGCCGACTACTGCTTCTCTAGCTCTATACGCAGCGTCTGCTTCTCACGGTCTATAACTTCCAGCGCTGTATTTACTAAGTCTTGCACTTCCTCGCTGTTCTCGAGATCGTCTTTGACCTTTTTGTTCTGCCAGTCTTTGATCAGTGCTTCTATCAAGCGCATGTTCTCTAGTGCTGTATGCTCAGTCACAAACTTGCAGTATTCCACCTCTTGCCATTTGTGCACCTGGTGAGGCAGGGGCAAAGTACTTGTCCGTACCAGGATGTGATGTAGCAATACTTGGATAGGGACGTCCTTGGTCTTGTCCGCATCCTTCAAGTGAGCATTCTCGAGGAAGAGCAGAGGCCTGGTAAAACACTCGACCGTCAGCGGTAACTCCAAGTTCATGGAAGAACAAACCTACCTGAAAGCTCTAAGGGCTTTAAAGTCATCTCCAAGAGCGGCAAGGTTGAGCTTGTAGTCACTGAGCAGCTGAGATAGGGCAAACTCTAGGCTCGTGCAGTCTGTGGTGAGCTTCAGCTTTCCGCCCTCTCCCAAAGGCTGTACGATGGATGCATGCAGGACAAAGCGGCGAATCACGAATTGACACAGATCCGTGACCCTGAAGGAAGCAATAAGTCAGGGTCTGCCTTGGGCACACAGGTCAGAGGGGACAGCTTACCATTCTCGCATGACCTCACCAACCCTGATGCCTGATAACAGCTGCCGGCGAATATAACTGACTTTGTCGGCCAAGTCTTGCATATACACACTGGTGCCGGTAGGGTCATTGGGCTTGAGGAAGCCTGTTTTATGTATGCGCGCGATGACCGAAGCGAGTTCTCGCCTCATCGCGCTGAAGAGGGGCGTAGTGACATTCAGGAACGCTTGCCGCACGCTCTGGAACATTAGGAGGGAAGTTTAGCGAATACTCTGTTGAAGTGCGGTAGCCGAGCACACGTACGGCTATGTTGGCTGACAAAATATCTTGTACTGTTTGAGAATATGAAAGAATGACTTTCGATAGGGGCGACCATAGTTGGTAAAGAGCATTGATGAGTTCGGTGTTGACTTGCTGTCCGGCGGTAGCCAGCGGTCCGACCATCAAGGTTGCCGTATAGTCGCTTACGATCTTAGCACATAATGTACGATCAGCGATGGAAGTGACATAAAGTTTGGAAGAGATTATGCTCACGGTTGTTTCTGCTCTGTCAACAAACATGTCTATTGCCTTTCCTACATTCTTCGCAACGTTCTTGACCAAAAGCGGGTCGAATCGAGCAGCATCGAGTTCGTTGCTCAATACACGAGCAGCCGTCAAACCGTCTTGAGCGCCAGGTGGCGATCTTGCTCCGCCTGAAAACGCTGAAGCGATATTCTCGTTCATCCTGTTTGAGCACCTACTGAGATAGAGACTCTCAAATCCGCTGATGGATCGGAGACTGAGTAAGGTTTCTGGGGATTGGTATTGCGAGGAGTATACGGTGTCGCTCTGTAAAGCTATCTTTGAGAAGAACTCGTGGAACAGACGTAATAAGCGTGGATAGGAAGTGGAGAGAGTCTGTTGGATGAAGGCGGAAGAGCGTGCTGCCTCGCGAGCATTGCTTTCGAACGTCTGAGAGAGGGTTGTCCAGAAAGTGAACGTGGGCTTATGATCGAGTAGCTAGTAGGAATTGGTTTAGACACGATGTCGTTACCTTCAACATGACTAACTCACAGTAAGAGCCTCGTCAAGGAACGTCTTCTGACTATTACTATCTCTCTTCAGCTTGAGCACTCGTTCCAGGACATGCACCTTATCGAAACCTGCATCAGCACGCTGTATCCAATAGGCTGCTTGAAGACTGATCTACCTTGATACAGCAGCCCGCCATATCTTCTATCAGACCCTCTAGGCGCGCCCATAGCGCAGCTTGAAAGTGGTGCAAATTTGCATTGGTAGGCTCTGTCCTAGCTCGCGATTTGTAGAAGACCGAAGATGATGCATTAGTAGAAGGCGGAGCTTCGCCTAATTGATGCGAGGATATGTTAGCTGAGTTCAGATACATTAGTAGTGAGAGCGGACTGACCGGCCCGATTCATAGCATCTCTAGCTAAAGCGTTGATGTCGAAAGCATTCTTGATCCTAAACTCGATAGCCTCGATCAAGTCTTGTACAAGAGAAGCCACCAATTTCGGCAAGACTGAAAGAGTGTATGCTGTTTGTAGGGAAGAAGCCAGAAGAGACTGATTGAGATCTTGCAAGCCGCGCCGTATCATCATTTCCATCTCTTGTATGACACGCGATCGCGTGTGCTTCACAGACGGTATGTGCTGTTCAATGACTTGTATGCCTCGTATCGACGCCGGTTGGCTACCAAGACCATCTGTATTTGCAGGTTCCTCCAGTAACACGTCTATAGGCAAGAGAGCATTAGCTCCAGCTTATAGCAACCACTTTCGTTTTCGCTCACCCAGCTCAGCTAGTGTCAGAGCTGCCTCCGATAAAGCTCTTTCGCCCCCTTCCGCATCTTTAATACCAGTAGGAGTGGCCGCACCGGATCTGCTTCCCTTCCCGTTCGCAGCGTTCAGCTCGTTCATCTGTACGTCCAACCTCCTTGCCAGAGTGACGAATCTACTAGCACGCCGTGCCAGATCACTAGCCCTTTGTAACTTGGCTAGCTTCTCCAATGATGTCGACAGAGTGATGTAGGGAGATGCTATCTTGTTGCGTAGTCTATCCACGCTAGATTCTACTTCTTCGAGTCCACCCCTAATCTGCCGGAGGTTGTCTTCTAAGGATGACACAGATCCCGCTTGTACCAGAAGCGCGGCATGATGGGTATTGATTTCTCCGCGTAGTTGTTTGTTGAGATCGTCTACGGCGAACGAGAGCTTCGATAATGCTGCCGAAACATCGCCAGAACCTGCTCTCGCGAATGCGCTGGTGAAAGCGTCGTGAGACGAGGATGTGCCCTTAGTATTGCCAGTAGCTGCATCCTTCGAAAGGAGACCGGCCTGTGTCTGCTTTGCTGCATCACTAGCGGAGCCCGTCGCGTCGCTTGAAGGTATCGCTACAGCCGTCGGGAGTCGCAATTCGTGCAGGGCCTGTAAAGAGCGAGCATCTAGGTTCACAGCTTTCTTGCTACTTGAAGCAGTACCGTTCAAAAGGGATTGGGCGTATTCTCGCGGGTCGAAAGCAGTCGAGAGGAAAACGGCATAGTCTAGCGAGTCAGACGAGGGGCGCATTCAGCACAGAAGAACCAATCAGTCTAGAAATCTTGATGTGCGTGTCTATCGACTTGCCCAAATCGCCATTCTGCATCTTATTGCATGTTCAGTTCGCCGAAAGACAAGCTCTTTCGCAAGCCAACATGACCTTTTAAACTGTCCAGGCAGTATACTGACATTATGACAACCGATCTAATGCTCTGAATGTACGCCGTCACCTTATGCCATCAAGACCTTCATCCTGCTGTAGCAAGAATCCGGCCAAACCGATATGTCTGACTCTATCCTGCAACTGAACGGCTTGCGCGACGATGCAAGTACGAGTGACCATGCAGAAGGTGGTCGTAGTGGCGAAAGAAGCAGGAAGCGAGCGCGCAACGGCTCTACTGCCGGTTCCGGCACCACCGATACAATCTCCTGCTCAGAATGTCGAAAGAGAAAGGTATGCCGACATGTCACTACACAAGAGATGCTCTTGGTTGATAAGGCCGCTACCAGTCCCGCTGCGACCGAGAGAAACCTTGCGGAAGCTGTGTTCGGAGAGGCGTTGCCCACCTATGCCAGCCTGAAATAAGGCGTCACCCGCCTTCAGTAATAGACCTGCGCCAGACAGTGCAAGCCCTTCAGTCTCGCTTACAAGCCGTGGAAGCCTTCCTCGGAAGCAAGCTGGACTTTCAACAATCGGAACCATTGAGCTCGCCAGCCGAAGAGCAGCAAGTCGCAGCTCCAAGCAGACAGAAATTTGCGTCGCAGAATGCGCTTCACGGCGACACTGCCTCGACTTCTTCGCCTCAGGCGACGGGCCAGGAGGAAACAGAGATCGCATATTTCCTTACGGGAACTGCTAGTCTCCGAGATTTTGACATCCTGCCAGAAGCTACAGGGCTAGATACGGGTGGCTCCCAAGATATCAAAGTCCCTCTATCTGAGGCGTACGCTGGTACGGGCACGATCATTCAGCCAATTCGACATCCTTCAAACGCCTGGCAGCGCCAACTTTTCACTAGCATACTGGCATCCGTTCCATCCGCTTCCCAAGCTCGTCGTCTCACAAACCTGTATTTTAGACACCAGGAATGGCAAATACATGCCGTATCACGCACCCAGACGCTACAAGAGATCGATGAACTGGAGACTCTAGAGAACGAAGGCCGTCTGGCAGAAGTCGATCCGGCCTGGTTTGCTCTCCTCTTCCAACTCATGTCTTTTGGTCTCGTAACTTCCTACACCATCGACGAGCAGGACTATCCAGAAGATATCTACGAGACCGTTAGAAGTCAGGTGCAGCTATCTCAAAGGTGCTTGGCAGCGGCAGATTGGGCAGAAGTGCCTAGTATACGCGTAGTTCAGACGCTGGTTGTGCACGGATGGTGGGCACAGCACACAGATGCAGATGCCAATCTTTTCGAAGCGTCTGCCGCTGCGGGCCAGTCGAGTAGAATGAGAGTGGGAGTTGCTTTTCTACATTGTCAAGCATTAGGCCTGGATAAATTGGGGGACAAAGAAACCACTATGCCTCGGTCGGACCCTGCGCTCCCGCAAGAAGCGAGTGGATTCAGGCGACAGATGGGTTTGAGGATCTGGCACTCCTTCCAATTTTTGGAGAGCTTGAGCGGACATGTGTATGCGCTGCCCGGTACTTTTAGCAGCGCAGACCCTGCTGTTTGTAGAGGTACGTCTCCATCTTTCGAGCGGGCGCAAGATCGAGTCGCTGACACCCTTTGCCAGACAAAGATCTCGGTGCAAGTCTGGAAGTCCCACAAGTGACGCTGAACGAGGATCCAGATGTAGTCTGTCTGCAATTCAGCTTGAGCACCGTGAAGGCCAGGCGAGATTACCTGCTTGTCAAGGAGAAAGGCACAATAACGTTCGACGAAGCGGACAAGCTCGAAGCCGCCTGTATACCGGATCTCGCCGATATCACGAAGGCAATTATGCGCATGTCGGATAATCTCGTTCCGCCTTGTTTCAGTTCTAGAGAAGGTGGGCTTTAGAAACTCTTGAGGCTGACAGCGAATCATGCTGAGGCGTCCTCAACCTGGATACCAGGCTACATACACGCTCTCCGCATTATCAGAAGCGCAGCAATATTGCGAATTAGGCGGTTGGCGTTGAAGTAAGGAGAGCGAGACTCTTATAAATCCTTGGCCCTGACATTTCTACCTGTCCCCACAGGAACGTCTCCGATCCTTTCTCGCCTTCTGCCCGAGTTTATCTTGGTCGAGTACAAGAAGCAGCTGCGGACCTAGTCGGTCTCTTGACGTCCGTCACAAATCACGGTCAACACCTCACACGCAAATTCCCGATGTCGCCCTTATATCTGCTGAACGCAAGTGTGACTCTGACAGGTGAGTACAGGAGACTAGTTCGACCTCAGTACAACCCGTCTGATGTCCTTTGATGCCGATAGTCTCACTCTGCAAAGAGACTTCTCCCTCCCAATCTTCCACTATTACTGGGCTTATCAAAGGCGCTATATGCACGCTCACCCGTGAAGGTCTGCAGTCAAGGAACAGTGCAATTAAGGCTAATTCCGAGAAGGCTATTCTTACTCTGGATAAACTTATACACTTCCTCCTCCATCACAGAGGTGCCAGTACAAGTCGAGAGATCGGCAGTCACAGATACTTATCCCAATTGGCAGAGAAGATTCGCGACGCTGCAAGTAGCATGACCCATCCTGTGATGAGCTCGCAAACACTGGAAGCTACGCCTGCCGGCCAAACCGTACAGGGCAATCCTGCCGTGATGGAACGAGCCACAGCTGCCAGCCTGCACATACCGCACGAATACTACTCGAATACGGATCCGTCCATGTACGAACTCAGTGCCATGTGGGGTTGGCCACCTCAAAGCTATGGCGAAGCGGAAGTAGGGGAGCCAATGACAGATTTCTCAAACTGGTCGCTGCTACAATATCTTGAGGAAGACTATGCGCCGTCTTGAATTCAAGCGTGAATCGTACTTTGTAGCATCGCTTTCACAGCGCGGGCTGCTACCCCGACTGTGGCCATCTGTTGTCGTACATAAATTTGTAGACCAGAAAGCCTTGTAATGAGATGCTATCTTGGCGCAACTTATATACACTGCAGTCGAGCTTTCGAAGTCTCCCAACCGTGGATTGCTTAGTTGGTTTCTGGCCAAGATCCTGCTTGTACCATGAAGACGCTGGACGGAGAGCGAACGTTGAATGTAACTTGCTACTTGGATTCACGATCTAGTCCTTTGCAACTTCGAACGAATCGGCCAAGAAGGAACCCAATCTTTCCCGCAAACCATCAAGATCAGCGATGCATGTACCGTAGGACCCCACCATTTCTGACCTGCGACCTCCTTCAATGAACGCCAAATAGCCCGTTCGTCGAGACCATCCTGTCTGTTGCGAAAATCAGCCCAAGCGGACTCCATATGTCCGATCCGACTTTCCTACTGAATGGCGAGCGCAACGACGCAAGCAGCAGTGACCATACTGGGCGTAATGAGAATGGCGACAACAGCAGAAAACGAGCTCGTAGAGGTCCTGTCGTGGGAAGTATCTCGGGCACCGGCGCTATAGCTTGCTCGGAATGTAGAAAACGGAAGGTAATGGCTATATACGTGTATTTTGATGCTGCCGCTAACATCACTGTTGGCAGTCCCGATGCGACCGACAAAATCCCTGCGGCAGTTGCATTCTTCGAGGGGTAGCACATCTATGCCAGCCCGAAGTCAGGCGTCCTCCTCCGTCTGTGATGGATATTCGTCAGTCTATGCAGGTGCTTCAATCGCGCGTACAAGCTATGGAAGCTTTCTTACAAAGCAAGCTCGACTATCAGCAATTAGACTCGTTCAAGTCACAAGTGGAGAATGGACCCACTCCATCTGATCTGCCCACAACTTTCACCTCGCAATCAACGAGTCATATTGCGAGTGGATCGCCGGATGCTCACCAGACGGGTCAGGAAGAAGCAGAAATCGCATATTTCCTCACGGGTACTGCAAGCCTTCGCGACTTTGATATTCTCCCAGAACCTACTTTACCCGCAGATGCTACTATTACACAACACACGGACGTGATCTCGCCCGCAACGCGCTGCGGTGCTGGCACGATCATACAGCCCCTTCGACATCCTCTCGGTGCTTGGCAGAGACAGCTTTTCACCAGCATATTACCAACCATACCAACAGCCTCGCAAGCCCGTCGCTTCGCTTTGCTATATTTTCGGCATCAAGAATGGCAGATACATGCCGTGTCGCGGGCCCAGATGCTTCGAGAAGTTGACGAGCTGGAGAGCATACAGGCTGAAGGCAGACTGGAGCAAGTTGACCCTGCCTGGTTCGCTCTCCTATTCCAGATTATGTCCTTTGGTCTCGTTACTTCGTATACTATAGACGAACAGGACTATCCAGACGATATATACGAGACCGTCAAAACGCAAGTACAGCTCTCACAAAGGTGTCTAGCAGCTGCAGACTGGGCAGAAGTTCCAAGTATACGAGTTTTACAGACTCTGATCGTGCACGGATGGTGGGCACAGCACATCGACGCCGATGCGAACCTATTCGAAGCCTCAGCTGCTGCGGGACAATCCAGTCGAATGCGAGCCGCAGTCGCACTCTCGCATTGCCAATTACTAGGCTTAGATAAGCTAGGAGACAAGGAAGACACCATGCCTCGCACAGATCCTGCTCTTCCCCGTGAAGCCAGTGGATTCAGGCGGCAGATGGGTCTGAAGATCTGGCACTCCTTCCAATTTCTGGAGAGTTTGAGCGGTCACGTATATTCTCTGCCAGGTACCTACAGTAGCGCGGACCCTGCTCTATGTCGAGGTAAGCCATATATCTTTGCTTTTTCGGACTTTATCGATCCGCTTCGCTGACATTATGCCGTATCAGACAAAGACTTGGGTGAGGCGCTGGCAGTCTCGCAAACGACCTTAAAAGAAGATCCGGACACTGTCAATCTCCAAGTCTGCTTAAGCACTGTCAAAGCCAGACGGACTTACCTCATTGCCAAAGACAAAGGCCGACTAACGTTCGAAGAAGCAGACAAGCTGGAAGCTTTGTGTGTTCCTGATTTGGACGAAATCATTTCCGCCATCATGCGTTGTGATGTCGTCCCTCCTTGTTTCGGCACCAGAGAAGGTAAGCACTGGACATCATAGTCTTGTCTATCGCCTGATCTGGATCCATACTGATGTGCGCGACAGGCTATGCGCACGGTCTTCGTATGATCAGAGGAGCCGGCATTCTACGAATAAGACGGCTGGCTCTCAGGTGAATTGAAGCAAGTCTTGCAAAGTATTGTCAACATCTGATGGACTCCATTCGCTGTCCTGTCTAGGAACATCGCCGATCCTTTCTCTCCTTCCGCCCGAATCTACCTCGGTCGAGTGCAAGAAGCGGCAGCTGCTCTAGTGTGTCTCTTGACTTCAGCCACGAACTACGGACGACAAATCATCCGCAAGTTCCCAATGTGCCCTTTATACCTTCTGAACGCTGGCGTCACTCTGACCGGTAAGCAATGACTCCCAAGGTGCTTGCATGAGCACCCAACTCACGTGCTGCTGTCTTCCTGGTTCTAGTTGGGCTCTGCAAGGAAAATTCCGCTTCTCAATCATCTCTGGTTACGAGCCTCATCGAAGACGCAATATGCACGCTTTCTAGCGAAGGCCTGGAATCAAGAAGCAGCGCGATCAAAGCCAATTCCGAGAAGGCACTTCTCACTCTTGACAGATTGATTCATTTCCTCCTGCTTCATCCCAGCAACAAAGCGGATCAGGAAGGCAAGGTGACTGCCAGTCACAAAAATTTAAGCCGATTGTCCGCCAAGATACGCCATTATTCAAACAGCATCATCGATCCCGAAGGAGCGTTACCTCCATTTCCAGATGCTGACGGTGTGATGTCTACTGACGCCGCTGGGCAAGAGGCCTCCACCGGAGCTTTCCATACAACGCACGGAAATTACCTCGCAACTCCTCCGGCGTACGATCTAAGCGAAATGTGGGACTGGCCCTTGCACGGCTATGGAGAGGCGGAGGTAGGGGAGCCAATGACGGACTTTTCGAGCTGGTCGCTATTACAATATCTCGAAGGGGAAAACACAGCACCATAAGGTGCAGCCCCTGATGCTGCGCATTCTAACCCCTTTTAAGGGTTAGTTATACGTGATGTCTTGCTGGAGCTTTATGGCGGGCAGTGGCAAGATTCCCTTTGTCCGTTGGTGTGAAGTTTTCAATGTTGGCTTCATGCTGACCAGTCATCTGAGGACGCACGCGGTCGGCCTTGATGCACAGTCGGTCGATTGCGTGCCTGTGCAGCATGTGCTGGCGCAGCTCCCGAATCACACTGTCTTTGATCTGGACATTGTCGAGATGTGGCTCTACGCTGCCCATCGTCAAGCCAGCTCCGACCTGCTCGAGAAGCGACCGGCCATCGCTCAATACCAGTCAAGGCAGCAGACAGAAGTGCCTTACAGAGCAACAGCTTGTGCTTCCCCGATAGCGGCAACTCGTCCCTTTATCCCGGATCCAGGCAACCTCTTACGTCGAACCACAATACGAACTCAAGGTGCTGCAATAGCCTATGACAACGCTACTATGACCCGCAAAAGCCGGTGGATGCGCTCTAGCTTTCATCGGACTGCAACTTGGATATCCTACCCTCCCTATGTCTCTCTTTATGGGGATCAGCCGATTCAATCTACACAGTAAGGTAATGCTTGATTGCTACGCGGTTATGTGGCATGGCGAGTGCAGTGTTTTGAGCCGACGCGCCAGCGGCGGCGATAAACACGCAGCGAGACTGCCAATCTCATTTCTAGGCAGGCAGTGAGCCAGCTCTAGGTACGGTGGTTATGTAATCTACCCCGAACTCCAATCACTTCCCTCACGAATATTTAGATCTATAATCTGGCTTTGTCTAGCTCTTGGCCTATCACAATACAGGCGTATAAAGCAAGAGGGCCATCCTGCCACTCTGAGAGCTCATCATCAGGATCGCAGATTGGACGAATGGATTCCTTGATCAATTGCAGTTACTGCTAGAATGTCTTCTCTTCATCGGGGTTGGTCCTTCGTAGCGCAGCGGAGCTTCCCAATTCAACGACTGCCGTCGGAATATGTCCTTTCGCTTTTGTCGACTCGTGGCGCCACAAAGGTCCAGAATCGGGATTCATCCAGATATGTGGCCAGCTTCCACCAGTATTTATACAAGCCGCGGACAGGGTCCTTGCATTTCTCGCTCTTATCAACCTGCTTCGGATTCAAACATCAGCTGCGCTGGACGCAGTCAACCTTGCGAAGGTCCACATATCCTGCTCTTCTATCACCGCGGTCCTATCAGCACGCATAGAATGGCCTTTCAGCGACCAACCACCTCGGATCCGATCAGCGGCGACCAAGGATTTTACGGGATTTTGAAGACCGGATCGGGCAGACCCACATTTCTTCGAACCATCTCAAAGGCAACATTCCTCGATCCCGGCCTTACCATCAGCGAGGCCGTGGACTGCGTTATCTACCGACGCTCACAAGACGCAGATCCACGAATCCTGACCCCTGAGTTGTGGGCTACATATAAGAAGGGTCGTCCAAGCTGGGACGAGGGCTGGTCGGCGAGTTCTGGTCTAAAGCGCCTCATATTAGATAGCGCCGGTCGCCTGGCTGGTTTTGTGTCGCCCGAGGCATGGGATGAGTGGGTCTCTGAGCTTGAACGAGACAGCAGAAATCTCCTGCCTGGATACTCTCTTACTCAGTCCACCGGTCGCTACTTAAGGCTCGACAAGTATGGACGAACGGTCGCTGACGTCGATAGGCGTGCCTGGAGGGAGAGAAAAGAGGGTGGGCGGCCGCTGGAGCCACAGTGCACCCAGTGGTAAATGTAGTGTGCGTATGGAGAGGACGCAGAAAAGAGGCAGTATTTGAGCGCGGCGACTGGAAGCAAGCCAAGTCTCGTTGGATGAGAGCACCAGATGCGCATGTGCCTTCTTTATCCTTTGTCCTGCTTGAGGCGGGAAATCTGATTGACTCTAACCACTTCAGATCCAGTGAACGGCAGACCAGCGTCTCGGAGAATATCGACAAGCCAAGCGAGCTCAAGTTCTTTGCGAAGGGCGTCCATGTCGAGCACCTCCACAAAGTCACGCACTTAGCTGGGAAAACACGTCGTGCACGATAGGTGCGATTCGCACGCGTGATACAACAGTCGCATATACCAGTATGCGGCCAGTTGTAAACCCAGATTTAGGCACTTCGAATGCGGCATTTTGACCTGACACCAAAGGCATCTTTCTTCGGCGAGGGCATTCTGTAGGCAGACAGTGGCTCTAAGGCTAACATGCATTCAAAGCAAGGCAAGCTTACTAGCGTATTCAAAGCATGCCTGGCAGCTTGTGCTTCCCGAAGCATTGTGCATCCTTGGCTGAAGCTGAGGCTGAGGCAGTCGAAGGTGGTTTCAGTGATCGCTGCTCGACCTGCACGAGATTGCATGTCTTCACCACACAGTCGGGCACAAAGTGCAGAAAAAGCAGATCTCTATGTATGTCCTGGAGTGTGGAGACGATGAACATCGACCATTTCAGGGCAGCTTTCACATCAAACCCGATTGACGCTATTACAGCTTCAGACTCTGCAGTGTCTCCTCTAGCGACTGTCTCAACGACTTCCACTTTCTTCCAGCCTGTCTCTGCAGCAGTTCTGCTCCCCGACTGTTATCGACCGTAAAAAGAGCAGGCGTATCGTCTTCTAGATCTTCTGGCCATTTATGATTCGGTCTGAGCTCTCGCAATACACGTAAGATCGTGTTCCAGTTATAGGGCTCTGCTATGGCCAATATACGTTCGTTCTTTATTGAGAGATCGGTAAGGGCTGCGACGTGCAACAAAGCATTGTCTTCAACGTCCACGAACCATTCTGGGCAAACAGGGTACGTATGTAAGCTATTATGCTGCTCTTTGCTCATCTAAAGGCATGCACTTACGAGGCGGAATGACTTTGAAGTGATCCCAATTGTGCTTGTATATATTCTCGATCCAGCGCGCAGTCGTAGCTGTTTGCGCATCAGCATTCATAATCTTCATAGTCGATCGAAGGCTAATACGTCAATACGAGTCCAGCTGCTAAAGACTAGATGTAGCCACCTACCGCTCCAAGATTCGTGTTCGGTACGATTGTATTCAATGTGAAATTCGGCTTCTCCTCCTTCACGAACCTCCAAGCTTCTTGTTCCGTCTTGACCTTGACCGCAGAATACACACTGAACTTCCTCGTCGGTTCATAGGGTGTTTGCAGTTCTAGTTGGCTTGAAAGGAGATGATCTTGAAACCGGAAAGTGGGGATACAGAAGGAGGAATAGCATTCTGTGAAGACTGCGTTCCTCCTTCCATATTTCCTCGACTTTAATCTCATCCTCTTCTCGTTGTAATGGCCTTGCTACGCTTAGCACCCAGGGTTCTCACCGGAACGGGTGTTCAGGATCTACAGAGCCTGCGTCAGCGACATACAGCAAAAGCAGACCAATGTGACGTACCAAAGCAACGATGAGACCGTATAGACCCAACACTTCGGCGAAAATGAGGATAAGGATCATACCGACGAAGAGACGGGGTCTGTTGCATTAATAAAGCGGGAACTCAGCATAACTTCAGGATTGAAGACGGCAGAGGAGGTAGCACGCACTGCTGAGCTGTTCCTCTCACACCGGCGTCACCGACGATACCGATTGCGAATCCAGCGCTGAGACCAGCCAAACCGACGGATAGACCTGCACCGAGCTGAATGAAACCAGAGTAAAGAGGCATGGGTGATTTGACTAGGGCCCGAGTGCATCAGCCGTGGTTCAGATGGTGGTAGCGAGTCCCACTCACGATCCGAAGAGATGAGGACAGACACGACAAGACCGTCTGGGACAGCACTGTTAGCACTCAGAATACATAATAGTAGATACAAGTCAACCAACAAATCTGCGAACAAGAAACAAAGGTCAGTCTACGGTCTGTGCCTGGGGAACTAGCGAAAGGCCGCCTACAGCAATGATACCAGCCATAACGACGGGAATGATGCACTTCATCATGAGATCAGGGCGGAGAACACCCATAGCAGAGATACCGACCTGCGCGTGGACACATGGTGAGCTTCTGCGTGGACTGCGAAGCGGCGAAACTCGATGAATGGGCGTACTCCTGATTTTGATGTGCCATAGCTTTGCGAGGACAAGCGAGTTAGTATACTAGCAGTGGATGTATGTGCAGACATCTCGAATCACCTTGCACCAATGCCTGTTGAGGTAGGGAAACGCGGACAGCGCTCAGGCTCAGCTCGTGCTCGCTGGGGATTCTGCGCCTGCTACTCACAAGTGAAGACGATGGCGGACGTGCAGCCCTGTTGACATCAATACACAAAGAGATACAGCGTCAGATCTCGCTCCTTTTTTCCCTTTCGCTGGCTCGTTGCTGAGGGCGTGCGAACAACGACCCAGCAATCTGAGATGCGGCCAGACTGACGAGTACTCCGAAGAATGGCGCATAAACGGGACACAATTCAGAGGCCATGGTGGATATGATAGCTGATGGATGCGCTGATGGGTTGATGGGGGTTGAAGCTGGGAAAATCGAAGGATTTGGGGCAAAGCTGAGCAAAGGTCGAGGTCAATGTCGATAGTCGGGCAGACCTAGGGTTTATGCCAATACGCTATCGTTACAGAGATGCAATAGCCAGCAGTAATGTAGACAATCACAGGCCATCCAAACGATGCCACGACTGACGACAGCGATGCATGAGCAACGTTCGCAGATACCGGTGAGAATTACTTCATACACCAACATCACTCTTCGTAACTGTATCTACTTTATCATTAGAAAATGCCTATATCTCGAGAAATGTCAGATCTAGCGATGTACGAGTATCGGGAAAGGTTATGAGAAGAGCATAAAAGATCATGGTAAAGGTTTAGCATTACTCATCCTATTCATTCTTGCTGGTTGATTGCATTGACGCAGCCACGTTCTTACTGTCCGCCCTGTCCAGCATAGTCCTCGCCCAGAATCTCAGCCAATTTCCTCATCGTATAATCCCCGTACTGATCGTAATCATTCCCATTCTCGTGATCCCCATCTTCTTCATCCCATTCGATCGTCAAAGCTCGGCGCACGATCTCTTCGGACTGCTTGATTCGCTCCTCTTCTTCGGGTGTGATTGTGGTATCCAGGATCTCGAGAAGTTCGAATTCCATAAGACATTGGGAGACATACATTGCTCGCTCAATGATTGCGGCCCCGATGCCGAAGGAAGCGGCGCAATGGTACGCGTACGAGCGGAGACACAGACCAGGTGCGAGTCTGTATATCAACATTAGCGGCCTGTTGCTTACTAGACGATCGTTAATTTACCTGAATAGAGGAGTTACACCAACGACTTTATCATCATCTCTTGCACCGTTGATTTTGCCAGGTCCTTCAGGGCCGACTTCTCGATCGACGATAAGCTCCATATGAGCGAGTCCGATAGGTAGTTGCGACTTTAAGAACGAGTTGAAGAAGATCTCGTGGAAATGAGTCGCTAGCAAACACTTTGGAAGATCTTTTCCCAGAGTGACGAGATGCTTGATTAGGCCGACGAACAGACCGGCTCCGTCTATAGAGAAGTAGTCAGCAAATGTCGTAGATTTTGATGCAGAAGGTCGTGTACCTGTGGCGTTAGTGCCCTTGCCAAACTGAAATGAGACATCAGTCTCATGCCAAAGGTAGATCTCCTTTGTGCAGTACTTACCTCATCTACCAGCAGAAGACTTCTGGCCGTGCAATTTCGAAGCCTGTATAACATGCTCAGACATGTCACTTGCAGAATGAACACAAAGTCGCAACCTACATGAAGGAAATTTGCTGCAGATCAATCATGAAAGCGCTCGTTCCCTGCGACATACACGAGCTTAGCTAGTCGACCTCTTGAGATCATTAAGAAGAGAGCTTACTCTTGATACACTCTCTCTGGTTGATACTCTGGTCATGATCTTGTCAGTCAGGCCGATAATGGCTTCACCAGCGGGAACGAAGCATCCGATGTGAGCCTAGCACAAAGATCATGTGATCAGCATATATTCCTAGCAAGAACAAGAGAAATGGAGGTGAAGGACATACCATATACACGATGATCGCCACCGTCTTCAGGAAAACACTTTTTCCAGACGCGTTCGCTCCAGTAAGGATCAGAATCGAGTCATCTGGACTGAGTAGATCCGAATATTCTTCCTCTTCGCCTTCTTCCCCCATCTTGTGTTCCTTCTCGGCATATTCAGCTTCGATGTCCGCTGTGCTTTCGCCTGCTTTGCGCGCTTTGGCCAAGCGATGTCGTTTCTCGGCGGCTAGAATTGCTCGTTTGTCGGGCTTGCTTTGGATCTCTTCGAGTCGAGCGGGAGAGATCCCTCGGCCGCCGACGAATTGAGCGTCGTTCTTGACGCTGGATTAGAAAGAAGATCAGAGAGTGCTCAATGCATGGCTAGAATTTCGGACGTACAAGTGATCTACGCATAGTTCGACGAGCGGATGTCGACCTTCGTTTATTCTGTAGACAATCATGGCATCAGCATGGTCGTCTTGAAAAAGAGGGAATGGGACACTGACCGAACTGCATTACTTTCGACGACTTGGGGTCTCGTCCACTCGACTGGAAAGTACGAGGTCAGCAGATGTTCCCTTCAGCTGAAAAAGTCGGCGACTCACATTGTCTAGTAGCATCCGCGAAGGCCAACAGGCAGTCCAGTTCTGCTAGTACCTCTCCTACTGCCGTAAGAGTGACTTCCAGCTCGAGCACTTTGACCATAAGCTGCTGCATCAGCTCCACCTCTCTGTCCACAATAAAGCCATGCAAATCCCCGATATCTCGATCCAAATCTCTCATTTTGGAGTTCTTGTAATAGACGGATATCTCAGTGCTGAATTGGAATTGCCAGCCTTGAGGAGGTGCTTTGCCGCCCATCATTCCTGCGGCCATGTGATCGTCGTTCTCGCCGTGGATGTCTTGATACTCTTCGGGCGCGATCTCGGCGAGCGGTACAGCCAGAAGATAGCCCAATTGTGGGAAATAGACTACGTTGAGGGACGTGCAGAAATCTGGATCGATCTCTTCTGTGATGGCTGCGGCTACTCTTGACTAGACAGATAGACAGCAGGAGTGAGCAGGTATGTTGTTCACCAAGCCTTCAGGGCTAGACTCACCAGCAAAGATGGAAGACCGTTATACGATCTTCGATTGTTATCGAGTTTGTCGTCGACTCCTTCTCGGATACACATTCGATGATTTTCTTTTGATCGTTCCCAGTCAATCTAGTTACAGGCCATCAACTTTCAGCATTCGACAGTAATGGCAGCGTTGTGTTATCGGTAAATACCTTGTCTTCTATCTCGTGAATCAATTCCTTGAGTAAGGCCGGATCAAAGCTATCACATAGCTACAGTAAATAAATCAGCCACTATGTTTTCCTTGACCGAATGAGGTGAAGCACCCACTTTCTGCAGGACTTCCACCTCTTTTCCTCCAGCGAGCTCGACAATGAGCTCTCGAATGACGATGCAAGCACGAAGGAACTAGATCGAATCAAGATGTATCAGCACCTAGCTTGGCTCTCGAAGATAAGGAACCTCCACTGACTCCCTCGATAGCTTGCCACTGCTGCACAGGGTTCTGATTCTGTTGTAGAGCTTTGAGGGCTCTTCCGACATTCTTGACATTCATGATCTTGTGTAGAGATCCGGAAATGTGGTCTGCCCGAGAGAAGTTCAGCCATATTTTGTAGAAAGAGAGAGGTGAAAGACGTACGGTTCTCGACTCTTGAAAGGCAGTCCACAGCATCAAAGCGGGCTTCAAGGACTGGGATCTCTAAGGAAGGTTGTTGCAGCCATCTTTTGAGCATGGCTTTTCCCATCGGACTTCGAGTTCGGCACAGCATGCCTAGAGAGTCAAGTCTCAGCCTTTTATCGAAGACTTTCCGAGAGAGAGAATTGTTTTCTTTACCGTAAAGGGAGAGGCCTTCTTTCTTGTTCTTCTGATGCACATTGGCATGAGTCTCGTCTTCGAAAATTTGAAGGGAATGGAGTGCGTCGTGGTTGATAAGCATTGTCTTCTGCCTATATAATGAGAAAGTACGGTTTTTAGGTTTGCAGTAAGTGATAGAAGAAGAAAATGCGGACGAACAGGTTGATCATCTCGATACCGGTGATATCGACTGATTCGCTCATGCCAGCCAATTCTCCTTCTGTATTCATTCTTTTGTTAAGATAGGAGAGAAGACAGCCGACAGTCTCGAGCTGTTTGATGCGTCAGCTCACTTCCTCAGCAAACGACGAACAAAGCGAGATTACTAACCGATTTTTCCGATTCCAGCGTGAGACATCCGCCCAATTTGAGAGTGTTGAGGAAGGTAGCAGCTTGAGACCTGGGCTTCTTCTTGTTCCTCAATCTCATGAAATTGTAGGCATTTCGTAGCCCTTCTTGCCCGACATTTATGATTTCATCGTCTTGATCTTGCATTTCTTCATCGTATTGATTCTCATTGTCGTCATTGTTGTTCTCGTTAAGGATGGGAAGGTCGAGGAGGTAGGCTTTGCCTTGTGATGCTGAGAACTCTCTTCCATTTCGGACCTCCAGCACAGGAGTGAAATCGCCTATCTCTTGAGATACTGTAAGATACAAATATACTTCAGCTTCAAAAAGTGAAGGAAGAAGAGGTGAATGGGTACCCACATTTGGCTTGGATGGCTTCTTTCAAAACATCGTCTGCTCGTTCAGCCACGAGCGTAAGATGAGGCTTGACTTGGTCGATGACTGTCAGGCGAAAGAATGGGGAAGAAGAGCGGCATCGAATACCAAACGGGACGGAGCAGGATGAACGAAAGCTAAAATTAGCAGGCGCGCTAGTTCTTCATCAGAATGATATGTATCTGACTGTTGATAGCGAAATCGTATTTGCTAGAGTCTAGCGAGTCTTCGATGAGGAACAGTTTTCTTTGATAGGGATCGTAGTACGAGCATCCGATCTTGCCATTGAAGGCCGTGATGGCAAGGACAGTCTGTTCGTGCATCAACACATAATACTTCATCAGTCAGACTCCCTCAGATTTCCTTTATCGTTTCGGGCTGACCTTTTCGTTGAGCGGGATCCCATCGTCCTCCTCAGCCTGTGTATTGGTGTTTCTGCCTGCTGTAGAAGCAGCCTCGTGGTTCTCTTCTTCAACGACGCTCTCGACGTCTCGAGCGAGCTGGAAATTGGGTCGGCCGCCGCCTGCTGTGGGCGCTGTCGAACCTTGACGCTGCTGTCGAGCACCAGCGCCGCGGTGTGCTTCGGGAGGTACCGATGCTGATTGATGTCGTTTCAGACCTGGCATAATGACTTGTAAGCTTTAGAACAGCAATCTAGCGCGAGGGTTGGGAGAAAGGAAAGACGAGAATCGAGTTGGAGCAGAAGGAAGAGGGGAGGGGAGAGGAAGGGGAAATGAAGTGGGAGAAGGAAAAGAAAAGCATAAAGGCATAATGTACTTAGAGCTATGCTACATAAGAGACTTGCTGTAATAAAACTTGGCTACATCGATATTGAACCTCTCCATGTCCAGCTCCTCCTGCCGAGTCAAAAGACGAGGGTCATAGAGGCACAATATGACATCCTAAGAGACCTCTTCCGGACCATGCTTTCGGCAGGAGAGCCAGGCCGATCTCCTGCTCTTCCTGGCTGTCTTGAGCTTTGCGCGAAACTAGAATGGTAATATTTCGCTGATGTACAGTGTCAGCAGTGAATCATATCCGATAATGAGGGTATCCGCTCACTCCTTCCTTGACCTCGCCTGCTACAGCTCGCAGACCTTCATGATTCGAGGCGTTGATACTTCCAAAGCGCAGGATCTTGTCGCCGCGCAGCATGCCCTTCAGAGAGGATAGTAAGAAGAAGGATAAATGGATAAGAAGGAGATAGCGTACTGCTTCTGCAGCCGGACTTCCAGGAGCAACGCCATTGCAAAGCGCGAAGGGTGTCTTGATGGTAGCACCTTCTGCGGCTTGACTTGCTTTGACTGACGCATCAGGTCTTGCTAGAGCTATCTCCAACAAGCTCTTGATCTTGTCTGAAAGTTGTTTGATATCGTTTCGGAGTTCAATGACGCGGCTGCGAAGGAGACTCGGGATTAGCTGCTACTTGTCAGTACAGTATGGTCTAATCTGCCTACACCCTCTGCAATCTGACGGTGTAAACGTCGATGTCTCCCCTTGGAAAGCCTTCGTTGTCAAACAGGCTCTTTCCCAGTTCTGCGTCCGATTCTTGCAGCCCAGCGTGGAGCGCGTCCAGTTCAGCTTGGAGGTCGTCCTTTTCCTGGAAGATTCATCCATCGGATCGTTGTTTCTTTGTCTTTTGGCTTTCCAGATTGTCCTTGCCCACCTTCATGAGCTTGAGCGCCTGACTTCGCGCATCCTGGCTACTATCTCCATCGCTGTTCTGGAGCTGCGAATGATCTGGCAGCGGCCTTCCCATCTCTGCCATCAATAAGCTGCTATGGTCAAACCGCGATGTCCCGTCTGTCGAAGCAAGAAATGGCGAAGAGACCGCGCTTCCGGAATGGTCGTATGCGAAGAAGGCCACATCCTATCTGTGCGAGAGAACATCCTACATGAATGACTATCCTACCAGGACCTCTGAAGCTGCTGTGTTCTCCCTGCCCGGTCTCTTAGGGGTACCTTCAAGAAGACAATGAAGTCGATGGTATGCCTGCGCATACTACACGCACGCGAAAGTTGCGCAAGAACAAGACAAAGCGCAAGAGGAGGACCGCTGATCCCAATCGTGAGCAAATCAATGTTAGCTTCTAACTCGGTGATTTGATTCCCTTGTGCACCTACACTCCAGTCTTTCATGGTTCCAAGCTCCGCTTTCTGTTCTTCCAATGTGCTCAAATAATACTGCGAAAGCAAATCAGAGCCCTGATCCAGATATGGGATCTGCCTGCAGAGCTGGAGGTAGGCAGGCCTCCCATACTTACCTGCGAGGAAGCTGACGATTAGTCATCAAGACCGTCGCTCGAGATTTGTGGGGGATGTATGTCTCCCTGGCCGATCTTCAGCCCGAGCCTTTCCTGCACGGCCAAGACGACGTGATGCAATCCTCGCCATCCTCCAGTCCCAAGAAGAGCGATACACCGTTGGAAGAAATAGTCGAGCAGCTGAGCACGAGCGAAGAAGACGATGACGATGAATCAGACGCGACAGACGCGGAGCAAGATCCAGACTCCATGCCCCAAAGCCAGCCTGAACTCGCTACTCTTCGGCAGAGAAAGCAAAGGGAACCATACGATCCTGCGAAGAAGTTTAGGCTGGAATACACACTCGTCATATGCTACCTCTCCTGCTTGACGCTGCGAATACCGATATTCATGAAGGATATATTGGAGTGAGTGTCACCTCCCGTCACCAGGAACATTCAGAAGTCTCATAAGGTCTGTCATAGTCTTGCGGCCGGACTCAAGATCGACTATATCGAGATCCTATCCTCCATACCGGAAGACATGAGAAAGCATCTTCAGCCGCAACTTACCGAGCTGCAACTACTGGATTCGGTAATTTATACACCTCACGTACCCATATCATTGCTGACCGAACGTCATTTCGCAAGCATGTTCCGGAAATTATGCGGACCCCGGGCAGCCAGGCTAGAAAAGCTTTTGCCGAACAAGTCACTCACTTCGCCAGGCTGCTGCATAGAAACTATGCCATCACTTTTCCTGAGATCAATGCTGCTCCTCTTCTATGGCGGTGCGTGAGAGAAGCAGGCTTACCTCGTGCGTGTCCACTCTCAGCGGGCTCTACTTATGAAAAACGCGCTCAAGAGATCTTATATATACAGCTTTTATATATATAACAGCGCGTCGGCTACTTATAGCTGTAGAGGCAGATCTAGCGCTTTCGTATCGGTCAAACAGCCAGATGCTTACTTTTCCGGATGCAGAACTAGCATCCAGCGTAGTAGCCAGTATCAAGCTTGTGTGGGGCGCAGACGGTAGACCTCGGCAAGTCGAAACCCTTACATATTCGTCTAGGATTCGCTAACCAATCGTGCAGAATACCACAAGACGAGATGGACATGGGCGCTGCTCTCCCCCGCTTTGAACCGTGGTTGGCTTTTGCTGAACGCTTGCAGCGCGATCTGCCAGACACATGCGTGCCCAAAGGTGCTAGATGGTGAGTTCACTATTCACAGAGAGTGAGTCAGACTGACGTGGCATTTCAGCCAGAGCATGTCTGAACTCAATAAAGATGAAATCGATGAATACTTGGACTTCGTCCAGAACGGACTTATCACCGGGATTCACAAGGAGCCGTGTATGCTTCACTTCGCGCGAATGGGCGAGGGCAGAAATGCTAATTCGGCTTTGATTTGCAGTACTTCTCGGCACATTACCTCAGCCTGCAAATATGGGCAAAGCAGCAGACAGGTTCTTTCCATTACGCCCTCTCGCCGAGCCTCCTGTGCCGCCCCAAGATCGTCTAGTGTTACAAGCAGAACAGATCCAGAAGTTTTATTCTAGCTGCTCTACTCCCGTCCCTGGAGAAGCGGTCGATGAAGACCCGCTCTTCCCAGGACAAGGATACACTATCTGGGCAGCCACTGATAGAGAGGGTATCGCGCATCCCGATTTTGATAGAGTATTGGCGGTCGTTGGCAGGACTGTCGGAATCACGGGAAAAGCTCTTGAAGGGCCCGTAATGCGCTTCGAGAAAGCACTTCTTCGAGCTCAAACGACACAAAAGACGCAAACGTGGAAAAGTGCCACGAAGGGAGCTACAGGCGACGCAAGCGATAGCGAAGCTTCGGCATGACCAGACTGTATGATCAGATAAGTAGCAGTTGACTGTTGTTGACAACATGACGGCCTAGTTGTTGACAACATGACGGCCTAGTAAACGAACTTCATGTAGCTACGGCGTGTAGTAGATAAACAGCTTCCCGAACAGCATAGAATGTATCGCCCGGCGCGCCCTCCAGAACAAGTTGTCCACCTTCTTTCCGCACAGTAACCTTCCCTCCTGACGTATCGATATTTTCGTCTTCTTGCTCCGGTGTGGGCGATGGCCTCGAAGCGCCCGTCAGCTTCGCAATGCGCGATATCTTTGGGTCTTTTGCTTTCGCCGCAGCTGTAGCAGGTTTGTAGGGTCCGCAGATCAGGCTGCCTTTGTGAAAAGCTACTGGAACATTCTTGGCAGTGAGGTTGTTCTTCAATAGTGCCAGCTTGATATCGCCAACGAAGTGAGGAGCTTGTAGCGATGGTAGGCTGTCGGAGTCTTCCATGTTTGTGTCGGTGGAGGCTTGACCATTTGAGTCGCCTGTAGAGTTGATCGAGGTACTCGGTATAAGGACAGGAACCGTGCTTTCATCCGATTGCCCAATGACTCCTCGAATTGGCACGACCTCATATTCATCCACCTGGTGAATACTGTATTAGCGGAAGGCTTGTACAAGCAGTCTTCTGCACGCACCTTCCGAAGAGCCAAAGCTGTCATCAAGCTGTCGTCCAGACGTAGCGAGAAGCTCTTAGTGACATCTGCTATCTTTGTCGCTTCTCCAACAGAAGGTGAAAAGATATTTTCCGCTGTGAGTGCAGTCGACGAGAGCGCTTCTGTCAGATCTTGCGTAGCTTCAACATCCCCATTGATCAGAACAAGTTTCTTCGGCTCAATGAGCGGTAAGATAGACCGAAGTGCTCGTCCGTCTGCTTTGCCCTCCATGTCGATAGCAAGCACTTTGCACCGCACTGGCATAGTGATGTCTTCTGTAACAAACTTGTGAGGTGGTTCTTGACGCGCTGCTTCCTCCTCTTCCTGTCGTTTCCGCTTGCCCAGAGGGCTATCTGGACCGGCAAGGACGGCTTCTACTTCTTCTGGAGCTTTGCCCCTCGTCTTCCATCCCTCTATATCAATGACTTCGCCATATCCATCGATCTTTCTTCTCCGCTCAAAGAAGGGGAACATCTTGTATCGAGTCTGATTGGCGATGTTCGACGCGTTCTGCGCTGTCACACTCGCTCCCAGAACGTTCGCGTGATGACGCACGAAGATGTCGAAGCCTCCCATCTGACTGCTTTTCGTATCATCCAGGAACTCGTCCCAAGCTCCGCCTCCAGAAGTAGCCACTCCGCCTTCTAGCCCGTACTTTGCGATACCTTTCTTCCCTGACCTCATAGCTGGACCACTGCCCGGCTCAGCGTAGGATGCCGCCCCTATGCCTGCACCTTGACCTGCTTCACCGTCTTTAATAGCTTGCGTAAGCTCCTCTTTAGCTGCCTCATCACCTCCTTCTTCATCTGAAGAATCAGAGTCACTCGAGCCATCGTCATCATCCGCTTCCATCATTCTTCGATTCCGCTCCGCCATAGCTTTGGCTTTCTGCTCCTTCTCCTTGTTGACACGCTGCTCTTCAAGGAATGTCATAAGCTCTTCGCCCTGTAGCACAACCTTTTTCCTCATCTTCAGCCTGATCTTCGTAGAAGATGTAATGGCCCCGCTTGAATCATTTGCGCTGAAATCAATCACTTGACCGACTTTCCCAGACCCATAACGTGTCGCAGCAGGCTGTCTGTCATTCCATAGGTTGAAAAGGTGGGAAGAGAGGGAACCAGACTGGCCTGGAGTTGTCAGAAGGACAAGCGAATTTGGTGTGTCGAGAAAGCTAGAAGCTAGAACTTCTCGAGAATATCCATACGCTAAGCTTGACGGCGCGCAAATGATTAGTTTCGGCTGATTCGCTGGATAACGGGTCTTCAACTGTTCAGGCGATTCGATGATACGGACGTTTCTGCACACGTTTCAGATTGTCTCAGCATTAACATGGGCAGGGTTTGCGGGACAAAAGATAAGCCTACCGGAAGCGGAGTACACGCTCTCGCTCGCCTTCGTCTTTCCCCATTTGACCACCTAACGAGTCTTCCAATCGTCTAATAGTGAAAAGTATCTCTTCGCCGTGCTTTGATAGCAGACAGAGTGGGAACCGCTGAGAAAGGTTTGAGAAAGCCCAGTGCTGCTCGAGCAGGACAAGCAATTCGATGAAGCGGCCAATGCTGTCTGTGGGCATAAGGATGGATGCATTGCTCTGTAGAGTCGTGTTGATGAGGTCTGTAGGAAGCTATAAGTCAGCTCTGCGTCCTAGAAACCCTCGTGTACACACCTAATAAAGCTCTATCCCTCTCCTTCGCCTTTGTCGCAGTGATCAGACTTCTCTCTGCTCCAATGACTAGCACCCCGACTCTTCTCATCGCTTCGTTGACCTCATTCCGGCCGTCTTTGCCTTTTATCATGAATGCTGCCAAGTCGAGTGTCCGCTCATTGACATGGTTGAAGAAAGGCGAATACAGTAGAGAGTCTGTGGTGGCGCTTCTTAGACTCCATAGTGTACCTCCGAGGTAGCTTCCAGAAGGATGTGCTAGCAAGGAGAAAGGTGAATTTGAGCGGCCTGCCAGACGGATGACCTGAGAATAGACGACGGGACTGATACGCGAGAAGGATAGTTGTATCTCTTCCTTCGTAACGCGCCAGGCTACATCGTCTGCGCGTTCGGGTTGCCCGCTACCGGGAGTGCCAGGCCTAGCAGGTGATTTCGGATTCGCTGGCGTTGAGGGTGTTGGCACTTCTTGCGACTCTTCCTCTGCTCGAGATGTGACCCATTCTTCCAGAGTGACTTGCCCTAGGGTCCGACAAGGGAAAGTTGCATAGATAGGGCAGGCTAGACGCAGCTTCGCAACGAGGTATGGCAGAAGTCCCAATGTCTCGACAGTAGGAGCAGATAGAAGAACTAGCGTGAGCTGTGGTGCGAGCCTGTTCTCGCAATGTCAGAATCCGTTCGTTTCGCTTCGTTCTTTCGCTCAATCCTACTCTTTGAGCTTTTCGAGGTAGTCAATCCTGTCCTGCTTGAAGTCATCGTACGTAAACTCTTCCTTTGTGTCGTTGATCCCGCAGTCCAGCAGTATTTTGGCGTCGTCAAATTCGAGAAGATGGCACAGCGCCCGCGACGACGTCTGGGACCCAGCTAACGGGGTGATGCTGATACTGGCTGACGATGAAGATGCACCATCCTCCTCCATCAAGCGAAACGCGATCTTCCTTGCGATATGAACGAGACCCAAGGAAAGGCTACCTTTATCGGCCTGAAGTCAGCTTGGAAGCGTCGCCCGCGAGGAGGTAGCTGTCAGGCAACAGAAAAGGAGCTTGCGCACATAGCAAGCAAGACCTAACAAGTGCATGAACAGTCCTGGAACGAGGCGGCATTCATTCGCGTACGCTCTCTGGTTCCGGTCACTCTTCAGCAAGTCTTTGCTCGGCTACTACACCGTCAGTCACCTCGCCAACTTCAATGTGCGATCATTAATTCGGTAATAATTGGCGTATCAAGCGAGAACAATTGCAGATGACAAGAGAGATCGAGAAACACTAACACAGGCCGGAAACTGAACAAACAATAAGCCAGCCCGCTACTACCTTCCTGCTACTGTTCTGTGAGCATCAGTGGGGCGAAGCTAGCGTCTTCGTCGCGGTGACGGTGACGGTATATAAGATTCCCCGGTACGTTGTCTGTACTCGTCGTAGTAGATGGTGATATCTGCTCCGTGTTGGATGTACTGATCATATTCCGTGCTAGGGTATTGCACTGTGATTCTTACGCTAAGAGCTTGATACCATAAGTCGGAAACAGAGTAGGGGTTGCCGGCAGCATTTACCCCACTGCGATACTGCACGGTGTCTGGCATCTGTCTCCTGTGAGTCGAGTGCGACATGCCTGCCGACGTGTGATTGAAGTTGAAGAAGTGCTCAGGTCGTTGGTCCTGACTCAGTTCCGATGCTCTTCAAGCTTTTGAGGAGAGAGGCAAGAGACTGCAAGCACACCAGAGGGGCTCAAGTACCTGTTCGGACCTTTGATCCTCTCACCCTTCATACTCCCCTTCCCCTTCTGGTCGGCAGCAAGCCAGAAACGTGAGAAGCGTATCGGAGAGAACTCGATTTCCGACTTACTCTGCAACAGAAGGGGCTTCTCTCTTTTGAAGATGCTTGGAGGCGACGCTGAAGGCTAATCTAATACTTGTCTACAACCGTCGCCAACAACGGTACCGAAAGAGCGCATTCGTCCTGCTACACTGCCGGTTTACCACGTCCACGTCCACATATGCTGGCTTTGGCAATTCTTTGGATAGTATATTCCCAATGTCCGCGGTTACTCCTAGCCTGATCAATGAGTACATGCCATATCTTCTACCTCACTGATATCGCGTCCAGACGTTCTTTTCCAGTGCCCGTCCATCCAACGCATCCTATATCTTGACATAGGACGACTTCCACCTCGTCACGTCAGACGCTCGACGCAAAATCGGCTTCTCCTCCTCCTCTGATCCGAAGCAGGCATACTGTACGCTTGCAACCCGAGTGTGGCTCTGAGCGGGACCCGCAGTCCGCTTGAACTATTGATGCTTTCTCGCTTTCCCTGTTATAGACCGGACTCCAGGATCCCGGCATTCTATTAATACCACGCCCCGCTTTCCCGCAAGTCTTTTTCAAATTTCAATATACGCCCCTTCTTCCGCTCTTTTGCAATCATATACGTAAAAGCCATGGCCATCAATCTGCATAACTTCAGTGTTGCTGTCCCGGCAGCGTTGAGCGATGCTGGCCTTTCTCTACCAGGCCTCGCAAATGCGACTACAGATCTTTTTGGACCCAATGTTCATGTGTTCTCTCCCTCACAATCCATATCGTCCATACAGCAGGTGGTTGACCAGGTCTTCAATGCGAGCGGCGACGGATTTCATGGCGTTCATCAAGCACTCCTTTTTCAAGCTGGGAACTACAGCAATCTCACTTTCCAAGTCGGGTTCCAGACGACCGTGAGTGGTCTCGGCCGATTACCCGATGATACCACTATCTCTGGCGGAGTCGACGTATTCGCGCCAGGCACCGCGCTCAACACCTTCTGGCGAGGTATAGAAAACATGGCAGTCAAACCGACCGGCTACAATGCGACTTCCTTTTTCGCAACGTCTCAGGCGTGCTGGCTTAGACGAATGCATTATTATGTGAGGAATTATTGATTGGAATTGAAACAGGACTGACCTGCTCTTACTGACAGGGTGATCTCGATGTATACGACCCCAACTCGCCTGGCTCGGTTGGTGGAGGATCGTTCTTTGCCGATTCGATTATCGAAGGCCAAGTCGGCGCCGGAGACATCAACATGGGTGGTGGTAGCCGACTTCCTCTCCTTAGACAGGGTCAAGCTGATCGTAACCTTTTTGGATGCACGGCCAGGTGGCAACATTTACTACATAACAAGAAATGCTCAATTCTCAAGCTGGCTTGGCAGTGATATCAATTCTGTCTTCGTCGGTGACAGTCAGCCACCAAATGGGAGCTATCTACAGGACGGCTATTCCGTCGTTACTAACACGCCAAGAATTCGAGAAAAACCGTATCTCGTGTCTCTGGGCAATAGTAGCGGAAACCTCTCCGCGTCCGATCTCGCTGTCATGCGACCAGCATTGCGAATGGAGTCGAAAGGTCCTAGCTGGTCAACCTCGAGTGCGGGAGACGCTTCCGCTATTCCCCTGAGCAAGTTCCACATCGCAAAAGCGGACGCGGACAATTCGACGACCATCAATCTAGCGCTGCAGCGAGGCCTGAACCTCATCATGACTCCAGGAGTCTACAATCTCTCTGCTCCCATAGTAGTGCGTACCGCGAACACGACTGTCTTGGGTCTTGGACTACCGAGCCTCGTACCAGCGGGCGCTCATCCAGCTATGATAGTCGAGGATGTGGGCGGAGTCAGTCTAGCCGGATTGTTATTTGATGCCGGCACAGGTGCATCACCCAATCTTCTGCAGTGGGGCGGCCTTCCTGGCGAATCTGCCATTGATCATTCCGCCAATCCGAGTGCAATGTTTGATGTTCACTGCCGTGTAGGCGGAGTCACAACGAGTGCACAGACCCAATCCTGTACTATCGTCAACGTGAACGATCTAATCCTGGACAACAGCTGGAACTGGCGAGCCGATCACGGCGCCAACAAGAGCTACGTGGGCTGGGAAGTCAATCCAGCTACGACTGGGTTTCAAGTCAATGGCAACGGCTTTACTGCGTATGGTCTGTTTGTGGAGCACTTTAGAAGCTATCAAACCATTTTCAACGGCAATAATGCATCAGTATACTTCTATCAATCGGAAATTCCATACGATATCCCCGATCAGGCGGCCTGGACGCCTACAGGCAATAAGACTGGTAAGCTACGAACCACACGCGCTTCTGATGAATGCTCAGCAGATGGTCAATCGTGCTACCAGGCTTCGCCAGCTACAATGTTGCGTCAAATGTCACTAGTCACAGTGTTTTGGGTGCTACAGTTGCCATGATTGCGGTAACATCGCCCGTCAAGCTCTCTGAAGCCTACTCCACTCCAAATACTACCGGGATTAGGGCTGCTGTAGGTCTTCGTCCTTGCATGGCACTCTAGCGCTGACACTCTCCCACAGCACCTCGCTACAGTATGGGGCTTGTCTAACAACCAATCGAGGATCGACTCTATCATCAATGGATTTGGCGCGGCTAATCCTCCTATGGCTCTACCGGCTGGCGGCGTTGGGGCCGAGATGTACATTGGAACGGAATCTGCCTGAGCGGCTGTCCTTTTTCGATTTTCAGCATACTTTGATCTGTTAATCCTAAAGAATCTATTATGTAGGATGTCGCGACCGTATACTGCCGAGCGTCAGCGTCTTTAGAGCAGTCAGAATCTGTCCTTTCCACCTGATTCTTTCGCGCTCTACTCCAACCTTTGAGCTTTCCAACGCAGCCGATCTTGTCAGCTTGGAGCCACCGTACGTAAAGCTTTGCTTGTGCCGTTGATTTGACAACGGCGGGTTGATACTGATGCGTGCTGTCGGTCAGTCGAGTACCGCTCTGCTTTATATTGCAATGTCAGTTTCGGAACCGCGCGAGGCGGAATACAAGGCAGTGCCCTCCTGGCTTCGCCTCTCTCGATTATTTCGCTTAAAAAAAGAGTCACAGAGTTCGCTGAGCAAGATTGGGGCCATGCAGCTTCGAATGCGGGACGCATACGTATACACACAATTGCCAGATTATAGGTTATACGCGTCGGACTGCCATCTAGTTTCTGACAGACTTCCCATCTTCTATTTTAATAGCCAATGACATATTTGAAGTCAGCAGTTCATTGAAACTTTGAGTCTGCGGGCGTGCGACGGCTGTGCCTCTCATCGCCTGCCACCAGATTTTGAACAGTACAGCCTTCACATAGGGTGACAAGTATTCATCATCTTTTGTGAGTCTTTCTTTCCTGCAAGATCTTTTCTCTTAACCCTGATAGTACATAGCAATACGATATGGAAAGGCAACTATCTGCAGACCTACCTCAATCGCCCCTGCCAGCTTTGATTTCCAACGGAAGAACACGTGAACGGCGTCTAGGCACCGAACTGAGGTGAGTCCGCATCACAGCGAGGCGAGCCATCGTGATTACTATCGCTAATTAGATACATTTGTTGCCCAGGTTCCACCCTTCCTCTGGAACGCCCCAACTGAGCACTAGCATGTCGCCAACGATTTCCCTCACCGAGGGAGGCAGCGCAGATGCCAACCAATACCCGACGTCAGGGTATCGGTCCTATCTACACGATGTCTTGCGCTTCACGTTAGACCGCGGGCACCAGCTTCTGGTACGAGAGAGACTGTATTAAGCTGTCCGACGTATACTGACGTGTTAGTTTATTTTACATAAGGATTTTGCCAGTAGCCTATTCGACGACTACCAGGGCTTTGGTATAGTTTGTGCAGCTGCTAAGCGAGATATTTATCGAGTCATCCTCGCTCATCATTGGCGCGCTCACAAATGGACATACCTTCTACCCACCGGGGCTTACTCTATTGTCACGTACTACATTCGCGCATATCGCATATCCACGTGGCTTGAGGGGACCAGCATGTCAATCCTTCCGCTTCTTTGCCTCCTTTCACCATTCATCTATCTGCCATGGTGTCTGGTGTAAGTCGGTTGAACGTTTAGCATGCTCGAAACTGAAATACACACAGGTTCGGATTGACTTGCTCCTGTATGAGCGGCAAGAGCAGCACGGATGACGCGGTCACATGCTGGACGGAGGAATGGAATAAGGATTCAACATGGCCGCAGCAAGACGCCGTCTTCATCATGGCTGACCGGCATAATCGTGCTCAATGGAGATGCCGCAATTCTTCTAAACGTCTCAGAAGCTTGACGACCGATGATATCCTAGAAGGGCTGCAGCGGCGGTTTGAAGGAGTTCACGAGGCCTATGCAGGGGATCTTTGGTCCAAACGGCTACGTCAAAGGCTGCCCAATTGGTTCCAGAAAAACTTCCCAGACGAGGAATGGCCGTCTAGAAGTCTTACGGTCATCGAGCTTGCCGACACTATCATGGAATTTGGGAAACACTATGCTCAATTGCTGGCATCGAACGATCCAGAAGGACCTTTGGGTCAGCTGGAGATCAACACTGGTCGAGAAGTCTACGATCCTACCAAATTGCGATATTTACGGGATGTGACAAATGGACAGAACCGCAAGCAGTATGATGCCGACAAGTTCACCCTGCAAAGAGTCTTCCAACGCCCAGCAAGGCACGGCCCTATCATGACCCGTCCGGTCCTATACGATGTAGCACGGGCTTTCCACCTTACGAGGGAGAATTGCCCTTCTAGTTTGGCATCGGATGTTACCGTTCCGAGAGAATTCGACTGCACTCTCTTGTGTCCAGGCGAAGGGAGTGACCCCGGAGTGGCATCCGAGACAGTGACCCGCAAGCGCGAAAACAATCGCAAGTTACACTTGGAGGAGGAAAGACGGCTCTCACAATGGATAGAATGGTATCAGTCGAGGCGTCTTCACACCTACGGGGACTGTAGAGTGCGCATCAAAGTGCAAGTGACACTGCTCTATCTCGAATTCGTTCTTTACTGGATAGGTGCTTTTGCTGGGAAAATGGATGCCAACACATCGGATAAACGGCAACAAGCGCCCGACAGGATCATCGACATACTGCCACGCGCGTTAGCTATGGTAGAACGTGCAGAAGACGCTTTGGGAGAAGATGGCTATCTGAAGAAGCGGAATTCATATCAATCACCTGATAACACACTGCCTTGACATCAGAATGTGGCAAGCTAGCTCGCATTCTGTGTTAGGCTGTAATCAGGTATGCTTATTATACTCTTCCGCTATGTGCCCTAGAGCCGCCAGCAGCCATGCATGCCTTTCACTTCGCATAACCGCATCTGCCCTTGTGCTCTTGTCAACGGTATCTGTTGTAGAAACGAAACACCGATCCACCGTATCAGTCACTGGTTTCGTCCTTCGGCGGAAGATTCGAGGAGTATTTGGGGTTAGAAGGTATAAGACGCGCGGTGAGCCACTAGGCTACACCAGTCAGGACCGCGCCTTGAAGGCGCTGTCGACTCTGTACTGCTTTTAACATTGAGTGTCATTTGTCCAGACACTAGCGTTACAAGCTTGCTTCATCCTCCTATACATTTTGCAGCTTGACCGTCGCGATAATCTTGCGCGAGCTTTCACCGATATAAGCTACGAGTCTGCCTGAAGGTATAACGAAGTTCTGAGACGGTGTATCCCAGATACTGTTGACGACGATATCAGCGCAGACGCGAATCACGTTGCTCGCGATCGTACCTGATATCTTTATAGCGTATTGGGAAGGTCAGTGTCGCCGACTGACCGGGCTTCAGATACGTCTTCTCGAAGCCTCTCATCACTTTGGGAGGCTCGCCGGTTCCGCTTGGGAAGCCAATGTACAGCTGCGGAGTAGCATTGCCAGCCACCTTGCCGCTATTCTTCACCGTAACGCTGACAGAGTACTCCTCTTCATACCATTGCTTCGGTCCACCGGGGTTTGACCAACGCTTTCCTTTGCTGCCTTTCGTCTTTTTAACACTCGCATTGCTATACGAGAAGGTGGTATAGCTTAGACCGTGCATGAACTCGTACTGAGGCGTTATGTTCTTTTCGTCGAACCATCGATAGTCAAGGAAAACGCCTTCGCTGTACGTGATGTTGACATTATAGGGAGTGAAGTCAGTCACATTGTAGTCGACACTAGCAGGGTAGTCGGATTCTTGATAGGCGATAGTAAAGGGTAGCTTAGCCGAGGGATTGTAAGCGCCGTAGAGGACGTCGACCAGTGCATTTCCTGACTGCTCTCCAGGATAGCCGGCGAATAAGATGGCAGTGATATTCTCGTGGTCAGCCCAGGGCATGAGGACAGGACTACCAGCATTGATGATCACGACTAGTGTGCGCGTACGTAAAGCAGATATTAGCACCAAGCGCCCTTTCAGCTTCGCTTGACTTACTGGTGTTCCTGCACGAGGAGGCAACAGCCTCTATCATTGCATCAGCGCCTTGCCAGAGCGTCAGATTCTGCCGGTCGCCAACGTTCAAATTGTCATATCTATCGGTCTCTTCTCCGGAGTGAGCTCCCCCGAAAGCTAGACATGTCGCATCAGGGTCCGCAGCTGCGCGCTTGATCGCCGCGAGATCGTAGTTATTTTGCGTGTAGGTGTATTTTGAACCGTCTTGCTTTGCTTTCGCTGCGAGTGCGTCATTTGGGTAGATCAGATACGTGTAGTAGGAGTAGCCCCATGAGCCAGCCCAGTGTCCAGTGGCTCCGGCTGTGAGGTGCAGAACAGATCATGTCAGTGTAGTCCAGCATGCTGAGTTGAGTTGTCATTGACCGCCAGTTGGTCCAAGAGGTATGAAGACAGGTGGCTCCGCGTTGACTTCAAGTCCAGGCCCCGGAAGGTTGGGTCCTCCTGGTCCGGCAGCGGCGTCAAAGCCAAACAGGGCGAGGTGCTTTGGCTTGTTCAGAGGCAGCGCGCCATCTTTGTTTTTGAGTAATACTGCTGAAGCGGCCCCGGCGAGGCGGATGTGCGCTTTGTCGGCCTCGCCTCCTACACTAATATTATTGGGGAGGGCAGGAAAATCGATCTTGTCCTGTCCTAAGGCGAAGTAGGGGGTCATCACGCGGACAGCAGCATCGTTGACACGGGCGAGAGGAATCGTCCCGTTATTGACAAAGTTGGTAAGATTCTGTCCGAGCAGGTAGCCGCCGTAGTCACGGAAGAGCTGTCCAGGAGTGGAGAAAGTAGAAATACCAAGCCTGTTTCGATATGTCAGGCTAGATCAGATATCATGCTCGTGCGAAGGACATACTGCGTGTCCAGGCCGTTCAGGAATGCAGGAGCGCCTGACCTGTCGGCCTGAAAGTCCGAAACAATGAAAGATTGATAGTTCATTTCACCCTTCTGAATCTGGCCGAGCAAATTCGCATTTTCACAAGCATATGTGCCGTTGATCTTGTTGTAGCTGCACATAGTTCCCAGGGTTCCTGCGTGAACAGCATCTCCAAATGGGAAGAGGTAGACCTCATGCAAAGTCTTGTCGTCGATATTGCTAGACTGCAAGAATCGAGCATGTTCCTGTTCGTTGCCAACAAGGTGCTTTGTCACGGCAATGACACGCGCATCCTGCACGCCCTTGACCATCTCTGAAACAGCCACTCCGGTCAGGTACGGCTCAGGCCCATAAGCTGTCAAATCCTGTCAGCGAAGAACGGTGACAGTCTTTGCGCTGACATGGATCTACCTTCGGGATTACGGCCGGCTGCTGGCGCACGTAGCATGTTGGCATTCGGCCCGAAGAGGACACCATAACCTATTTGTATTTGAGAAACGAGTGAGTATGTACCGCGCAAGGCAAGCTATACAACAAAATAAAGACTGACCTTTGTTGCGGAGCTGCATACCAGATAGGTAACCTCTTTCGTACATCAGATCTCTGTCCAAACTTCCTGCCAGCGTAATGCTGTTTTCGAAGGCAGAATGAGGAGTAGTGAAAGTGCCGGCAGGTCCGTTGCCTCCATCGGCAAAATTATACTAGAGCAGACCGCATCAGACCAGTAAAAGATAGTGTACAAGCTCAAGTAGCGCTACTCACTCCAGAAAATCCAAGTCGCGGTACTCCGTTGCCCCATACAGTCAGGTTGAGTTTCTCTGCAAGGGTCATTTGGCCGACCAGAGCTTTGGCTTTGGCAAAAGCCGACTCGAGACCGACGCCAGTAGCATAAGGAGCGACATAGCCTTTCTTCACGGCGGCAGCGTCGGCGCTTGGAGCAGTGAATGCTAGGGTCAGGACTGCTGCGCTGACAAGCAGCATCTTGCAAGTGAGAGGTCTGGTAAGCGGAAGAGCGTTGTGAGAGAAGAGCGATAGTCAACATCCCAGAAGACAGTGCCCTGTCTATGTCGGAGGCGCCCCATCGGGACTAGCGTGCGGGGCCAAAGAGCCGTAGTGGGGCAGAGATCATAACCACAAAAAGCATTTTCTCTTTAGATTGATGCTTTTGAACGCCCCTCGGCACACTATTGCGAGTTTACGGGGGCTTGGAAGATAGGTTCTTCACGATCGCTTGTTGGACTGGTCAGGAAGACACCAGGAAGTCGGAGGGGTGAGAATGAGTAGTCTGCTGACGATCAGTAGCTTCTCGAGACACTGCAGTAGCTGGTACCCTGCCCAATCAGTTTGGCCTTTCGAGTCTAGCTAACATGCTGACTTCGGATATGGCAGTCAGACCGCTGCGGTCTGGCCACGCAGCCCGGTCTAGCTACGTGCCATCCGTACAACTGCCATTCCGTGGAGCCTCTTTCACGGCTAATATTGAGGTCCGCACCATGTAATTTGATGTCTTCGTAGGCATCTCAACCGACCTTGAGCGTAAAGAAACCGTACGGTGCGCAGTGCATATATAGTGTGTACCAGTATGGACCGTGTCTTGACTGCGTGACGTGGGTCTGCATAATCTGCATATGGCGTAATTCGATGTAATGACTGGGGTCGTTTGGGCGCTTGACGACTGTCTGCAGCGCTGGGCCAGCAGCGGTATACGAACTAAGCTGCCACCCATTATCTTCCGACCATGCGATTGTTAGGTTTGCGCCGTGTTCCACAAGCCTTGCTTTCAAAGGATCGTTTCGAGCCACACGTATCGTAAAGTTGCCGTACTTGGTCTCGGCCTCCAAGAGATCGTACATTTCGAATCTGCTCGTCCACCGGTTCTCGACATACTCTTCTGAAGACCATCTTGCAACCTTCACCCCTGTAAGCTGTCTGACGTCAGGACTACGACTTCGGGAGGATCGAGGCATGTTCAGCTATTGGTCTATCGTTGAGAGTGTGTTTGCGCAATGGAGATTACGGTGCGTTGTGATGCGAAAGAGAGAGAAAGCGCTGGAGCGAGTTTTACCACTTGCAGTCCCGATACGCTAGTCGGACAATTGGCACAGCCTGTACCCTGTAGAGGACGTAATCCAGCTGCAGAATGTTTCGAACGAAAGAGGGCGCAGACGAAGAGAAGCAGGACAGCTGTCGGGGTTGAATTCTGAGGTGGGGCGTTCGCTGCAGACGCGCTTGTTGAGATTGAGGTCGCGCAGGCGGCAGAGACGCAGGACATGCGCAGATAGGCTCGCTGGAGTGTAGATTCGCGCTGAAGTTGTGTTGAGGCCAAGGAACGCGTTTCTCTCGCTGTGGCCTTTGGCCACCCCTATCTTGCTGATCAGTCTGAGGCTGCATTTCTGTCAACTCTCAGACAGCTGTCAATATTCTGAATTGTTCATTTCTGTGTGTTTATACATTACCTCTCACACTCACTCTGCCCACTTCTGTAACGAATCAACGAAAGAGAAACGATATGCGCTCTTGGACCTCCCTTCTTTACCTGCTGGCGCTGGCCGCCGACTCGACATTCGCAAGGAATGACCGTACTCCTCATTCTCAGGACCGCATGAAGAAAGCTATTCGTACGCGACGCCAGTCTCACGGAATCGCGGTACGCCAAAGCACCTCTTTATCGCTTAAGCAGAATTGGCAGGGCAGCGATGTACGTCCTCTTCCCGTTCGCCGACACTCTCAACTCAATGCTGATGAGATGAGATGACAGTTTCTTAATTCATGGGATTACATGACAGGCGCCGACCCAACTCGCGGAAACGGTAGGCCAATTCTTACTACTTCAACTGTGGAGGATGCATATTGACATCCAAAACAACAGTCACCTATGTCTCAGTTGCAGACGCGCAGACAGCAGGTCTTGTCTCCGTCGAAGCGAATAATACATTCAGAATGGCCGTCTCTACGGGAGACCTCGACGAAACCACAAGAACGCGTCAATCTGTTAGGCTTTCCTCGAGGAATCACTGGAAGAAAGGACAGCTGCTCGTAGCGAGCGTCTCGCATCTGCCGGAAGGGTGTGGGACTTGGCCTGCCCTGTGGGCGTTGGTGCGTCTATTTCAGAGTGTTCTCCCTGGAGATCCAGTACTAAGAAGCGATTGGTGATTGCCTGCAGAGCGCGACGAATTACGCAAATTGGCCGGTCGGCGGCGAGATCGACATCATCGAAGGAATCAACAATATCCCGCCGAATAGCTACGTAATGCACACATCCTCAGGGTGCGACATGAAGCCGAAATCGGGTTTAAATGGCAAATTCATCACGGGAGACTGCTCGAGCATCGATGGATGCCGATATACCGACTCGAGGCAGAATAGCTTTGGGCCAGACTTTAATCAAGCTGGAGGAGGTGTTTATGCGTCTTACTTCAGTGACGATGGAATCAAGGTGGGCGCGCACACTGCCTTCGTTCTCTGGACCAAAGTTAACTGAAACCGTCGTCGCAGATGTGGTTCTGGTCGAACGGCGATGTACCTGCATCAATTCTTTCAGGCTCTCCCTCTATCGACGACCTCGGTACTCCCTCTGCTGATTTCGGAAACGAAAACTGCGATATTTCCGAGGCTTTCGACGATGAGCAGATGATCATGTGCGCACTCACTATCTCTTTCTCATCACTTTCCTACTGACATACTCATTCATTCGATGTCATAGCATCAACACGACGCTTTTCGGGGATTGGGCAGGCCAACAGTTCTCGAAGAGCGGCTGTCCAGCGAGCGCAGAAGATACACTTGAAGATTCATCCAACTTCGAAGATGCATATTGGCTTATTGATTATATCAAGCTCTATGGCTGATAGAATGCTACGCGTCTTGTTTTCGATTGTAGCGATCAGCAAAGCTAATAAGCTGGCCAGGCTGGACCGCGGCGGGCATTATGAGTTGGAATGTAGGATAGATAGCAGTATCTAGGAATAAACAGTGGAATAGACACATACACAAAGCTGACAGACGAGGTGGCGCCTTTGTTGCGACGTGGAAGGTGCAGAGACGTGTTTCCATTGCCGTGCAGCATCTACGTGCATCCACGTAGTCTTGCACTGTCTGTTTTATCGCCTCTTTGCGCCCAGCTTGCTTTTAACTTGCTGCGTTTTCTGTTGTGCGTGCCTCGCTCAGCTCAGCTCTCTTCTCTTCTCTTGACCACGAACCACACGTCGCTCGAAAACTCGCAGAGTCTATCCAGCAATCATGGGTCTCTCAATCTCAAAGCTGTGTAAGTTGCGATAACATGGGACGATGTTCTGCGCTGTCAGCTCGACGGACGCTGGCTCCAGCTCGTCCCATTGGAATGCGAATGGGCAGCCTCTCCCGTTTTCGCGGCTTCAGCAACCGCCAGCGCAGCGTCGGTACATGTTTTGAGAGTCATAAGAACTGACGCTCTTACCTCTGTGTCTTGTGCCGTTTCGTTCGGCGCCCGTCCAGTCACTGGCCTCTTCAACAGAAAGGAGATGCGCATCCTCATGGTCGGCCTGGACGCCGCTGGTAAAACGACAATCTTGTACAAGCTCAAGCTCGGTGAAATCGTCACTACCATCCCTACTATCGGTGAGCCCCTGCTCTGGTTCGAGCACCCTTCGCCCTTTTCCTCCCCCCTTCCACGCGGCGATGCGAAAGTACCTTTTCCTAAAGCTGCGAAGTCAAGTCGACTGCGATGTTCTGCGTCGGAACGAGCAGGTCTACTGCAGTATGCTCGTTGGGCACGCAAGCGCTGCCTTAGTCATACGGGCACCGCGCCTATACAGCATCGACAACCCGCCTATTCCAGCTCTATACAACACAGCATCACAGGAACAGCATCGCTGATATATACACGTCCTATTTGCCAGGATTCAACGTCGAGACTGTCGAATACAAGAACATCTCTTTCACCGTGTGGGACGTCGGTGGTCAGGACAAGATCCGACCTCTATGGAGGCATTGTGCGTCGTCTCGCCTCTTTCGTATCTATTTGCTATTGTCAATTGACAGAGTATGACGCTTGTCTCAGACTTCCAAAACACCCAAGGCATCATCTTCGTCGTTGATTCCAACGATCGCGAGCGAGTCAGCGAAGCGCGTGAAGAGCTTCAGCGCATGTTGAACGAAGACGAGCTGCGCGATGCACTCCTCCTCGTATTCGCCAACAAGCAAGATCTGCCCAACGCCATGAACGCAGCTGAAATCACGGATAAATTGGGACTCCACTCGCTCAGAAACAGACAGTGGTACATCCAGTCGACTTGCGCTACGTCTGGTGATGGTCTGTATGAGGGTCTTGAATGGGTGCGTTCTAAAAGCTAAAAGAACTTGTCGTCTCGAGAATACGAAGCTGAGCTTTTGGTATTGTCGCAGCTGTCCAACGCTCTGAGGAAGGGCAACTACCAATAGACGAGGATCTTTCTCTATCGTCTATTGTCCTCATCCTCAACCTCATCTACACATACATACATTGCTTTTCCCTACAATGCTACAGTACCCTCTTACCTCTCTCCTTATCTTTTTTTTTCTTTCTCTCTTTCTGGAATATTTCCGAGTCTGTTTTGTTTCCTTTCACGAAATACGAGCTGCGATGATTGCTACGAGGGCAAGGCTGGGGCCAACCAAAAGCGGCAAAACACCATTCGTGGGCATACCGATATGACTTTGCTCAGTACGACGAGAGGATGGTAAGAGACAGGAGAATCAGTGATATTGCGGAAACGAGGTGCAACACATCGGTGGGATTGCATGGTGTGGAAGGTGAATCAATGACGATCAACCCGCCTTTCCCTTACCCATCTCTTCTCCTCCTCTCCTAGACGGTTCTCTGTGTCTGTCTGCTCCCTTGTGTCTCTGCTGTGCAATATCATAAGTATGCCATGTCGCTTGCATCTGGACTCATCGTGCAACTTCTGCGCTTTGCGTGCCTTGTGCCTGGCCATTCAAGCTCGCTCTTGTCGTATCGGGATTTCTTGACAGGCCACACGATATGTCGATGTAGTCTTGTATACTCCATGCTACAACCCTGCTTTACTTTCCCCTTTTTGATTTCCTTTTACTTTTGCGCTCGCGGGAAGGTTCCCTCTTGCCCCTTCGTGATCGAAAAAGTTGGAAAATTTCGAGTGGGTTGGAGAATCTCGCTGGATTAGGAGTGTTCTCAGGACAAATCCACATCTAGATCTTCAAGAATGGCTGTTGCAGGAAAGGAGAGAAAGGGTTAGTCGACATAGAGAACGACAGCGAGGAGGATCCAGCCAGATTGTCCGAGTTCAGCCAAGTCGATCCAGCAAGATTGAAGCGATTAGGGCTTGATGGATGGCTATCCTCGCTGTGTTCTCAGCGCTGGTTGATTGCAGGAATCAACGCTGAATCTGCCTTGTTGGTCTTGTTTCGCAGACCTGCCATGGGGCATGAACGCCGGCACATCCACCACAAAACGGGCACTCAAGCCAAAGCCCAGCAACAGAAAGGGAAAAGCAAGTGCTAGAAAAGTGTTTGTCAAGAACATCATCAGAGAAGTCGCTGGACAGGCTCCGTACGAGAGGAGATTGATGGAGTTGCTGAGGTGGGTTACTCTTAATCCCAGCTCAACGAGAATGTAGAAAGGCTGATGTGATCTGTATCATTGTGCAGAAACGGACAGGACAAGAAGGCTAGACGCACAGCAAAGCAAAGACTCGGAACGCTAAGACGCGCAAAGCGAAAGGTTGATGAACTCACAAACATCATCGCCGAGCAACGCCGAACGGCCCATTAAACGTACCTAACCTCACCTATCATATTCTGGTCTCCCTTCTATCTTCGTTCTCTCTTTTCGGCATGGGCAGTCGCGAAAACGAGCCAATCTTAGCGTTTCTTTACCTCAACTTCTCTCCATTTTACCTCTATCTATGGTCGCAAAGCTATTCTTTCCAAGCCTCTACCGGCTACATCCGACGTAAGGACGATACTCGGAGGGAATTTATCGGCGAAGCTCTATCAAGATATAAAAGCGGAAGAGAGACAGAGGGATATAAACTGTTGGGGTCTAACCTTGTCTAGCGCTATATTGTCGGAAGGGAGAAGAGAGAAAGAGAGTGCTAGTAATATCGTTGGTGTTCTTTCTGGACCTTCTTTCGCTTGCAAGCTTCTTTTCTCTTTCTGTCTCAGTCTGCCCCACGTTATCTCGGACCAAATGCGCTGCTCATCATGTCTTATTCCATCCTGACGGTCATTTCACAAACCTCTTCCCTCGCTGATCCTCTCGCACATCCAATGAGTGCACAGCAGCCCGAAGAGTACTAACCTCGGTAACACGGCTTGTGCACGAAATAAATCCGATTTGATGAACGCTTCGCAGTCCTCAACTCGGACGAGTCTCGCGCCTGATTCCTTGATCAACTGCAGTGTCGGTCCAGAGTAGCTAACAGCTTATATCTGACCTCATCTCTGGTCTGATGCTACAAACCGATTGACAACGCGCTGTTGTTCACAGTACCTCGGTCGCTGATAGCTATATCCGCAGCTCCGCGAATCGCGATTTCTGATGCGCATCAGCGCGATCATCGGTCTTCCTCCGTCTCGATTGTTTGTTCTGATGCCTTGTGCGCAGACTGCACTTGCCTATGGCGATGCGTCCAGCTTTTGTGCTTTTCCTTTGCTTCTCTGTCTTTGCTTTCTTTCGCTCGGGGCTCTTTGGTTGCTTCTTGGGCGAGCTTTTCTGCCCTTTCCGCAAGCGAGTACGCTAGATTACATCTTTTTTTTGCAATATGCCTGCGATAACGGATGCAGTACAGCATGCCAGTCTGCCCAAACCAAACAAACCGACATTCAACGTTCATGCAATTCCGCCTTCTTAGGACCAAGGCACAGACAGGCAAAACAGCAATGGAAGAGCAAAAGCATGGCATCTTTCACTCGACATGTATGAATACCAAGAAGCTATCCAAATGCTACAACTTCCCTTGCTGTTTCCTGCCCTGCACGATCCGGTCCTGGGCTGGGCCAGATCAGAATGAGCGCTGATTCTGACGGGGCGATAAAGCGCTGACTTTGCGTGGAAGACTTTTACATTATACTTGTAGGAGTAGCAAATCGTTCTCCTCTTCCTTCCCTTCAGAGCTCAGTCCTCGAGGACCTGGCTGCTGGCCCGCTGAACGAGGCCCTGTCGCCCAGGACAAATTGCAAGAAAGGGAGGAAATTCGCATTCTTGGGGACTACAGGTTGGACAGAGGACAACTTGGATATACCTCAAGAATTGTACAGTATATCTACCTACCGGCGACTCGACTCGATAGATACACGCCTCTCTCTTGACACGGGGCTCTCACGCCTGGCATTCTCGAAGGATTGAATCGCGATGAAGCTGTAGGGCAACCCACTGAGTTCGCATGACAATGACTGACGTATAATCCGCTCGCCAGACTGCCTGCTTTCCTCCAGCCCGGATCATCATCATCGTCCAGCAGCACGCCTCGCCGCAGAAAAACGCTCGATGCAACAACACGTCCCCAGCCCATCTCTACACTCTTTCCAACTTCCAGTAGTAGTCAAGATGTAGTTGGACAAGTAGCTGTCCCTCCAAAAGCTGCGCTGGCCAGCAGTCCCAGTCAAAGTAGTTTCATCAATCAACTACCGCCTGCCACGCCGTCAAGCAGCAACGTGACGGCAGGCGCATCCACACCACACAGATCGCACTCTACGCTCGTCAAGACAGCAGGTACAAATGGAACTACGCGCACTCGGCGTCGGTCTTTGAGAAACCTGTTTGGCCTACGCCCGCAATTCGCAAATGAGTAACAGAACTATCCGGTGCCAGCTCTTCCGGATCTAGTCTACTCACCTGCGTCTTCAGATACTGCTTCGTCGCCCGCCACATCGCTAGCAGCTAGCGACTCTACGTCTATTTCTCCTTCGACGACAAATTCCCCTTTGTCTGCTCTATCTCCGCACGACCGCGGATATGAGCCAAGTCATAATGCGGACTATCGGCAAGCTGCCAAAGTGCCAGAACCAAGTGCAGAGATGACGCAACGGTCAGAGATCCATCGATTGTCGTTAGGCTTGCCTGCTCTTTCCGAAGATATGCAGAAGAGACAGATGTTCGAATACGCTATAGATACCAAGGCGACTTCTCCTACATCCAGCATAGATACGCTAAAAGTGGGCAAAGCGCCCGATAGTCCATTATTGAAGCAGTTCCCGAGAAGCAGTGAAGGGAACGACGAGGATGGATATGGATCAGACGGTGGAGATTCAGATGAAGCTGCTACGGAGGAAGCATATGGCAAACCTTCGGAAGATGGGCACGCAGCTTCTCATTCGGAATCGCTTCGCAGAGAAGCGCCTCTGCCGCCTATCCCGACACCCACATCATCGTCAGCTATGCAATTCCCAGCTGCGCTATCAATAAACCTCACAAAAGTCACCACGTCCTTCCCTCCCAATTCTACGACCAAGACACCATCTCCACGTTCCGCGACTTCAGGCTCTCCGAATCGCGTACTGAGTATAGGTGCGAAAGCATGCTTGGACTTGACGCTGTCCAAGCTTCGTCCAGAACAACAAGCATCGAGCGTGAAAGGTCCCGAAGCCATCGGAGGCGGCTCCGTATCTGGGATCTACCCTTCTTCGAGTAGGTTGTACTTAGGAGGAGATCAGAAGGGCAGAAAGAAAGCTAATAGGACACTATGTACGACGCTGCATCGTGCCAATATCGCGTGGAGGCTCGAGTCGAGGAAATTGACCCTCATGGAGGAGGTAGAGCTGGATGGCCTGAAGAGATTGAGTTCGAAGGGAGATGGAATCAAACCGATCAGCCCTACGACACCTTCAGCTGTATCGCCCGTCGATAGATCTAGAAAAGACATAGCTCTCGAAGCCTTGAACGAAGCGGGTCCAGATGAGATACTAGTCAAATCATCAGCGAAAGAAGACAGTGACCAAAGTCATACCATGCTCATTATCAAGACCGAAAAGCTGAAGAGACAAGACACGTTCATGAAGGCCCAATTACGAGCATGGAAGATCTGGATCGAACGAGAGGCGTTCGAAGAGAGGAAAATCGTCATTCTACTTGCGGAACATGGTGGAAGTGGTAGTACTTCTGGCTTAAGTGCCAGTGAGGCGATGATGACGGTCGTCAGACCTGTCGTGCCTCGATACTCGCATTCGCTGGAGATCTCTGGGCGAGCAAGGTGCTTAGCTGGTACAGACTCTTCTGTTCAAGCCATCAAGCAATGTGCGGAGAGCGCGACATCGCAGAAACGCGTCTCTGACAAGCCTGCGTCCACGCCTTCTCTGCCTCTGCAATCAAAGACTGCAGTCTCTGCAGATATTCATCGAGAGAGACACGGTCTCACGCGTCCTCTACTCCCTACTTCCAGTTCCGCTCCTGCTCTCTCGTCCTTAGCCGGAAATACGAATTCATCTGCTCTTTCTTACTTTCCTCAATCATCTTCAGTCAAGGAAAGCTTGCACACGCCGTCGAAGCGGCCCTCCAGTGACTTGCCACCTCAATCTGTCATAGTAACGCGGCCTACGCCTCCTCGACACTCCTCCCTCCCACCATCTGCCTCCCCTCCTGAAGTGCGGAATAAGCGCGTCAGCCTACTTAATAAAGTGACCACACGCCGTCCTCCTAGAGAAGCTCCTCCTCAAAAACCGTTCTCGACAATGCTGCCTTCTTCCGCTAGCGAAAGTCAGATCAGACTAGCGCCGTCGCATGAACGGTCGCAGAGCGCGTCTGTCAAGCTTGCTACAGTTCAGAAGGTTGTGAACGATGAGGACGAGGACGAGATGCCTTTGGCGTACTGGAGAGATAGACAGAGTATGGTTTCGGATGGGTCAGCATCCTCCAATTCAGATGAGAGCAAGCGATTCTCTACCATCTCGAGCAGCAGCAATAACAAGCAGCCTTTCCCTATGTCTAAAAACAGACAATCGCTCCTTGTTCCTGCCTTTCCCGCAAAACAACCGCGGCAGCGTATGTCCAGCACAAAATCAAGCAGTAATACAAGTCAGCATGCTGAAGTCGCAGCGCTACAAGCGGAGATAGCAACATTGAAAGCAGCTCAAGCGAAGACGCTACAGACGCAGAAGGAGATGGACAGAATCAAGGAAGCAGAGTTTGCAAGGATGAAAGAGGAGAGGCTGAAAGCTTCCATCAGGGAAGAGGCACTGAAGAAGGAGAAGGAGGAAGAGGACGTCAGGAAGAAGCGGGTATGTCTCCTCTTATCTCTTCACAAAGGTTTGCTAATTTGACCTATTTCCATGCGCGACCAGGACGATCGGAAAAGATGGGAAGATCACCGTAGGCGTTCGGCGATGATTGAACACCAACAGAAAGAGCATGATAAAGCAGAAGAGGAGAATCGGCGTCGCTCGAGCTATATGCCAATGGGCGTGCCAGCCTATGCACCTCCCGAATCTCACAGGCAGTCCATCCTCTTCCCTGCTGCATCTCCTCCGCAGCTGTACCAGCCACAGCCCGTTTACCCTATCGGTCCCGCGATCCAGCAGCATGAGCAGCCCTTCGTGCATCCCATGTTTTACGCTGCTTCGGGCGGCATGCCAATGCATCAATACCAACCACAAAATACTTTCATACACCCTAATGCGATGATGTCTGTGCCGAATCTATCGTATATCCCTCATGGCCAGATGGTCTCCCCATATCCGCTGTCTTTCACTCCGCCAGCAACGCCTCCGCGCTACCCTAGTCCCCGAAGAGAAAGTCCAAACAGGCTCTTTGGACACTCCTTCTCGTCAAACGAAGATTCTGCAGCGGGCGGACTGCCCAGAAATACAAGGCGCTCAAGCTATCTTCCCGCTTCAAACTCGACGGGCAAAGTCTCGGAGCTCTTGCAAATAGCACAGCAGATCGAATCCGAAGCTCATGCTAGAGAGCCGAGCTTTAATCCGGATGGCCTAATTCAGCAAGCGACTTCCCCTGACCAAGTCTTCAACCCTCGAGCCATGCTAGCGCAAAGTCAGAGGAAATCAGCTTCGTACGACGGCAGTCAGCCCACCAACGAGCTGGCAAAGAGCCGAGGACGGAATCAGGCGGTACCCGCGCCGCTGCCACGGAGCATGACCAGCGACCCTCGAACCACTCAACGCGGGTCAAGGGCATTCCTAGATATTCCCACACAGAGGAACAACTTTACAACCTCCTAATTCAAAAAGCCCGCACATAGATCACGCATCGCAATTCTTACTTTATAATGCAACCCAATACTACATCGTCCATAGTCGGTCGCAATTCTGAGGGTACACAGGTTCAGTCGTTGTCATTGTTAGTAGCTATCTCCCAGTTCTTGGGCAAAATCGTTTACACATCACAAAGTAACGGACAATAGGCAGATAAAGTCTAGATCTCATCGTTCTTGAGCATGAGATAGCAATGACCTGCAACTCCGCACGCACGGTATGGCAATGAATGATGTCCTTTTTTCCTTGTCATGGAAGTCAATGCTTGCGCGTCCAAAGATTTTCTTCCATCGTTTACGGCTACACAACTATTAGACAGCGAAATTTACAGGTAATTTGATTGGTCTTCCTTGTTTCTTTTCCCTGCGTTATCTGTATGACCTGCTCGCCTGAATCTTCCTCGAGAGTTTTAGCAAAGGAAATCCACCCTGCAGGTGCCAACCTGGCGTGTGACATAGTTGATTGTATCATCGTTATCCACAGAACCCTCGTAGTACTGTCCACTGTTGGTATCGAGCACTGAACAAGATGAATATCCTGCTCCTCCTGATGATTTGCTCACTGAAGATAGAGAAGCAAATCAGTACAGGGCGACGGGCAAGACGCCTTACCAATTTGAACTTACTTTTGATTTGAATGGGATCGCCATAACCTTGGTATTGATCTCCTTGCCACTCTTGAGGCTGCCAGGTCCTGTCATAGGGCGGAGCTGTTTGAGCGGCATGTTGATCGTCTTCAGCCATTTGCGTATCGCCTCTGTAGATGCCCATAGATTTCGATACTGAGGTGAATCCTGCCTGTCCAGGACCATTGCCAGCGTTGTCAATGCTCATGTAGAATTAGACATGGCAATTGGAAGTCGGGTGACCGGGCTGATCCTGTCTTTTGGCTACGGATGCTTCGGGAGCTACGGGAGCTCCAGACACGTAAGCCGCTAGCATGGCTAGAGTGAAGGATGTAACGATAGATTTAAACATGATGATGTGGGAGGATGGGGTGTGTTAAGTAGAGTGTGCAATTATGAGATGATGTCGCTGGGAAGGCAGCAGAGGGGTCTTGCTTGAGAGAAAGGAAAGGCATAAAGCAAGTGCTTTATGTACTCTGAGGTTCCACCAAGTGGCGGATGGCCGTCGCTCCAGCTTGGTAGTCACCGTCATGCTCCTAACGTTGACCTCAACGAGGTTTGCGTGTGGTGTCCGGCAGCCATGGCCACTAGCTCCTCGACCTGCGAAGAAGGTGAATGAGACCCGACGAACTTGAGGCAGGCTTATTCGAGACTTTGCACATGCACTTGAACCGCTTCTCTTATCTGATTGGACGGGCGCTAGTGGCGAACACCTGATCCGTCCCTGCATCCGTCAACTGATTGTGCACAAGGTTCAGTTACTTGTTCCGGAATCTGGGAAGCCGTGTACCGTGTCGGGGCACTATGTCATTTGAAAGAGGAGGGCGGGTGGGATGGCGGAGATTGCTCTGAAAGAATACTTTGCATGCTACGGGGGATGTAGGAAAGAGAAAGCAGAGGGGTACGCAGAGGACCAGTACATAATCACGATCCAGAAAGCCACAAAGAGAAGCTACCCCTCTATGTGCGATTGCCGTCTGGTCTATGGGAATGCCACAGAAAACCCTGCGCAGCGTGATCGACTGTCTGCCATGCTCATAGCAATTTCAAGAGTGTCTTGAACACGCCTTTCTTGCCCGAGTCACCCCTAGAAGGGCGGCTTGGGCCAGCAGTGGCAACGGACGCGACTTCCACTGCGGCCATCTCCTTTTCCTTCTCTAAATCTTCTGCACCGACAGAGGTCGCTGGAAGGGGACGTGTCTCCGAGAGAGAAGTCTGTATGATGTCTTTGGCTGTTTTGACACGTTTATCGTAGGCAGCTTTCGCTTCTTCCTCGTCTCGGATTACATTGGCGTCCCTTCGGCGGTAGTTCAGAAGCCAAGGTTTGGCTGCTCTTGGGCCTGTTATAACCTCGACCTTGCTGATATCAAAGCTCAACTTCTCACCATAAAACCCAAGGATCGAGTGGCATTTCACTATTTAAAAAAATGCTCTTTTCGTGAATAGACAGATGCCACATGGGTTCGAAGAGCTTCGGGTTGGTATTATTTCTGATGCCTCCACTATCATGCTCGTATCTTGCCGTATCGTATAGAGCATTATCTACTCGAATTCGGTCCAGACTGGAGCCCCCAGCTGTCTTGTCCTCAGAGGGCACCAGATCGATATGGAACAGCGAAGTGGTCATTGTGTGTCCATGGACAGTGCTTCTCTTGCGCGGATCGACGCTAAGCCCGTTCGCGATGGTATAGACCTCCAATTCTGACATAGCGTTAAATCTGGATTGTAGCGAGTTGAGGCCAAGCAACGATGGGGTAAGAGGGAATGGAAGGATGTGCACAAAGCTCGAGATCAACGACCTCGTGTAACGCAGTAAAAGAGAGAGAAAACGCTGGGGTCATCAGACTTGGGTCCGTTCTCGGCAGCAGATTTGGTTGCGGGCTGGCTTGTTGATCATGTATGCAGCCACAGCATGATACAGAGAGACTGTGTCTCTCTTAGTCTACAGTTTCATGAACTTCGACGCGAATGTGTGATTTGGATGCAAGTCAAGAGACGAAGAAACAACGCGACGAAAATCGGATACAAGGCATTGTTCCCAGCACGGTCGAGCTGCGTTTTATTTCATACAACACAGTCATTCTTGCGTCATGAAGCACTTAGCGTTTAATCGGTCTCTTAAGAGACGCCTTCCTGAGACTCTGCCGTTGCCGATTCTCGCTTGATGAAGAGGATGCTGGCGGTATCAAGCGGCATCACTACCAGATACAGAGGACGCAATGGAACTGCTTCTTGACGACCTTCCCTTCTTAGGCTTGTCCGTTCGTTTGTCGATGGACGTCCTACGATTATGCGGGGTCGATATTGATGGTTGCATAACCTTACGAGTTGAGGCAGTTGGAGGTAGGGACAGCTGCAGCAGCTTTCTAGTCATTGCGACCTTCTCCTTGTAATGCTTTGCAGCAGCCTTGTTGATTTGGTCGACGGGCGAACCTCGTCTTCTGAAACTCAGCAGCCAGGGTTTTGCTCCAGCGCGGCCAGTGACGACTTCGACATTGGCGACCTTGAAGCCTGCCTCTTCCCATAGTTGCCATGGATCGATTGGTTCGTCTTTTCGGCCTATGGAGAGATGCCAGGTAGCTTTCTGCCAGTCCGAGCCAGTGTTACTCATGGAAGCGATACCAGCATCAAGATAGCTTAGGCGGATTCGATTTAAATCGTTCATGCAGCGGATTGAGGTACTACCGTGTGGCACCTGAATGACGAAGGTATGGTGGTCGGAGCGTGAGTACGTCCTTGTCGGCGCACTCATGTCCTTAGCCTGGACCTCCAGACCATTTTCGACAGTGTAGACTTCCACAGACATCTCGTTTCAGGAGCCTGCGTCGTCTGTCTGTTTGGGAGGATAGGTCGTTGAGCGCTGATCCAGTATCGTGGAGGCGTCTTTTGCTTTTCTTGTGTTTGAGCCAATGCGCCTGTATCTGTGCTTTGGAGGAAGAGCAACCCTGAAAGCATGTCGATAGCTTGATCATCAGCGATATTACCTTTGTGCTGGCGAACTAAGGTGCATCCCTTTGTTGCTTGTACTGGAAAGATCCTAAGCTTTGCAGGAGGATTATCAAGCTATGGCTCGAGAGAATCAGTCGAAACGGTCGGCAGAAATTTCGGGTTGCTCGTGCATAAAGCTGAGGCGAGTTGAAACAAATTAGGGAAACGAGAAGTGCAAATGATCGACCTAAGATCGTCTCATTTCCTCCAGAACCCGTTCCTCCAGCCTTTCTTCTCAGTATTGCGTATGGAAGTCTGGCCAGTAGCAGTGCTAGCGACTGAGCTGACTCTGACCAAAGTCTTGGGTGTTTTGTCGGTCTTGCCGATGCTGGAATGAGAGGAGGAGCTTGAAGCAAGGGACCCTGCATTGGAGATTCTTCTCTTTTGGGGGCTGCTTGCGCCCGATAATTCTCCTTTGACAGAGCTCTGGCTCCGAGCAATTGCTGGACTCTGGGACTTTGGAGTAGGGAGCGCCCTAGGGATGGATTGCTGCATGAGCTGTTGTGCGATCTCGACTCTTCTGTTGTAATTGTCGACTGCTGCTTTCTCTTCCTGAATGACCGTGGCATCTCGTCTTCGGAAGCTCAAAAGCCATGGTTTTGCTGCTTGTTTGCCTGTTATGACTTCGACTTTCGCAATATCAAAGCCTGCTCGCTTCCATAGATCCCAGGGATCCAGTGGTTTCCCATCTTTGCCGATAGACAGATGCCAGGTGGAGGGGAAGAGCTTGGAATCGGTATTGCTTCTGAGACCGGTGTTGTCTTCTTCGTATTGCACCTGGTACAGGTCATTGCGCACTTCTGCGGATGATGCGATGCTGATCTCGAATCGATAGGTGTAGGTCAGGGCTGCATTCACCCTATTGATATGCCGGGGGTCGACGCTGAGTCCATTCGCAATGGTGTAGATCTCCAAATCTGGCCTGACGTTTGAAGTGTAATTAGATCTTGGCTGTTGGCTACTACGAGGTGTAGGACAAGAGCACGGATCACCTGTCGACTGCTCCAGCAGGACGACATGGCGATCGGACTTGTCAAGGGTTTCGAAGGGGAGTCAGACCCTTTCATATCTGGTGAGGAGAGGTGATCTTCAATGAGATGCCTGGAGCTGCACGTCGCTGTAGAGAGGATTGTAACCAAGGGGCTTGCCGGCCAGCTATCGAAAGTGCCATGAGAGATATTGCCGTCTGGTAACGTCCAGTCAAGAGCCAAGTAGTATGGTGGGAAGGGAACCTGCTACATCGCAGATCACGATTGGATGCATTGAGCCTTTCCGACGCAGACGGCCTTGCTTTCCATCTAAATCTCTAGAAAGCAACGCTTCATTTCGCCCACACTTCTCGTGTCTTGATATCGCAAGAGCGTTGTGTGCGCAGGCCATGAGGGACCGTCAACATTTTCTGCAATAGGAGCTGAGGTCGCTCACTGCGAATCTCCACTCGATCCGAAGGCAGGAAGCACATACTGGATCGAAAGCCGATTTATGACTCCTAGCCGTAGCATAAAAGCCTCCCCAAGCTTTAAGAGCGTTTACATGCAACACAGTAGCACATCGTCTCATACAAACGTGTTCTAGGGCATTCTAAAGAAATCCTGGATGAAGGTGGAAATACAGAGGTAGCGCTTTGATCTCATAAAGCGAGCAATGCTGGCTCCTGACGAGCAAGTGAAGGATGATCTAGCCAGTCTTCTCAGCTTTCGCCTGGTTTTTCTCCGTTTCCTTCTTGCTCTTCTTGCTCTTTGGCTTCTTTGGTACTCGAACGAGGTAGTAGAGAAGAGTCGCAGCTACAAAGTTGAAGACGATATAGACGAGGATGACTCCGACATCCTGCCAGCCGCGCTCGGGGTACAAGCGGAGGGACCGCAGGAAGGCGTTTGTTTCACGAAGAGGGCAGAATTGGCATTGTCCAGCCGCGGAACTGACGAGGTAGCCTCCAGCGCTGTTGATGTATGGCTGCAAGTAGGCTTCGCAAGTCTGCCCATTTGGAGCGTCGAAGGATAGAACCTCATTGCTAGCGCAGACCACGTTGGTGTCTTTTAGGGCCGTAGTTAGGAGGCCTTCTGCGAAATAGTGGAACGGTGTCATGTACCACACGCTGTAAAAGAGTAAGCCATATGATCGTGAGGCTAAGTATTGGCTTTTGACTTACAAGAGCCAATAAGAGCCGTTGGTCGGTTGAGCCAGGACACCGCAGAAAATCAACTGTAAGAAAGTACTGCGTTAGTATTAGTCGTTGAGGCTGTGTCCTGTCTACTCACCGAGAGAGAGAAGATTGTATTGGCGACATTGCTGGCCGAAAGTCAGTCGCTGGCATGGCCATTTCGAGCTCAAAATGTCTCTCACCTGCCGCCTTCAGCAGTGTCAATGGCTGCAATGGCCATCAAACCGAAGCTTTGCGAAAAGATAAGGAACAGCAACACAAATATCCAGAATTGTACGCCGCGTTCGTTGACCGAATCCGTAGGTTGAGCATTCTGATAGAGGCCGATAGGATAGTAGAACGTGAAGAAGAGAAGGACCGATGCAATGATGTTCCAAGGAAGATCCACGATGGCTTGACTAGCCATGAAAATCTGGGAACATAGTCAGCATCGCATCGCAAGGGAGAGCGGGTTTGCCGGTGCTTACCTTCCAGCTGAATGTCCTACTTGGAGCTTCGCGCACTTCATAAAGGCCACGGGCGGCCACGAACAGAGGCATAGACTGCTGAATCAGCTGTCCGAACACGCTGCAAGCACATGATGAGGAGGTCAGAGAGAGCGCATCGTGGCCTGCAGATTGTAGTGACCCACGTGAAGATCATGAAGACCGAAAGCAACTGGCTTTGAAGCCCCTGGGTGGAAGTGTCGGCATTGATGAAGCTGAAACCGATGAACAACCCGACCAGGGAAACAAGCGCGAACTTGGACCAGATGTACGATGGCGTTCTCCAGTACTGTTGGAAAGCGCGTTTTGTCACTTCGATAAGTTGCACTTTTGTAGTGGCTGCGTATTCTTTGTAGAATGAGGGATCCTGCTGCTGCTGCTTTTCGGTGTCTTTCATTTGTTCCATTTTTTCGAGCTCTTTTCGCATTTCTTTGTATTCAGGTGACTTATTCCAGGTATCGTGCCAGTCAATGTCTGTATGAGTGCCAGGCGCCGCTCCTATCACTTCAAGCATCCACTCAGCAGGATTGGCTGAAGGTGGACACTTGTCTGCGCCATTCCTTTCAAAATAGTCTCGTAGAGTCTTGGACTCTTTCCCGACCTCGCCAAAGTAGATGGTGCGGCCGCCTTTGGCCAAAAAGAGCAGGCGGTCGAATTCGGCGAACAGGAGCGCAGAAGGCTGATGAATGGTGCAGAGAATAGACATTCCATTGGCAGCCAGCTTCTTCAGCAGCTGAATGATAGACCAAGAGGTATCGGAATCCAGACCAGATGTAGGCTCGTCGACAAAGAGGAGAAGCTCTGGTTTGGCAGCTAGCTCGACGCCGATCGTCAGGCGCTTGCGTTGTTCAACATTGAGGCCTGGACAAGCATATAGTGAATAAGACAGACGAAGTCGGTGACAGTTACGAATAAGAGAAAGCGAAAGATGGAAAATCAAGGAGATCAGAATGGTAGATGCAGATAGGAGACGGAGATACGTACCTTCACCCATGACTCCGACAACGGCATCTGCGTAGGCTTCCATTTCTAGGAGCTTCAATATTTCCTCGACGTAAGCTAGCTTGTCCTCTCGTGAGACACTTGCAGGTTGACGTAAAAGAGCACTGAAGGAGAGCGCTTCTCTGACGCTGCTTGAGGCCAGATGTAGATCTTGTTGCTGTACATATCCAGTCTGAAAAGCAAGACAACTTCAGAGCTTGCTCGCGGACGGAGTAGAATCGATGTTGTCTTACCTTTCTCTGGAAGGAGAGATCGCGGGGCTTGCCATCAACCAACAGGTCTCCCTCAACCACACCAGTTCGGACACGCGAGGCGCAGACGTCGAGTAGAGTGGTTTTGCCGGCACCAGAGACACCCATCAAAGCTGTGAGAGTACCAGGGCGCACCCAGCCGTTGACTTTGTTGAGGATGATTCGCTTCTCAGACTTGATTGGAACAGTATAGGTCAGGTCTTTCCAGTGGAAGATGGACGTCTGCTTAAGAGCTTCGACAGCTTGGTCTTCGGCAGCCGTGCCATCGGAATGTGTTTCGGACAAGCCGGCTTGCTGGTTCTCGACGTCTGCCTCCCTACCCGTCCTCTTTCGCTTTTTCAGCGCGGTTCTGGGCCAGAGAAGTACCTCTCCTTTGCTCTTCTTCTCGGAAACGAATTCGGCGGCTACCATGTATATCGCAAGAAGTCCGAAGAGGAAGGCGAACAGTATGCCCACGTTGCGCCATTTGTGACTGGGGTAGTATCCGTAACTTTCGGTGAGGTAGTTGGTACCTGGAACAGCCAAACTACCAGGCTGAGACCCGACGACAGAGCAAGCTGCATTAGCAGCTGTAGCCGGATAGCCACCCCCCGACGGCACAATGGTGTCGCAGGCGAAAGTCCTTCCAGCAAATTCGTTGATCATCCTGCAGGGCAAATCAGCTGCGTACCTCGGACGAGCTAGTGTTCCACTTACATCGCTTCAAAAGCAAAATATACCTAAAAGCATAAAGAACTTTAGAAGCTGCGGACTCTGGTGCAGGATATGAACTTACTGGATTGAGGTATCTTATCCAGGAAATCCAGCCGCGCATATACGTAGTAGGAATAGCAAAGCCTGAGTACAATACCAAAGCCAAGATGATGACCGCAGCCGGTGTGAGCGCCTGGATGAGGGACCTCGAAAGCGATGCTACCGAGCGGAAGAACATGGACATGGTGAGAGTGATGAGGAAGGAAATGAACAGGAAGAAGAAGTAATGACCAGGATCGCGGCGAAGATGTGACATGAAATATAGCGTCAAGCTGAGTTTGCAAAATTGCGTTAGTGCATGGTAGATTCCGTCCGCTTCAGGCTTCATACCTGAAAAAAATTGCATTGACAATCTTATACGGGAGATCGGTAAGCATGCTCGCGATCGCTTCGGCCGACGGATGGTAAAAGGCATATCGTTTGTGCTTTTCGACAATGGGTCTTTGTGCATAGAGAGTGAGCATCTAGTGCCGTCACGTTAGCTGCTTTCTGCACTGTAAGGAGCAATCTCAGCGAGCTTACTTCGAGTGCCGAACCAAAAGCCGAGATCAAGACAGCAAAGAAGAGCAATGCCGAGCGACCCTGCATACTGCTACTGACGGGCTGAAGATTGTAGAATACGCTGGTGATTATGAGAGCGATGATAGTATTCGATAGAAGCTGGAAGACGGTCAAGAAAGGGTCCGCCTTGAGGCGCCAGAACCCTCTCTTCAAACAGAGCTTGACTTGGCCAACGTAGGACAGAGTATATGGACTCTTCGCTCTTGCTCTCTTGGCCTTCTGTTCCTTGCGAGAATCCAAGAAGATCTGTCGGTCTTGACCACCGACGGGATGGCGCTTCTCGTATTCCGCGATGGCTGTAAGCAGGCGCTTGTAGTTTTCAGATGAACGCCAGCTTTTCGCAAATTCCTGCGCAGTCTTGGGGACTTTGCTCTCCATGCCTTTCCGAGGGGTGCGCTGGTCGGCCGCAGTCATGGAAGTGAGGAAATCCGGCGTCGATTGCTGTTCAGGGGCTTGGAAGCCAAGGTCTGTAAAGTACTGCCTTGCTTCACTGGCAGGTCCGAAGTAGATGCATTCTCCGTCATAGAGGACGGTAGCTTTGTCGAATTGGTCGTAGGCGCTTTGAGGGCTCTGGTAAATGGCGACCACATTTGAGGAGCCACACGTTTCAGAGAACAATCTCAACGTCTTGCAGAACTCGATGGCGTTTGCACTATCGAGACCTGATACGCAATATGGTTAGAACAGAAGCTCTTCAAGGCAATGTTCAGCGGCGCCACGCACCACGTGTAGAGTTGTCCCAGCAGCCTAATGGCGCCCCAGCAAGAGCGACCTCTGCAATTGCGACACGCTTTCTTTCGCCTCCAGAGACGCCTCGAATCAGATCGTCGCCAACTTTGGTATTGACAGTGTGTGCGATTCCAAACATGGCCATTATGACGTCTCGCACATGGGTAGCGAGTTCTGTACGCTTTTGGCCGGGCGTCTTGACGGGGAGACGGGCCTCTGCTGCGAATTGTAGCGTTTGGCCGACCTACGCAGAATTGTCATCAATACGGAATCATGAGAACGGAAAACTTGGACTCGCTGTAAGGATCGGAAAGTTCCTCTCGACCTCGGCGCAGTAGATAGATTCGCCTCGGAAGGTCTGGTGCATTTCCTTCGCTGAAACGCCTGTTCAGAAGGCAGATTGAGCATTGAACTCGGCACGGAATAAGAGGGTGGGCTTGCCATTGTAGTTGATATGGCTATCTTTGCTAACTTCAAAACCGTGCGTCTCGCCAGAGAGCGTCTTGAGCAGAGTAGAGCAGCCACTGGAATCATAACGAGAGGCCAAACGCGCATTGAAGCGTCAGCTGGGTAGACACAGCAAGCTTTTGCTTTTGCTCGAGCGAGAGAGGAGAAGCATACCTTCCTGGAGGTCCAAGGACAACGAGCATTTCTCCAGATTCAAGATAACCGTCAAAGCTCTTGAGGATCTCCACGGTCGGCTGGTGCCCGCGGACTTTGCTGAAGAGTGAGGCGATAAAGCTTGGGATGGCATTGCCGACAGTGAGCTGGTAGGTGTTGTCCGAAGCTTCTCCAATAGCGGTCAGATTGCGCCATGCTGCTCCACCTTTTCTGACGACGCTTGTGCCTTCGCGCTTTGATAATTCGCTCATAACGTGTTTGACCCACTGCTTGGCGTTGAATCTATCATTGTGAGGGTCGAGAACTGGGTCGTTGGCGTCGACGAGTGTCATCTCATCGGGATCACGAGGCCGCCCATCCTGCTGTTGCTGCATCCCCGAGAGGGTACGAGCAAGATTAGTGAGGCGAGCATCTCGCTGTGCTGGCGACTCGACGGGATGTGTTTCTTCCTCGGCGTCTTGCTGACCGCGATAGAAGCTTCGAGTCGAGTTACGGTGAGGGCGACCGACCGTCTTATCGTGCTCGCTGGCTAGGTTATAGTTGGTATTGCCCACGAAAGCCATCTGCTTCGCAGGTTTCGGTCAGAGACCTTCTTGAACAACACAAGTTGACCAGGAGAAGCGGGAAGCAGGTAGCTTCTACGGTTTGATGTGGAATAGGAACAAGAAGCGCAAGAGTGGTTGTGACGTGAATATTTGAGGCTGCAACATATGCAACCGTTAACTGCGTACGGTGTTGGTAATGAGGCTTTTTCTGTCGGCGCCAAGTAAAGTCCTCGGATTTAATAGGGAATAACAGACGAGGCACTACTGCATGTCGTTATTTGATGATATAACCGAGGTTCTTGATGCGTTCGAATTCGAGCAGAGGCGTTGACGATTGCGGGCTTAAGGAGCGCCGGGGATAAGCCTCGTCGTCTGAGCTCAGCCTGAACGGTTGCTGACGAGTCCTGACACGAGTGCTGTTTCCTGGCTGAGTTATCTGGCTGAGAGCGGGAGCTGAGATTCCTCGGTCATTGTATCATGCTATGGCGATTGGATTAGGCTGGCCTGGTCTGGGAGTGTTGGATTTTTTGACATTTGGATGAAAGGCTATCTACGTGAGATGCTGTAGCACACGAGGAGAATGGAGGGACATCCATATCGACGTGCCTGACTCACTACACGATATGGACCATATGGAGCAGAGGGGATGAGATCTGGCTTGACCTTTAGGCGATATGAATGGCTCCAAGGAGGATGATGCAGACCTCAAGCTGGCTATAGCACTCTCCCTTGAATCGCGCAGTGCATCAACAGCAAACTCAGCCATCGTCATATCAGATTCAGAGTCAGATTCAGACAGTGGTCTTGACGGCAAGAAGAGTCAGGCCTCCGTCCAGCGCAACAACAAACGCAAGCGCGAAGATGTAGACCATGACTCTTCAGCTACAGAGCTGAGCGATGACGAAGTGCAGCACTTGGACAATATACGCGCCGGGTCAACAAGCACGCAGGCTCCAGCAGCGACAGCGTCTGTTGCTGCGCCCAAGAAGATACGCCAAGATGCTGTGATGATCTCTGGCTCATTCACCGCGAATCACTCGAAAGCTCCAGGGGAAGTCGATATTGCGAATACCAAGTCTGAAAATGGGAAGTCTCTAGGCGGCATAGACCGCGCAGCATTAGAACGAGAACGCCTGGCGCGTCAATCAGCGCGCGAAGCTGCCAATCCCTCTAAGTCTTCCTCTTCCTCATTTCCTGCAACGTCTTCTTCTACCAACACAAGTCTATCTTCACAAGCTATAACAAACAACCCTACTGCAGAGCGAAAAGCGAGATTCGCGACGCTCGCTTCACTAGCTGAGAAACAAGGCGATTCTCCCAATTCCAGTGCAAAAGGCAAAGAACGCCAGATCGGTGAGGATGGAGGAGGAGCATTCTCAAGCAACACTAGTGGGAGCAGTAGTAGTAGATTTGGGTCATTGGAGACATTGAAGAAGAGGGATAAAGATAGGAAATTCTGGAATGGCATCGTCAGGCCAACAGCTAGTTCTCGGCATAGCGGATATGAATGCTTCACGTTCGCAGACGTTCTGGGCAACGTACGTTATTCCCCTCACATTCCCCTTCCCTTCACTCACTCACGTCGCTTAACGATGTTGTTCTTTTTCAGACGGACGACCTGGAATCAGCCCTTCTCACAACATTCTGCGGCGAGCCCGAATGGATCCATTTGCAGTTCCCGACGTCTACAAAAGTCGTTCTAGTAATGCCTTGTAGCAAAGAAGGAAACTTGATAGAAATGCAAGTCGCCCCAAATATGAAGTTGATCAACCCTAAGCGGGAACAGGCGGGACGGGGAGTCATGCATATTAAATTGATGTTGGTGAGTCTTGTCGTCAAGGAGCTTTTCTCTCTGCGCTGAAACTCCGACCATGATTCCATAACTTGGCTGACGCTTGCCTACTATTCGATGTTCTTGCGCATAGCTCTACTACAAGGACTTCCTTCGAGTCGCCGTCTCTACAGCCAACTTCATCCAATACGACTGGTCGACGATCGAGAATGCCGTGTATATCCACGATTTTCCCCGTCTCCCCGCCTCTTCCTCCAATTCCTCTCAGCCCGCATCATCGCCCTTCCTCGACACGCTTCTACGCACACATCGCTCCCTCGGGACTCCGCAAGCCTACTACAAGACTGCTTTAGCAAATTACGATTATTCGTCAGCCGCATCACGCGTCCGTCTCGTACTGTCCGTACCTGGTACACATACCGGTTCCCGAGCGTTATTTGAGAACGGCGGACATATAAACCTCTGTAAAGCACTCAACGACCTAGATCTCGTCACTCCTTTCAAAGGCGCAAAGTTGAGCTTGGAGTGTCAAGGCAGTTCTATCGGCTCATATACGTCCGAATGGATGAAAGGCTTTCATAGATCTGCGCTAGGATGGTATCCTTCTAGAAATTCAGTCTTCAAGCTGGAAGAAAGCGCGAGGAAGAAATACGCGTATAACAATGGAGACTGGCCAGAGGACCTCAAGATCGTCTACCCAACGTTCAAGACGGTCAAAGAGAGTCTCGGAGGGCCGGGTGGTGGTGGAACGATCTTCTGTCCCCTTGATACATGGAAGAAGCCGACTTTCCCAAGACAGCTTTTCTTTGACAGTAGGAGTCAGAGAGATGGTCTATTGCAGCATGTGAGTTATCGCCTAGACTTTACGGGTATTGAATCTCCCCACGCTAACATTGGCGAACTTACAGACGAAAATGATTCTGGGCATCGTCAAGCCTGCAGATCCACCTCCAGCCACGCCCTTCTCAGTCAAGAAAGACGATAAAGACGCTTCTGAGCCCATCAAGCCTTTCGGATGGCTCTACATTGGATCTCATAATTTGTCAGTCCCGTTCTTTTCTTCCGTTTTTCTGAAGTTGCTTGACGAGAGTACTGTACTGGCGGTCTGCTTGCAGCACGCCGGCAGCATGGGGACGGTACAGCGAGAAGAGCGGGAGTCTTTCGCTTGCAAATCACGAATTGGGCGTGGTCATTCCATTACGAGATGAAGATGTCGAAGCGCAAGCTAGTAGGCTCGTTACGTGGAAGAGGCCGCTAACGAAATATGGGAAAGATGATACGCCATGGGTAGGTCTGCCGATTCAAGGTGGATGCCAAGAGCGAATCTGACGAAGTTGCGATCGACAGGATCAATTCAAGTATGGCAAGTAACTGCGTGACTGAGGTTTTAAATATGGCATGTCGTTGTATAATGACCTGTTATCGTGCTTATCGTGGGAGAAATGCTACATCGGACTGCTATTTTACAGGTTGTCGGGAACCGCTGAGCCGGATGCAGCCAAGATACCTGTCGAAAAGTGCGCACCGCATCAGTGAAGAAGACGTGAATGATGCTGGGGGTGGTGACATACAGGGATATGCAGATATGGGTCACCGATGGCTACAGAGTCGCAGCGTCGCCACTGTCGAGAATTCGGGAATCAAGCTACAGGAGGATGGGAGAATGGCATGGATGAATGGACAGATGTGTGTAATGTGCTGAGTTGTGTTGCTTCAAGCCTTGATTACTTCACAGTAGGCGGGTGGGGCGTCATGCTTCTCTCGAGGAGCGACGGCTTGGCGGGACACTTCCTCCTGGACATCGTCTGATGCTACGACTTCGCCTTTCTCTTCGCGCTCCTTCAGAAGCTTCTTCTGCCTGTCGATTATCATCGGAAATTAGTTCTGATGACTAGAAATCCATGGGACGAGCAATGTATGTTACCGGCGCTTCTCTTGTATCGTCTTTACGCCCTTATCAATACCCTGGAATGCGAGGTAGCATAGAACACACAGCATGCTTGGATTGGTCTGCTGAACGAAGGTCTGAGTGCGAAAGAAGTAGAAAAGGCGCAGGCCACTTTGCGCGCGATGGGAAGTGGTTCCATTTCGCGGCGAACCCTTCGAAGATCATCGTCATAGCCCAGGCATGAAGGAATAAGAATTCATACTCAGTTCTTCAATCCTCCAATCCTGCATACATGGCAACGTCTATCTCGAGCCTCTTTGGCGAGCTCCTACAACCGTTCGTCCTATGCAAATTACACCACATCCATGCTCTGTCCATCTCTATCATAAGATCTTATCTACCTCTCGGTCTGCCTGAGAAGCTCCCTCTCTATATCTCTCTCGAATTCTGTCTTTCGTACCCACTCCTCTCTTCATGACTGGACATAGAGTGCGGGAGCCAGATTATGAAATGCCTACTCGATGTGTGCACATCGACGAAGTATCCAACTTCCTCTGGGCACAACGAACAAGGCAGGACAGAAGCGTCCTATCTGTTCGCGAGGGCGCCATTTTCGTCTTTCATAATCTAAGATGATGAAGACCGTATGCTACATGAGTGTTCTTCTACGTCTACATCTACAATATTATATCTGGCTACGACAAGATCCAGACCGCCAGAACTGGAATAAAGAGCAAGGTCAGCTGGAGCCCGGTACCCAAAGGCTTATCGCGTACCAGAAGCAGGAACAGAAGCGTTGAGACAACTTGAATGGTGTTAGACGGAGTCTCGCATGCATGAAGGGCATGTTAGGGAATTGCCTTCACGCCCTGATTGCCATGACTTCGCAATAGGACGGCGGAGCTTCCTCTTTATTATGCTGCCCCATTATAGCGTTGTTCGGTGCTTTCGGCTGGATAATTCCTTCTTCCGAGGACAGTTTAACTCCCTCTATGGCTTCTTTCAACAGCTTCTTCTGCCTGAAAACGCGATTTAAGCTGATGCCAGGTTCAAACAACGGCGGCGAGTGGACGCTCACCTTCGCTTGTCCTGGATCATCTCAACACCTTTATCGACTATCTCAGCACCTTTATCGACGCCTTTAAACGCAAGTCTGATTGGGAGGAATGCGAGTCCGATGATGAGGCACATGTTGTGGATCAATGGGATGGGAAGATGGATATTGTCAGAGTAGCTTCAATAGTTGCTGTTGTACGAGCTGGAGATGTGCGCATACAAGTTGGCTTTTTATTCGCACTCCAGGTTGCCGAGCAGAGCCGAGCCCAGCCGTCAGGCACCGCTCGCAGCCAGATGTTCAGAGGCGTTCCGTCAAGAACAGCTAAGTTCTCAAAGATGCTATGCTCGCTAAAGGTCCACGACATTCTTTGCTGGACGCTGCCCTCCTCTGTTCTTGTCCCTGCATGATATCGCGATACCACGCGAAGAAACCCGGCTGTCCTGGCACGACTGGGTAACGCAAGGGCTGTACACATTACACTGCTATCTACATGAGCCAATACACACTCCAGCCCATCGAACCTGCCCGTTCTCTGCACGGCTGTTCATGTCGCTTTTCTGGCTCAAATCTGGCTTTGTCGCGCCCTGCCTAGATGATCCTCACACCTTCGTCCTCTGACAAGATACTTTGATGGCACTGCAGTCTTCCGCTACTGCTTCCTCGCCTGGCTTGAAAACCCTCACTTTACGTCATACGCGAGTTCTATATGAAGCACGAGCAGCTGAATGCTACCCACTCTTCTCATTGACCAACTAATACGATTCTACACAATGGACATCCGCCCTACAAATGCCAGCTCTTCAGGAAACGACATTGTCTCGCAGATAGATCCGAGCTTGCAAAGCCACCCACGCGTGGACTACGCATCTACAAACAACACAGCTACAGAAGTTGCTGGCGGCCTCTTAGGCAGTGAAAGCCACGGCCATCCGTCTGGCACGACGGATCACCTGTTACATCACGCACATCAGTACGATACAGCGACTCAAGGTTCTGGCTCTCACAGTCAGCATCAGCAGCTAGGGCTAGTCGATGAGAAGAAGAATCCGCTTGCCGTACTACCTGTGTCGGAAGGTGAGCCAGGCTTTTCTTGCAGTCTCTCGTGTTGGCATGACCAAGGACTGATGGCGATATATGCTGTCTTGCAGGAGGAGTAGCTATAGCTGGCAAAGAAGGTCTTCCTGAAGGTCATGCAACAGCCAAAGATAAGATTCTAGGAAATATCGATAAGGTCGGTCTCCTACTTTTTCCGACTTTTACGATCAGTCAAGAATGCTGACGCATCTTGTCTTTGATCTGGTCGTCAGGTTCTGGCTGCTGCTACATTTGATAAAGCTGGAGTACAGGACGCGAAATTGCGGATTGCGGGCGGAAAAGCAGGTGAGTATTCGATAATTTGTATGCAGAGAGCTACGCGGCTGATGCAAATCTTCAGCTGCGCTTGGAGAGGCTAGGGCACCCGTCGACCATCTTTGAGGCCGAGGTCCATGCATGCGGGCTGGGCATACTTTGTAAATTCCCCTTGAGCGGGCATGTATAGCTTTGACGACGGACAGTACTCGTATAGGAAGAAAGTTCTTTTTTGTTCATTAAGAATGAGAGTATAAACCGTACTAAGCAGTCCCTGGTGAGTGTCTCTACAACGTGATTGAATGGGAGGCTTGGAAGGCGAACTGCTGACAAGCAGCGTCATGGCCTTCTATAGGTAATCAAGTCTCTTGACGTTGCGCATACAAGATGCTTTGTCAGATCGCCTCTGTGTATGCCTTGGAGCTTGCCGGTATGTTGTTCAGATCCACTCGATACGATCGATAGCAAGATAGAGTGGCCCATTGACTCGTGGATCCGAGGCTCTATTCTTGATGGTGTACGTCTCCTGTATACCAGACGTCGTATTCGTTTGAGGTGTGAGGGTAAAGAGGCCAATCTTGCCCTGACTGAACATCATGCTATGACAGCTCCTGGACATACCATGAGCCAGGCCAGAAGCCCGCCCTTTACTAGATAAACTTCTTCTGCAACCAATCTACGCGTTAGAGTAGATGTGCTTGTTGTGTCAGACCTACTTGGCTATTTGGCGACATTGCGCAGTAGGTGCTGTCAGAGGACGTCAGTATCTGGAATTTGCTCCCAGTCAAGTTAAATATATTTCGAGATCCAACGTCCGTAAATCTGGGTATATGGAAAAACTTCCGCTGTCGCTCTAGGGATTAATACCAAAAAGCTGAGCGTGGTTGCCAGCAACACAGGCTTCCTGCTGCACTCTGCCCTTTGAATCGACGAAAGCGCATAGGCCAGTGAGCTTGTTCTTCAAGGAACAATTGGCAGCTTTGCCGTTGTTCTTGCCTCCGACATTGCAGACCTGTCATGTGGTAAGCCCTTTTAGCCGGAGGCTAAATTCGAGGTGAATTTGCAACATATGCCTCACTTGACAGTTGATCGCAAAGAGCTGGCCATCCGTGAAGCGTACTGGTTTAGTGTTACTTGAAGCGAACGATTCTGTGCCGAATATATCTTTGCGTCCGTTAGCTGCTGTAAAGCAAGCACCTCCTTTGCTGTCCGTGGAGAGTTTCCTGAGAACAAGGTAGAGTCTAAATCAGAGCACGACAATCTGAGGGCCTTGGAACATGTCAATCACACGTACTGAATTACGTAGAAGCCCTCGTTCAGGCCGTGTTGAGGCAGAATGGTGAGGGCGTTGTCGTAAACTTCCCCAACTTTGGCTGCGACACTGCTAAAAACGTATTTATTGCCTGACGAAGCGTTGTGATAGATGTTGGATACTGTGAGGTAGGTGGTGTCGGGATCGGTCTTGGCGAAGTAGTATTGCAGGCGGACGTCCTTGTTGACGAGCGAAGTGGGTACGGCACCACAACTCGGGCTTGCAGTAGGTGTCGGAGATGAGGTATGTGTCGGCGAGGGAGTCTTAACTGGAGCAGCCGCTGATGGATTGATACCGAATAGCTAGGTAGACAGATCTCGTGTCAGCCTGCATACTTACAACAGATGATATAGCGTGAAGAACGAACCTGCTCATGCTTTCCAGACTGGCAGTCCTCCTGGTGTAGCGTGCCATCTGAGCCAACGGTCAGACATCTATTGTTGATGTAGGACTTGATCTGGCATTGAGCTGCTTTACCACCAGGCAGGTTACAGTCATCACACAAGATCTATTGAAATGGCGCACATATTAACCAGCGCTAGGTACAGGCCATGTCATCTTACTTACCTGATAGAATAGATTATCGTTTTCAGCAGACGCAGCTTGGCATTGAGTGCCTCTGACATGATACCAGTCGTAGTCAGCCGTCAAACAAGACTCGACTTTCTTATTGGCATCCCAGTTATTGATCTTGAAGAAGTTCTCTTTGCCAGAAGCGGTACCGCGGTTTATATACCAGACGTTGTAAGCGGCCAGGGTGCTGCCCGCTACGGCGGCCACGACCGACTTTTCATTGACCAGGTAGGTATGGTCAGGATTGGTTGCTGTAACACCAGCCAATCTGCATTAGCGCAAAAGTCTGGAAAACCGCCATACGTACATACCAGCGAAATAATACTGAAGTTGGACGGGGGTGTCCAACAGATGAGAATTACCAATATCACAGGCATCTCGTGTGGTGTGAACTCTGTGAGGAGAAGAGCGTGCTACGACCGAACCTGAGATCGCCAGGACTGATCCGGCCAGTGCAACGACCGGGCTAAGCATAAGAACAAATGAATGTGGGTTTGCAGAAGCAAGCAGGAAAGAAAGACCGTAAAGGAGTGTGAGTGAATGACCAGGAGAATAAAGGGAAAGAGGAAAGCTTTCAATTTGTAATTTACTGTGATAAATAACTTAGTGGTGTACACCGCAGCAGTGCAGAGAACAGGCTGCATGGCATGTAGCCCATGTGGTGTTGTCAGGTCAGTCGCTTTCCTTCAATCCCATTTTAGAGATGAACGCGACCGAGAGCTGGCTATATATAGCTTTACCGACGCTTCGGAAATCGACTTCAATCCAGGCATCCCTCCAACAGGAATTGGTTTGCACTGGGTCACGTTCTTGGGATGCGGTGCATAAGCGAATTCAAACGGCCGGAAGACCTGCTTTCGCTGCGAAATGTCGAGGGACACTATGGATGTGAAGCTGTGAATGCAGTTTTTGAAAGGCTGTCGTCAACTATCAATGCTTTTGTTGCTTGTACACCAGCAATGACTGCTGTGCTTGGCGTCGATCTCTGCGTTTGCGCGGAGGTTCTGGTTGCTCTGGTCTGATATGTGTGATGTACGTACGCAAGCGATGCGAGACATGTTCTTAAGAATTAGTGTGGTCGAAGATGGTGCAGCGCATCCAAAGAGACGACCAGGCTGATAATTAATCATGAGGAGTATATCGAGCCAGTCTAGCGTAAATGATAGCAACGTCCGAGGCTAGGTAGTGATAGATAGGGTGGAAACGAAGGATGGAGGGCGAGAGCATGTATTATAAGAGTCGTCTGGCTGGCTGGGTCGATTTGCGTAATATCTGGTTGGGAATCGGGGAAGGAGCTGCTCCACGCCAGTCTCGGTCTAACCAGCAAACGTCCATTATATCCCGGCAGAATGAAGTGTAGGCCGTCGTTGGTCCTAGTAGCCAGTCAGGCTCGGGCTGCCTCTATCGCCTCTCAAGCGCAGATGACGAGCCAGCAGGTGTGCCGAACGGTATAGGTATGTATACTGATTCCTTGATGAGGTACAGCATGTCCAGAGTCATCATTCATTCAGTGCAGCCCATCCTCTCTGGTTGATCGCCAGCTCTCTTCAATCGTTTTCGACTTTGCCAATATCTTCGCGCAGGCAAGTGCATTTGTGCGCACTCTGCTTTCGCTCGCCGTATCGCCTGCTCTAGCTGGCTCTATGCATTCTTCATCGATTCGGTAGTCAAGAAGACAGGCCAGGCCGTCCATCAGTGCGCAAGTTCGCGAGAAAAGGCAACAATGCGCCTTCGTTCCCCTATCGCACTCTTCATTCAAAAGCCTACCTATCTACTACTGCTCGTTCCAGTCGGCGTCTTGATCCACTTGCTCTTAGGCACCTCGTCGAGCACTTACGGACAGCAACAAGCAGCAGACGAGCAGGCGCGCTATGCATATGAACACCAACATGAATCTACGCGCTACGCGAATGACTTTGGACGAGAAGATGGATTCGTCGCTGGCATCGGAAGCCGCATCGGCAAACTGACAGATAAAGTTCGAGGGAAAGCATCAGGCAATACAGCTGCCGGACAGAGTGCACAGTCTTCTGCTGCAAGGAGATCTGCTGGATCACTGTACGAGGTGAGGCCGGCGCGACATCGGATATGCATGAGTCGAGGCTGAACATTGTCGTCGTGACCAGCTCGTCAACTCGAGCCCATCTTCATTATACGACACACGGACATCACTGGACAAGCTCCGACTCACATCCACTCGCTTCACGAACGGAAAGGCACCTTCTCCAGGCGCCGTCTTTTCGCAAATTCCCGAGCGTCAACATATCCTCGTTACAGGCGGCTTTTCATCTATCGGACTATCCCTTGTTCGAGACTTATTACTACTAGGAGATGAATCCGGAGAGGCGCTAGCTGCTGAGAAAAACAGCAGGGCGGGTTTATTCGCTACAGCATCGAATGAACAGCAACGGGGGAACGATGCAGGACTAGTGGTTACACTCATCGATACAGATGATGGATCTGATAAGCTCGAAGAGCTCCTCAAACACCTTCCTCTATATCATCGCTCGAAAGTCGGATTCAATCTACCTTCTTCTGGAGATGGTCTGCCTCGCGCAAGCCATATTCACGATACTACTGACCATGTGGACGTTGGAAACGGTGCAGAATTGGATGGTACACCTCCGCTGGAAATCATAGATCCGCGCTCTGCAGCATTCTCCAAATCTCAGATGTCGCTCGTATCATTTATCGAGAAGGGGAGGTTACGAGTCATCAAGTCAGATGCGAGGAACGTGACCTTACTAGAGCATCTTCTAAATCCTCGGTCGTATCCCGCTAATCCTGCAAGCACCTCTGACGAACCACAGAAGAAAGCTGTATCCGAAGACTCGCTCGCGAAACTCTCCAAAACACGAAATCGATTTGCAAATTTGAAGAAACCCCATCAAGCCTCTTCCGCAACTGATGCGAATACAAATTATCCACCTATTTCAGGCATTTACCATTTGGCGGGATATGAGAGGTCTGAGTGCGAGATCGTGAACAAAAGAGATTGCCTAGACCTGGAGAGAAATGGTGTGAATGCACTTGTGAAAGCGTTGGAAGGGACAGATCCGGAAGAGAGACCTTGGTTGGTGCTTGCAGATAGGGGCAATTTAGACGATGAGGAACTTACCGTGAGCGAACAATTCATTCACACGATGCGGACTGGCGACTGGTCTGACCCGTTGGCTCAGAGCATCCTCACACAGGATAGCCAAGCACCCATCTCAGCCGACTCTCGACTTGCAAAGATCAATCAAGCCCAAAATGCCCCTCACATGCCCCAAAAGAGAAGCTACGCCCCTTCCGTCTCACCATACATGCGCCCTCTTCGCACGTTCGCTGAAACGCAAAAGCTTCACGCCATCTCTTTACGCTTACCACCTGATTCCTATCTATACGGCGACATATTCGCATCACGCTCTCATCCTATCCCTCATCTGATCCATTCTGCCATCGGACATCTGCCTATCTCGGTTAACCCCGATACTTTTCCTGTCATGAGTACGGGCATAGTCGGCGATGATCCCTCTACGATACTGAACAGTACGAGTGCAAGGGTAGATGTCTGGTCTACAACTGGATTATTGTACGTCGAAGATCTAGTGGAGACACTCCTGGCTTCAGGAGAGCTATTGGCGAGGTCAAATAGCGCAGAATACCTCAGACGGATATCGATCCTCTCAGAGATTGATGTGGTCGCTCTGCAACTTGGCTCCTCTTCCTCCTCAAACCCCGGACAAAGATTCAGTCAAAGTGCAGCTAAACAAGCTATCGATTGGATTGTCCAACTTACCAAGTCTTCGTCACCCGTTGGCTACCTCTCTTCGCAGCAAGGACCACTATTCTCGTCCGCCTCGACGTTCTTCACAGGCCGACTCCTCGATCGAGGCAGTGCGCAGCGGATTTTGGGCACATCACCGCGCACGCCTCTGGTTCTCGGGCTCAAAGCATACATCCACGGACTTCTAAGCAGGCAAAACACCTTCTTGGTCGAGAAGATGAACACGGCTTGTGCTTCTCCACCAGACCTGAGGACACTGAACGATGGCCTCGCACAGCTTGATAAGTGCTCGGTACAGATCCTCGGTATGGTGTCTTCGGAAAATATCGTGCTGTCCTGTAATCCGCTCTACAAGCCTAGTGCTCTGTCGGACGAAAGAAACAAGAACGTTTCACCGATCATTCTGGCAAATGCGGTACCTGATCAAGCAGAAACCATCAGCCAGGTCAAGCTGAAAGCAAAATGGGGGCCAGTCGGTCGCATTGATGTTGGATTCTTCTGTCCCTTCGGAAGCGACGGCTCAGACGAGCAGATTGTCTGGCTAGAGAATACTGATCGACAGGAACGAGGTTGGACAACCTCTACAGAAGCCAATACTATACTTTCGCAAGATGCCGCCTCGACATGGATCTTCGATGCGTTCGAAATCAACTTTGTCCGACGAGATCAGAGATCCTTCACGCTGTCTATACCACAATACCCTCAAGCGAATGCCGAGAACCCCAAAAGAAGAATGGTGTATCTACATGATCATTCGAAGAAGACGGCGAGCTCGACTGGGGCCAAAGAAATGGTGGATCTCGAGTTTCAGCTGCTGGCGGACACGATCGATAGTTGGCAGACTATGGAATGGCGCATCAATCCTGTCGTCTGTGAGGGCAAAGATGTTAGGGATGTGAATGGCTTCAACTATTTACGGGAAGATCGTAAGTCATCCTTCAACGTTTCAAGCTCTGGCTAAGAAATGCGCTGCAGCCCTATACACGTCACAGATACTTTACCCTTCCAGTGACGGCACAACGAGTATTGCTGAATCTACGTATGAAGCCTCTCGTTGTCGTGACTTCCGCTCCGCTCACGAATACATCAACAAGCTCTCAACTTGGACCGACAAGACTTTGATCAGCGCTACCTGTCCTAGACAAATGGGAGAAGGTACAGACTGGACTGTTCAAGAACTATCGGCATGTACGGTGGACTGCGAAGCCCCTATGTCTTGCCTAGTCACGGAAAATTGTAGAGGCGTGAGAGATCGATGCGGCGAAGAAAGGAAGGCGAAGGAGTCGGATAAGGTGGCATTTACACATGAACTGTCGTTCAACTACGAGAATTTGCCACGATCAGACTGGGTACCTGCAGTACCCGCAGAACAGGTAGTGGACTCGCTCCAAGCCAAAGTTGGGTCTCTGAGCTGGGATTACGTGATACGGCCATCCGCACGCCATCTCTTCAGCCTTCCATTCTCTCAGCTTCCGAAAGGCTACATCGTCTCTCTCCCTCCTGACGTCGACACGCACCTCACCGTCCCCGCATGCCACCTCCTCGATCCAGACAAGGAGACGTCTACATACATTGCAGATCATCTGCTTGTCGCAGCTCTACAAGAAAGAAATGCGGAAATGGCAGATGCGGACTTTGCTGTTATTCCCTTCTACCAAGGGTGCTACGAAGCTGTGCTCAAAGATAACACCTACCATAAATTAGCAATTGCGGTTCAAAACGCGGAGATGCAGCTCCTCATTACGGATAAGTTAAAAGCCTCGAATATAGTTATTCCGTTCACGCATCATTGGGGCTCAGTAGGCATTATTCATAGCAGTCGGTGTGGAGAGTGACTCAGCTTGCTTATACAGTGCACCGGATTCTGGACACGTCACGAGGACGTCCTGGCTCGTATACCCCCTCCGCCAATGTCGAAAGCTATCTCTTGGCAAACTAATGGCGATCTCAGTACTCACTGCCTCAAGGCAGAAAGAGACGTCGTCATACCGCCTGTGACTCGACACAGTCAAGCTCTTCAGTACACATACGGAGACCTCGCGAACATTACTCCCTCAAGTCAGAGAGCACAACCTGCCTTTTTCAACGGAGAGCTAGAGGGGCTCGGCGCCTTCGCTAGAAGCCGTCTTGCAGCAGTTGAGGGAATTGTCTTTCAGTCGACGTCCGAACAGGAGAACTACATACAGCAGCTTGGCGAAAGCAAGTTCTGCTTGCTGCCCAGAGGCATTGCTGGATGGTATGTCTAGCTAATACAGCACAGAAAGGGGCTGAGTATATCACATGTCTGGCAGGTCCCCGCATCTCGTCGACGCTATCTATGCAGGGTGCATCCCCGTCTTCATTGCGGATCGCACCGCGCAGCCATTCAATGGTATATTCGCATACCATACATTCTCACTCAGCATAGCAGAGAACGCTATATATACACTTCCAACCGTCCTATCACGCTACTCGGCCGTTGAGCTTGACAGAATGCAAATTGCACTTCTGAAAGTGCGGGAAGCTTTCCTTTATTCAAGCGATCCTGCGCAAGAATGGACACGCAGAGGTCCACTTTACTATACACTACTCGAAATGGCGCAAAAAGTATCTCTCGACTGGCCAACGACTTCCATACACAGTACATGCAGCAGTAATACGTAGAAGTTAACATTTCGCGGTGCAGTCACGCTGGATGATGTTGTTTTACATAATGTCGACACTACAACAATAGACTACTCGTCTGGATCATCTCTGTAAATGACCTTGCTGATAGGGACCTGCTGCCTAGGCACTATGGGGGATAATGAAGCTTTACAGTTAGGGACATTGCCGTTGGTATCCAGTTCATGGTTGAGCTGCAAGTCGACATTTCAATTAGCGAGACTTCGCAATGACAACTGCGTAAAGACTCGCCTTGAATGCCTTACGGCTCAAAGCCTCTGCGGCTCTACTTCTAGCCCGACGAGGTGTACGCACATCCTGCACCTCCTTAAGAAGATCCCGATCCCACTTGACGGCCCTGCTCGGCTGGTCTTGTCGAGTGTCATTGCCAGTCTTCCGAATTTTGACTGGACTTTGAAAAATATCTTCGTCTCCTGCTGCTCTGAAGTGAGGCTTCCGACCTGAGGCTGTCATGCCCCTGGCTGGATCGCTACCAGATTCCGCTTTGCTATTGTCTATCTCAGGCGCAAGACCAGCTTCTGCAGCTTTCCGCTTTGAACCAGCTCGTGACGCCTTGCTGACAGCACCGACAGATATAGAGGAGGAGGAAGCGACAACAACAGGCTCTTCGATGATCTTCCGAATTTTGCTAGTCGGGCTGGGAGGACGGTCCTCGTCTTTGTAGATCGTAGTGACTTTGTGGACGTTGTAGTGAGCTTTGTTATTATTTGTATTCTTCATCGTCAGCGCTGCGAGCTGTGCGGCTGTCATGACTGCAGCGCTTTTCACCGGAGGTAACGCTCGACCTTGCGCGGTTTTTGCCGTGGCTGCTGGCTTCTCCCTCAAAGTCGACGCAGCTGCATTGTCTGGAAGCTTCTCTTGTTGCCTTGTCGTTCGCGTACTCCGTCTACCAGTGGCGATCGATGTACTGTGTGTCTTAGGCGTGACGACCGGAGGTTGATCATTTTGACCTTCTTCAGCTGTTGTCTGATTACAAGCCTTCTTCGAGGTAGGTAGGCGACTGGCTGCTGGGGTAGATGACTTGGAAGCTGTCCCAACATTGGATGGTCCCGAAAAGACAGCAGCTACCCGTGCAGGACTCGGCACAGGTCTCGACGAAGAAATCGAAGATGATGCTATCACTCGACGAGGAGAAGGTAGATCGACTCTGTGCGGAGAAGGAGGAGGCTGCACAGAGAGAGCTCTGCGAGGAGATGCCAAAGGTGCTGGTGCTTTTGCTGCACCTTGAGATGTTCCTTGCAGGGGATGAGACACAGCTCTTTGACCGCCTGAGAAGACGGACGACGCGACTGCTTCATTCGGAAGTGGGACCGAAGTAATCAAGAAGGAAGTAGACTGAGACGCTTGTTCTGCAGTAGATGGTGCAGGAGCGAGTGCCGGACTAGGAGTAGCTGATACCAAGAGGAGGGATTCGGGAGTGACGGAAAGATTGAGAAGACCGGGAGAAGGTGGTGCAAGCATGCGCTGCGTAACGGCAGTCTTTACAGGTGACACGATAGGCGGGGCAGCGGACGAAGATGAAGATGAAGAAGACGACTTCAGAGCGTTCGTTGACGATTTCAGGTTGTTGACTGTAGCTGAAGATGAAGGTCCGCCAGCGTGCTTGGCAGGAATCTTGTCACCGAAGACCTTTGAGCGAGCCTGCGACAATAGGTGGATGAACTATCAGCATTCAGTCGATAAGCGAGGCTCCTGTTTGCACTCACCCTCATCCATGTCTCCTCACTATAGCCAGTCATAGGTCTAGCCGTCCCCGGTTCGGTTTTCTGAGACACCGAGCTGGACGATTTGGGCCACTCGAAGTGACCGCCTGCGCCAGGTAATCTGAGCGGAGAGCGCATAGCCACATGCGTCGTCGACGAAGCCACTGCGGCTGATTTGGTAGGTGAAGCAGCTGCTGCGTTCTGAGCCTGCAGGACCCGAGATGGCGAGCGTGGTGCTGTCCGTGGACCAGGGGAGGGTACATGATCGTCTTTAGTACGATGATTGCTAGGCTGTGCGAAGAGAGGAATTGTCTTCTTCGGTTGCTGACCTTTGCCCGCTTGCGTCTTACCACTTTGTGTATTGCCGCGTTTGGGAGAGCCAACTATGCGACTGGGTGATCTCAGAGCTGTCACTGGCTCTTTCATCTCTGCCGTCTTCGTTGTGGAAGAAGTAGAAGCCGCTTTTCCTTTGGATGCAGCGGCGGCACTGGCAGTACGCGTGGAGCGTTGCGGAATAGATCTTCTGACAGGCAAGACATTTTCCCGCGCCGTTGCGGATGCACATGATGCAGATGCAACAAGCTGATCAGACGACGTCTCTGTAGTAGCGGCCGTAGTCTTGCGTCTTTTGTAGCTGGCGTCTTCGTTTGCGGGAGCGTTTCTAGAAGAGGATAGAGAAGACGACGAAGAGTCGGTTGCCGGAGGATTACAAGCCTTGCGCTTGGCTTTGGGCTGCGGCAAAGCAGAGACGGTAGCGATCCTGCTAGACGTTCGCTTCGCAGTGGTAGTCGGCGGCATTTTCGCGCTGAGTATAAGCGGCGCTTCGTCTAGCACTTCGAGCGCAATATCTTGACCAGCACGCTCTTCATCAAGCTGCATCGTCGTGTCTTCCGTCTTGACAGCTTGCACATCCGCAAAGGCAGCTTCGTTCTCAATTTGCGAAGCCACAGAACCACCTCTCTTCCTCTTACTTGGTCCTGCTGCTCCTCGCTTACTCAGCTTCGCAGCAGAAGTAGAAGTGGAGGTAGGGGTGATGGAAGCTAGAGATTCCTTGCTTGCGCTTTTCGAGAGGGTAGACTTGGATCGGGTAGTTCGTCGAGGAGGCTTCTCTTCGTCTTCGTCTTCTTCTCCTTGATGGACTGCCTGTGCGTCTTGTGACTCCTCCTGAGCTGCAGGCTTGGAAACACTATCATCGACCTGATCCTTCCGTTTCCCAGATCCCTTAGGCCGACCCCTTCCGCGTGCAATGGTAGTGGTGGTGGGCGGTTTCGAGCTCTTGTTGAGTCGCCGAGCAGCAGCTGTGGGAGCTTTGAGGTGCGCTGCTTCACCAGACGATTCCTGAGTGCGGGCTGCAGGCGGAGGAGTCGCGTGATTGAGGCTAGATGAGTGGTATGAGGTAGAGGGCGTACAAGTACTTATGGCTTGAATGGCTATGGCGGTCGGCTGGCTCGGCGATTGAGATCCCACTCCTGGTGCGGGAAGAGGAGAGTCGGCAGGTTGCAGGATATGAGAATCTTCCTGCTGGACAGGGCGACTTGCATCGTCCGCTTCGAGATCTTCTACCGATTGGGAGGTCGCCTTTTCTGGAGATGGAGGTAATTCCGTATTAATGGCTAGGCGCAGCATCGCGTCCTCTTCTTCATCTTGAGCTACATTGCGATTCTCCCCACTAGGTATCACAGTAGCTCCAGCAGGATCCGCTGTAGGAGATGCTATCCCAGCCAGCGCATTGTCATCTTGTGCGAGAGGGTATGCCTCGACATGTGCCACGACAGGCGATTTCAAGCCTCTTCTTTCATCTTGCTCATCTTGCTCTTCTCGCCTTATAATTTGTTCTTCCGCATCTATCAAGTCCATCATTTGCTCATTAAAAGATTCCCTGTCTTCTTTCTTCTTGAAGAGGTTCCTGCCAAGTTCTGATATGCATAGTTCCTTCGCGAACGCTTCTTCCTCTTCCTCTTCTTCGTCATCGTCCTCCTCTTCTCTTTCGGCTTCTGCGACTCCATGTCCTGCGAGCTCGTGAGAGGCTGAGTCCGCAAGTTGCGGAATGATATCATCTCTAGCCTCTTGTAGCATCTTGAAGATTTTCTCCTTTGTCTTTCTATCAACCTCGTCGTCTTCCTCACTTTGATCACTATCTTCGCTATCGCTGTCGTGCATCATGAGATCTAGAGCAGCTTTAAGGACAGCTCGTTCGGTAGCTTTATACTCCTTCTGCTCTTCATCATCGTCCTCGTCTCCGTCCTGATCACATGAAGCCGAGGGAGAATAGTCTTGGGGTGAATCTAGCATGTTGTTCTCGACCCTTTCTTTGTATTTTTCTTCTCCTGCAGGCATGCTTTCGTCGATATGTGACGATAATCCTTCTTCTCGTACCGCCAGTTTCTCAGGCGAAAGCGGTAATTCCACAGTCCTAGCCATGTCGAACGTAGTATCCGCATCTTGCATGGGTTCGTCACTGTCATTACGAGGGAATGAGAGGGTGTGTTCTTGAGTAGGCGATAGGAGGGCTTCTGCTTGGATGGCAGCTTCTACAGCTTGCTTTTTGCAGGGGGAGGATGGAGGAACAAGCTGGCTTAAAGAGGGAATGCTGCATCCAGGAGCATCGAGCATATCTACGTCTACTGTTGAGGCATCTCAAAACGTCAGTGTAATGCCCTGCAAGACATCTGATAAGCGGCTTACCGTTGCCATTACTAGCGGGTATCGCGTCTTGTTCGTTTACGCAATGCACTATTGGGGACTGCAGGATGGATGTATCTTGTTGAAACCCTGTACGAGGCTTCTCCGGTGAGGGAGGTAGTGGAATGGCAGCAGCTTGTGCGGTCGCATCATCCTGTAGGAAAGTCGCACGCGTTTGCATATCTGGCTCATCCTCCTTCTGCACAGTGCCCGTTCTTGCACGCTTCACTGGACGACTCCTTTGTTGTTTGAGCGGTGAAGAAGGTGGTAGCGGCACGTGTTCTGGCCTTATTTCCTGCTCTACGATCCGCAACTCTACGTGATCCCCCATAGTCTTCACTTGGAGTGCTTTCCTAGTGGATTGCGGTGTCTTTGCGTGTGAGCTTGGTGCGAAGATCTTGTTGTTGTTGTCATTGTCGGCGGCCATGTCGACTGTTTCAGCGGGGGCTAAGAGTAGATTATCTTGTTCATTGTCAGTGTCCATCATGTCGTCGAGGATGTAGGCTGTTGAGCTGAATGCATCTTCCTGGACATTGGATGATCGAGTAAACATGGGAGGAGCAGGAGATGGAAGTCGAGTAGCAGATGCTGGGACATATGGATTGACTGTTGTCTGTGATCTCCTTGATGCCGTGGATGATGCTGATGATGATGCTTCCTTGCTGCTGTTGTTATCGTTCTTCCCTCTTCTGCTTCTGACGATGGGCGACTGCGACTGCCTGTTGCCAGCGAGCAGCGTGAAAGGCGGGCGCATGGCTGGGCTGCTGCGCTGGCAGTAGCAGTACAAGGCCACTACTACCTGATTGTAATGTCGTAGATGGCCAGTCTAGATTTATTGCGTAGTTGTCGGATGAAGCAACCAAGGCCTGCAGGCTGGCTGACCCGGAAATCCCGCCAAGGTCGCAGCGAATGTGCAGAAATGGGTACAGCTAGAGTAGCATGAACATATACATGATTGTATTGTATCGCATTTTGTGCTGTTTGCCCTATCTCGTCGCTCCCTCCTAGCTGCCTGCTTGCCTTTGGTTCTTCTCCCATCCTCAAACCTTTCAGCGCAATTATGGTCGGCGGCTACATGACACCTCTGGGCCTATCCCTCGCCAACAGCATCAGAAACTCGCGGTACATCAGCGCCCATCATCATTCAGCCTGGTTTGACGAGCTGACTTTGGGATGCCCCGGGATTGGCTGTGATCCTACAGATCCCTGTATCGCCCCATCAAGAAGCTCGCCGACAAGTATGCAGACATCTGTGGATACAGACAGCATGGATTAAAGTACGACGACCTCATCATCGAGGAAAACGAGACGGTCCAGAAGGCTCTCAAGAGATTGACACCGAGAGAGGAATACGATAGAGCATACAGACTAAGAGTCGCAAGCCAATTGAGCGTCCTACATCATCCTCTGCCTAAGGAACAGCAGCTCACTCAGCAGCAGGTGAGTCCCACAGCGAGCGCGAGAGCAGCGTTAGCTGCGAGCTGTGAACGAGCGAGCGAGCGGGAATCGAGAGAAAGTGCTTCAAAGGCCAGTTCAGCCTTAGCTGCCTGCATTGGAACTCGCTCGCAGCCACACTCTAGTCTCAACATCCTCTCTTTTCCAAGCTTCGATGCTGACACCCTTGTAATCGTGGTAATCACCCGCAGGACTCGCGCTACCTGACCCCACTCATCTCGGAAATTGTAAACCAAGACCAGGAGAGAGTCATGCTCGACACGGCCGTACTCAACAAGTCCAAGGGAGCTCATTAAGATATTCTCCCACCCCTCGCGCGAAAGATGAGACGAGCAGGGAGAGGATGGACGAGATTAGCAGACAGAGCAGGCTAGGCTATGGATAGACCGGAGATACGGCTATGCTGGTACAGATGGTAGTGTTTTGATACATGATAGTATCTGGGTATGATTTCGAAAAACAATCGTCTTTCTTCACTCAGCCCCATCCATCCATCCCGAAGAGCAGACCTTTTCCAAGATTATGACATAACCGGCTCGCACACTACACTTCTATTCTCTGTACTCACCTTCCACTCACTTTCCTTCCTTGTCTTTTTGATCCTAGCCGCCCCTCTTCTCCTTCGTCCTTGGCAGTCGCTCCCCTTCTAAGCTTCCATCGCTCCCTTCTCACAAGTTAGGAACAGGACGTTACCTGTGTGTCTCTGGAGACGTCCTCCAGCACACATCGTGCATATTACCCCCATCCATTCATCCATCATGAAAGGTGTCAAAGCTGACGATGCCCGTTGTTCAAGACGGAACAAAAGGGAGAGTAGCATATGAAACAGGCGGCCGCTCACGTCCTCTATGTCTCTACAGAGTCACTTGGTGCGGCATATCCAAACTTGCGAAACTCAACAAGGAACAACTAGTCACACCCCCGACACAACGACTGATCGTACGCATACGCAGACGTTCCCAAAATCTATCCTTTCGGCTTCCACTCTCAATGGCCCCTTTCAGAGACCGCGAGGTCTACAACAGCGATAATGGCCTAAGCGTTAGCGAGCGGGATTGCCAGATGTGTCTAGGCGCTCTCTTGGACGTCTATCGCTTCATCATCCGTCTCCCCCTCCCACCAGGCACTTCGAAAACACAGCCACGATTACCGCCTACTTATGATCCGCATACTCGAGTGAGCAGTTTGTTCGAGACGGTCAGCATGGGCGAGGGGTATTTGTACAACCCTTCGTGGGATTGGTGGACGAGACCTCCTCCTCCTCCTCCTTCTTCTTCTTCTGCTGCTGCGAGTGCGCCAGAGTACACGGACGCATGGGACATCTGGCGCGACGTCAAGTATGATATCACAAAAGTTGAAGTCCATACAGGATATCGAGGAGCAGGGCCTTGGATGCTCAAGTACAGAAAGCAGCCACAGTCTATCGCGCTTGGAAAACAAAGGTCAACTACCTCGCTACGTTCTTCGATACCATCAAGAAAAACATCTTTGACGCCCATCAGTGGACAGCGCAACAAGGCAAGTGACTTGAGTGAGACGTCCACTAGTACAGCAGCAATGTCTGCACCAGCCGTAAGACGCTCGACATCCTCCCAAGCTCCCAAGAAAGGCATCAAGGAGGCTGCGAGCGTTGCGAATACAAAAGACAACGCTTCGAAGCGCGCTTCTACTACCACTGACGATGGTGGTGCGCAGAGAAGTGCGACTGGTACTGCACAGCAGAAGAAGTGGAACTGGAACGGAGGTCGGTTCTGGAAGAAATGATGAGTGTGGGGCAGGAGATAGGATGTTTGTGTGCGCTTGAGATTTCTTGATACTCTGACTATCCTCTACCAAAGCTCTTCGTTGTGATCATCTGCCTGCTGTTTGATTGCCTGGCTTTCCTTATTGTTCATATCTGCACTCGTCTTGCGCACGGACCGCTTTCGCTAGAAAGATGCGAAGGGCTTCCACGCCCTGCCTCTAACTTTCATGATTTGATCTGGCCATGGTGGGAAGGCGAGTTGGTCTGTCTGCATCAACTCCCACTGCATGCGAACGAAGATATCGATAACGACCGCTTTCACATCTAGATCAGGTGCAGACCTTGAGCTTGCGCGCAACATTTTATAATTTTCTGGCTTCAGGTCAAATGACCCTGCAGATCTGACCAGCTGACCCGGCCCGGTTGACATTGAATAGTCTCCACTTTATTGCTACAATGAAAGCACGACGTCTGCTGCCTGCTTGTTCCCCTCTACTCCTTGGCTTCTTCTCGTCCCCCTCCGCTGCACGACAATGTCTAAAGAGAAACCCTCCAGTGCATCCGACGTTCTTGATCTCTGCATCATAGGCAGCGGCATTTCCGGCATTAACACAGCGTATCGTGCTCAAGCAGCTTTCCCTGGTATCAACTATGCAGTCTACGAATCGCGTCATGAGATCGGAGGCACCTGGAGTCTCTTCAAGTACCCTGGGATCCGAAGCGACTCTGATCTTTTCTCCTTCGGCTTCGAGTGGAACCCATGGCAGTCTGACAAAGTACTTGCGGGTGCAGATCAGATCTTGGAGTACCTGCAGAGTTCAATGAAGTCGTTCGGCATGGACAAGAAGACACACTTCAACCACAAAGTCACGGCGATGGATTGGTCAACATCAGAGCAGTTGTGGACTGTGACACTGTCAGTCAATGATATAGAGAAGGAAAAGACGGTGAAAGCACGATGGGTCGTGCTCGGAACCGGCTATTACGATTACCAGAAGGCTCTGCCAGCAGAGATCCCTGGACTGGAGAACTTCAAAGGTCGCATTGTACATCCTCAGTTCTGGCCGAAAGACCTCGATGTCACTGGAAAGAAGGTCGCGATCATTGGTTCCGGAGCAACTGCCATCTCCATCTTTCCCGTCATCGCCAAAGACGTTGAGAAAGTGACGCTTGTCCAGCGAAGTCCTTCCTACATCGTGTCGATTCCCAACCGCGACCCTACTGCTGAGTGGCTGAAACGCTTCCTCCCCTTAGCTTGGGTGGTCACGCTTCTGCGTCTGCAATACATTTTAGTAGGCTATCTTTTCGTGAGGTCCTGTCAGAAGGATCCGCAAAAGAACCGGGAGGCCATTCGAGCAGGTGCAAAGCAGCAGCTCCCTGAAGGATTCGACCTCGACCCGCATTTCGACCCCAAGTACGGACCATGGAGCCAGAGAATGTGCTTCGTTCCCGATGGAGATTTCTACGAAGCTCTGAGATCTGGAAAGGCAGACATGGTCACTGGACATATCGAAACGGTCACTGAATCGGGCATCAAAATCAAAGATCAGCCGGAAAGCGCTCTCGATGCAGATATTATTGTCACTGCCACGGGCTTGAAGGTCATAACGGGAGGCGGTACCAAGGCATCTATCGATGGCAAGCCAGTAAGGCTCGCGGACAAGATGCTCTGGAGAAACTCGATGGTGCAGGATATACCAAACGTGATCAATGTCTTCGGGTATGCGAATGCCTCGTGGACGCTTGGAGCGGATACAGCTGCAAAGGTGCGCGATCTTGCTTTCACATGCGTTGTCATCAAGCCTAATGGTGCTTGACGTTAGGTCCTGACGCGACTAATGGCCCACCAAAAGAAACACGGCTACAAGTCAGCCACAGCGACGGTCAAAGAGGGTAACGTAGTCAAAGAAGCCAAGTTGTTCGATATGGACTCGACTTACCTAACCAAGGGCCGAGGAGAGATGTTCAAGGCCGGTGACAGATATCCTTGGAAGGCCAGGCAGGGATACTTCCAGGACAATTGGAGAGCGACATACGGAAGCTTGAATGAAGACATGGTGAGGCGGCTCCACTATTGCGCTTGAAATACTGTTGACGCTTTTCGCGCCTTAGGTCTTCGCGTAAAAGATCTCTGGGACCGCATTCACGTTGGAAATAGGATCATACCATGAAGAAGTATATGCTGTAGCTATTAGACCGTACGCATTGTTCTGCAAGTCTTGTTCGATGCTCGATGTTTGTCGGCCAGGCAGGACCGTCACCGTTGCAGCTATCGTGCTCAGATCATAGGCGATATGCCGTTGGGTTGGACTGGATTGTACACTGCGATTGCGAGGTCTTTTGAGCAGTGCGAGCGAGAGGAACAACAACAATACATTGACGACCGGCTAGCGCTACACGAAAAACGGGAATCCATCTAAGTACCTAACTCAACTATGCAGATATGCCAACCCATCTTTGAAGAACTGCATCTCCCTCTTCCTACTCTTCTCCATGTCTTTCTTATTCTTAGCCAACGGGACCGCGACTTTCTTTCCCCTCTTGAGCACCTCCTCTTCTTTCCTACTCAGTATCCTTCCATCCTGTTCCTCAATCATCCGTCTCCTCTTATTCTCTACGCCCAATCCTGTCCTATCGTATTTCTCGCTCGGCCGTATGGGCGTCTTGCGACCTTGTACGCTTTTCCCTAGGCCATTCTCCTCGACCCAGCCTAAGCGTTGAAGCATGCTATACCCTACGTTCGTAGATGCGCGTAGAGCGTATTGTATCGGAGGGATTAAAGGGTTGGAAGTGGTGTGGGAAGGTGTCTTTGCAAGTTGATGTCGGATGGAAGTGGGATGGCTGGGCACGTCGGATGAAGGGATCAGAAGCTTGCATATCAAGCAGTACATATCGCCTTGATACGGCTGTTCGGCGATATCCTCCTGCTCTTCTGCGACTATGCTGCCTTCGCCTTCGCTTTCTTCGTCGAGCTCAAGAGGGAACTCTTTACTGCCTTGACCACTCAACTTAACGACGGGATTCAGCTCTGTAGCTACATCCTCCAGCGTGAGCTTGCTCGTCGAAGCAAGTGGCTGATTTGGATTCTGATACGGCATATCCTCGCCCTGCTCTCTTCTTCTCCTCTTCGCAGCTCTCGCAATAGGTGTATCTTCATCCATAGTAGAAGTAGGCGTAGACGTCCCGCTTCTTCTCGCCAGATTGCGATAGAACGACGAGATCTCGTCATCATTTCCAGCCTTCGAAGTGGGAGTAGAAAGCCACGAGTTGTGTTTGCTCTCTCTGCACTCTCTAGACCATTCTTCATCGCTCTTTGTAGCTTTGACAAAGCGTAATCCGCGTCGATGGGTTCTGGCCGTCGACAGATTCGCCAGTGGGTAGGCTCGTTCTGTTCTCGACACTCCATCTCAGCTCATGAATATACACTGTATGCTGAATGCTACGCACCTTCCTGCCACTCCTGGTCAATCTGCGCCCGTTCGAGCTGGCTGATGCTCGATGTCGCTAAGGTCATGTTGCGACTGACACAACAGTGCAGGTGCAATGTCATCTAATATCGTTGATTTACGCCATGGCTTTCTATGTCTTCCAGCTGATTCGACTCCTTTCAGTCGAGTCGGCCTTTGACAAAGACGGTGTGACTTGCCTTGGCTTACAACAAATCAACGAAAAACCATCAAAGAATCCAGAGAAACAGCATACAACCAGCATCAGTATTACTACTGCTACCTGCTCACTGCGCCGCGCCGGTTTATGGCTCTGAGCGCCAGCGACCACCACCAGCAGCATACTGAAAAAGAGCGGGAAAAGGAAAGCTTCGAGTTCTATGATCCAAGAGGACTGTTCAGCAAAGCTAGAAGAAAGCCTTCAAGCGCCGTACCACCACCGACTTCGCCGAGTTCACCACAACGTGCGGCTGCAGGAAAGTCTGAAGAAACATCAAGTTCGCACGATGAAGCAAGATATACTGGACATACGAACCATACTCTGCAAGATGGTCTGAATGCAAATGCGAACGAGGTAAGGCAGCCAGAATCGCATGAAAACAGCCGGCTAGCCCGAAGTGGACAGAACAAACAGGCTTATACACCAACGATTCCTCTATCTTTGCATCCATTGTACACTTCTCATCTCTACAGAGTACGCCCGTCGAAACGGCCCCCATCCCTATCCGCCCTTCATCAGCTTCGGGGCACCATCTTCAGTCCCAACAACCAGCCTACACTTACGGGCATGACGGGCTTCCCACGACAGACGAGCGTGGTCGTCTATCGCGCTTAGAGATCAACAATGACCACTGTCACCCAAACTCGTCCCAGAAGCAGTCGTCTCATCGAGGGAGCAACTCCCTAGCCTCACGCCTGCTATCGAATTCAGCAGGCTCACGGTCCCGCTCAAGGTCTCGCTCATCTTCTTCCAGCCGTGGAGAAGGAGGAAACATGAGCGAAGACGATAATGCATCGTCCATCCTCTCGCCCGCTGCGGAGTTTTTGGGATCATTCACTTCTTCAGGAGGGGCCACAGGAAGTGGCCTCCTTGGTCGATCTACATCCAACGCAGCAGCAGCAGCCCGTGCGCGCGCCAACAGCAAATCTCAATCAGGTAGAGACAGGGCCTTATCATCTTCCTCACATAAAATCAATGCATCTAGGCACTTCAGTATATCGTCAGTCTTCTTCCATCCATCCTTCATAGCGCCTGATCCAGACGACGAAGGCGAAGAAGTGGACGGCTACATCCTTTGCGAAATACTCGGTACAGGCACTTTTTCGACCGTCAGGAAGGCACGGCATCTAGAGACGGGTCAGGAAGTCGCCGTCAAGATTGTAAGACATGCGGCGTTTCAGAATCAGTTTGAGCGGGATGGTGCAAGAGGAGAGGCAGGATTGGGAATGTCGGCTAGTACGTCTGGGATCGGACTATGGAGCCGTGAAAGGGATAGGAAGAATAGTACCTCTGATAGACTCAGAAATGCTGGCGAAGGAAGCTCACCTTCGACATCTGCATCCAATGCCCGCTCTACTAAAACCGCGAAGAGTGAACAACAGCAGCAGCAAGCGAGCTTAGGGAATCTTCAAGTAGGCGATGTCCACCCCCGACATCGATCCTGCTCGTCTCCAAGTATAACTATGCAACTCCCTACCTTCTTCAATAATTCGAGATCACCTTCGTCACGCATAGATGGTCTCCCTCCTACGAACGATGAGGAAGACATGGATGGCGATACACCAATGCAGGGTCTTTCTCCATTGCCAGTGGAAGAACCAAGCCCTCTCGACGGCACGTCAGGAGAAGGAGGAAACAACGCAGACGAACAACAAGAAACCAACGATATCATGGACGAAGGTCTATCATTCGCCGACGCGGCTCTGCAAAAAGAAGTCTATATATGGTCACAGCTCTCCGACCATCCACATATCGTTCCATTATTACATTTCCACGAAACGGACTTCGCAAGTTTCATCTTTATGCCGCTGTGCGGAGGCAACTTGTTGCAGTATGTGAGACTAAATGGCAAAGGGACTTATGGAGGAGGAGGGATACAGAACTCCCCACCTATGATGTCGAATTCAACGGCGTCGTTGAATAGATCAATGTCTGTCACATCCAATACGAGCACTGCGAGCTCTGCTGGAAATCATAACAGCACCGTAGTAGGAGGAACTGGAGGCGGGAAGATCGGACGAAGTGGATCTATAAGACTCCGTCATCCAGGAGAAGTAGTTTCTGGAGGGATGGGTTTACCTTTCTCTACCGTCCAAAGGATTTTCTCCCAGATCGTTCTAGGGCTTGAATACCTACATCTGCAAGCGAAAGTCACGCACAAAGACATCAAGCTAGAAAACATCCTATTGGACGAAGTCCCTCAAGAAGGGGGAGGAGGAGTAGGTAATGAGAACTTCCGGATCTCAGATTTTGGGCTGGCGCATGCGGTGGAGATCATGTCTGCTGCATCGTTCGGAAGTGGAGAAGGAGGAGATCTAGGTTATATCTCTCCGCCATGGCGAAAAGGCGGTCGTTTCGATCCTCGTGCACGAAGAGAACATGCACTCTCAGATGGCGACGCGCAGGATATAATGATGTCTTCCGCACCCTCTACATCTATTCATTTCCCGTCGTTGGGAGAAGCAGCTTCGCTTATACTCCCGTCGGAGATTAGGGATCAAGTACCTACTGCTGGACCTGCTGCTAGCTCTTCCGCACCGTCGATGTCGTTGCCGGACGAAAGTCTGCTGGAACTCACACATGGTAATCACGGGAAGCCTCATCAAGCCTTGAGACGGACAGCTACCACGTCTTCTCCTTCTTCTTCACTCTCTCCGCCAGCTGCGCGCTTCAAGCCTACTCGCTCATCACTCGCTTCTCGGCGCTCGCATATACACGCTATACCCGCTACACTGTCCCAGCTCAGCTCTACCTTCGGGGACGCAACAGCCGGGTCTCTTCAATACACTTCACCTGAACAGATCCGCTCTCCCGCACCTATCACCGACTATTCCGTCGATATCTGGGCACTAGGCTGCGTGCTGTACGCTATGGTCGAGGGTAAACTACCTTTCGACGATGGCTTCGAACCGAGACTCAGGGTACAGATCATGAAGGGCGAATGGAAGAAGCCCGCTGCCTTAATTATCCAAGATGGAGACAATGAAGAGATACAGAAGGAGAAGAAACAGATCAGCGATATTCTGAATGGATGTTTGGAGACGGACGCTAAGAAGAGATGGACGATTGAACAGGTCGCCAATTCAGAATGGCTGCTGGAGCATATCTCGAGTATCGACTCGCCTGTATCGCCCAGATCATCCTCGTCGAGGGGCAGAGGCCGCCGACAAGGGGACAACCGCCGCGCACAGCTAGATGTGCAGAACGAGGAAGCAGATGGTGAGGAAGACGAGCTACGTATGCGAAGTCGCTCACGCGGTAGACGACCCGCAATGCTTCGCCGCGAGTCTTCACAACAACCTGGAAGTGCAGGAAGCAGGAATTCGTCAAGCAGAAGCAGGAGAGGTCCGTCTGTGGACGAATATAGGAGAGCAAGAGGTGAAACGCCTACGAGGAATTCGCCGAGATCGAGAAGTGCAGGAAGAAGATATAACGGAGATTCGTTGACGAGCTGGGAGATCTTGTAAAACAGAGGGAAGGTATGCGAAATGAGTATGGGTTTATTCGAAGCAATGGATCGGTTGGACGCAGGTGTTGTTGCTAAAACTTCTCAGTAGCGATTCTTTCTGTTTTACTTTGCGTCAGAGGATCATATGTGGATCCTTGTCTAGACTGAAGCAGAATCGTCATCTTGTTGTCGTATCAAGTAGACTGAAGCAGAATCGTCATCTTGTTGTCGTATCAAGGCAGTTGGCGTCCCTTTCCATTAGACAATCTTCAGGCAATGTACGCTCAAACAGTTGGAACATCGCACATCATACTTTGTTTCATGTCATCTTGTCTTTCTGCACATCCTGTTTACCTCGCAAAGCTCTCCAAGCTTTCATCCATCCTGTCACAAACTCGGCTTCGCTGAACTTCCTGTTCGCAGCCGAACGAGCACGTTGCCGAATAGCTTCTTGTTCTTCGTCTGATAGCGCTAAAATATGTGCGAGCTGTTCGGCATAGCTTTCGGGTGTACTGGCGTGGAAACCTGTAGGTTGGCCTGCTTCTTGTACGACTATGTCCAATAGAGGCCCGCCGGATCGATGGACCAAGGGTATCAAGCCAGCAGCCTGCGACGAATACTTCAGAAACTAGTTCGACAGAGAAACGAGGTGGGGACGTACCATGAACTCTACGACATTGATTCCGAAATGCTCATCGACCATTGTGCTCAGCCCGACGGAAGCTCTCGCAAACAGCTTCAGCAACTCCGGGAACGGTGGATTGATGACAAATTCTATTTTATCCTGTGTTTCAATCTTTATTCAGCGCTTTAATTCTTGGAACGCGAACGAGCTTGACTCACCTCGATCTGCAGATCTGCAGCTAATCTCCGTAATGACGCTACCCTCGCTTCGTCACCTGCATTTCTGACACTTCCCGCTAAGATCAGTCTCACTGCCGAGTTTCCAAAGTCGAAATAGCATTTCAGCGCTCTTAGCTGTGTTGCGTGTTCTTTCTCTGGCCTAAATTGAGCAACGCTAAGTATGATCTTCTCCCTGTTCTTCAGAGATAACTTTGAGAGGACATTCGTATCGCAAGGTGGATAGACAATCGATGCTGACTTTGAGCGTATGCTAGAGGTAGAGGCGACGCCAAGGAGATTGTTGATATGTGCTTGTGTCCAGGAAGAGTTGACCATGAGATAGTCTGCTTGCTTGAGACAGAAGGAATATAGCTTTGCGAAAGCGAGGTAATAGCTGGCCGAGCCATGATTAGCTCGTATTCGATTGCTTAGCATTAAGTAGCTCACAGTAGCTTGCCATGTGAAAGTACACTCGAGCTCGCGACGGCTGATTCGTTTGTATGACCAGCAGCGCGGGCTCGTACGCGTTTGAGCATGTCCGAGCTGAGTTCATCCGTTAGTATAGGGCCAGTCTGCTTAGGGGCCGAACATACCTTATAGTAGGATAGTGAACATAGGCACCGACAGATATACGCGTATATAGCTTTGCGAGCGGAAAGGTGAAAGCGTAGCCCATTGTGTCTGCCGATAAAGCTCAGAAGCTGGACTTCCAGCCATGCAGGGACTCTCACCTATGAATATATCTGGTACGATTTTCATGAGAGCTTCGTGACCTAGAAGTACACTTCCGAGACTCTGTCCAAGCAGAGTAAAGCGCTTCCAGGTTGTATCTTCTACCAGATATCGCGAGCGGAGATAGACGAGTGCCAGCCGAGTAGGATCTAGCTCTATCGAGAATCTTGCCTGGATAATGAAGGTATCAGCAATTGCGTACGATCATGTCGACCATTCTTGCAAGCTACCTTGACTTTCTCGATAATCTCGCTCTTTGTCGCGTCCACGTCGCCAGTGTATATGAGGCATATGACATCGGGCTCTTCTTTTTGTAGACATGCTACGGCAGTCCAGAGCACGCGTTCACCACCTCCGCCTGCGTTGCTGGCAAGACGTCAGAGCAGACAGGGTCCAGCTCGAGGCATTAGCAAGCATACCAGTATGGATGGAAGAGCCCGACTAGGGTCTTGTTGTCATTATGGATTCCCAGATCATCGAGAATGGCTTTCCGGCGCCCGACGTTGCGGTTTGAGATAGCAGAACGCAGGATTTTCAGACCCAGCAAGCATAGGAGCAGGCATATCGTCAGTGCTGTCAGAACCGTCTGGAAAACCATCCAAAAAGGTTGGCGAAAAGCTGAGAAGCAATATGCTCGTTGGCTTCTAGCTGATTAGTACTTGACAAACTGACGCTACTTCGCCTTGCTGCACGATCTGTGACACTTTCGCGGACTCCCTACGTCTACCAGTACAGATTCAAGTATACAATGGCCGCTCATGCCGACCCAAACTGCATCTTGTGAGGGCAATAGAGCCTTGCCATATAACTCTGGCTCACCGGGATCGCTCTTCAATAATCCCAGCTGCAAGATCATCAAGTAGGGACTGCGAACCTTGTATCGTAAGACCATGGCCTAACCGGGTATCTTTAGGGGCGATATCCCGTCCTTCAAGCTCGTCGACACCGAAAAGACGTACGCTTTCCTTGACATTGGCCCGCTTTCGAAGGGACACGCGCTCGTCATCCCTAAATGTGCGCAGAACTGTGTGTCCCGCCGTCTTAAAGCTGACCGTTCGCTTGATCAGACCACGGCGAGAAGCTCACCGATGTCCGTGAGTGTTTGGCTTCCACCGTAGAGGAATCGTTGCTGATGTGGGACCTAGCCGACGAACACCTCTTGGAGGTTCTGAAGTACTGCAAGGCCATCGCAGCTGCCGCGGGTCACAAGGAATATAACATCTTGCAGAACAACGGCAAGCTAGCTCATCAAGTCGTGCCTCACGTACACTTCCAGTGAGGCAATGTCCACCTGGTCTCTAATGCGTCTAGACTGAATCTATGCTCCACAGCGTCATTCCCAAAACAAGCGAGGAGGACGGTCTTCAGATTGGCTGGCCAACTCAGAAAGCCGATATGGACGAGCTCAAGAAGTACTGTGGAGAGATGTAAGTCATCGTACTACAGGTGTATGCATGAGGAACGCCTCATTTGACTGTACTCTACAGCAAAACCAAACTATAAACAAGGATCAAAGATCTGCGACCTTTCCTTAATACGTAGAAGGCATTGCAAATCTTTGTATCATGAATGAAAATGCCTGCTTGAGGTAATACGGGACATGTTCGCTCAAGTCTGGCAAAGAAGCCAAGACTGCCAATCTGAAAAGCTTGTTCAGTGGAGCAAATAAATACATCCATTCTCATACTCTATTTATGAATACAGGCAAGAAGTGAGCTGCAGGTTATCGAACAGAGGCCCCCTAAGCTCGCTAGTCTACCACAGCGCAATATCTCTGTCAACTCACATGGCCTACAAACAGCATTGGCTACGGTCAGACTCCTGGTCTGGACAGTATGGTGTACAGAGCCTGGCCTTGAACGAACTTGGTCACCAGAGCTGAATCACTCCATCGGTGCATTCCGACACTTCGCGGCTGAGGCCTGAGAGAAGGTAAAGACTTGCACAGCACTGAGATTGATAATGTCGCCTGTAAAGCTATGCTTGCAATCGGCTTGCGCGGGATATATACGCTTCACCGACCAACTCGATCGTTTCAATTTTGCATTCGCACCAATACACCCTACAAATATGGATGGAAAGCAAATCTACTCACCTTGCTCACTTGAAGCTCGCTGTTGCGATATGCGTTACAGGCCAGGCCAATCGATGCTGCTCTGATCACCCGCCCGAATTCCGTATGTATGCCAGGCTGAGGCTATCACGCCGAGTTGTTTGTGCAAAGACACAATATGCACAACGTCGCCGCCCTTTAATTTCCTACCTACCTTTTCACACCCCGACCCTCTCACAAGACATCCATTCGGATTGACAAGCTCAAGCTACTCCTGTCTTGCGACCTTCCCAGATCCACGCTACAGAGTCAAGCGCATAATGACCGCTCATGCCGATGCAAATTGCATCTTGTAAGGAGACAGACGCTTGACCTTGAGACGAGAAGCTCTCGCGCTTATCGCCTGAACTTATGCTCCAAGCTGCAAGATCATCAGGTAGGAGGTTTTCGGAGCTTGTGCTGGTAACATGAAGTAGTAAGCGGTATCCAAAGGGGCGACATGCCATCCTTCAAGCTAGTAGATACCGACAAAACTTGTGCTTTCCTCGATATTGGCCCACTATCTTGCGGACATGCTCTCATTGTCCCTAAATGTGCGAAGTCAGTCTACTGAGCAGTACTTCAAGCTGAGCGTTTCTGCATTAGATCACGGCGAGAAGCTCACCGACATTCGTGAGCGATCGGCACACTATATACGAACACACGCTGACAGCACTGCGTAGCCGATGAATGCCTCATCGAGGTACTCAAGTACTGCAAGGCTATCGCAGCGGCAGGCGGCCACAAGGATTACAATATTTTGCAGAGTAACGGCAAGCTGGCTTACCAAACCGTGCCTCACGTACATTTTCAGTGAGTCATGTCATCCTGAAGACTTCACTATGCTTATCGAATTGTGTTTGCTTTCACAGCGTCATTCCCAAGACAAGTAAAGAAGACGGTCTTCGGCTCGAGGGGACAGTTCTGGCAGCCGATATGGACGAGCTCAGGAAATATTGTGAAGAGCTGTGAGTGCGCTCGAAAGGAGGCGTGTGCTAAAGCAAGTCTGAATTGATTTCGCTCTGCAGTAAGCCCAAGCTGTAAAGCGAAAAGGGGCGTAGTGTGCTGGTCATGGATTGGCCTTGCTATGTGTCTCAGGGATGCAAATGTCTCCTTGCTTTGCGGAATGGGTGAGAGCCGAGATATCCGTTGCGTATAATGGCCAATGACACCGCGACATGTATGCAATGCACAACGTCAGAGATAAACAACTACCGACCTCGGACTATCTTCTCCAAATTCTGCTGCCGTAATTGAGAGTCCGCAAAGAGCGCTATTATAAGCTTGGACAGTTCAGTCGAGCTGAAGTCGCTGAGATGGCCTTCATTCCAGAGGTACATAATATCGACCTGATGAGGTGGCATACAGACTTTAGCCCTCGCTGCAGAAGCTGAGAAAGATGGTAGTCTTACCATTGACGCCTCAAGCAATTCTGAAAGAAACTTGAACTTGAACCAGACAGGCACATGCAGTGCAACGGTAGACTGCAAGCAAGAATGTTATCTCGTGCCCTTATACCAGTATAAAGTCAACTCACTTCGTCCTCATCCATGAACAGATTCTCCACATCGTGCAGCATATTACAAAGCTCCATGAGCCGATGAGATGCTTCTTCCGAGATGTCTTCTTGGTTCTCGATGTCGACTAGTATGCGAAGTAAGACTGCATTGACAAGCACGCCCATGCTTTCTAAGTATGCACTCTTGCTCATAACAGGCTGTAAAAGGCGAATAGTAGGTGAGCATCGTTGCAAGACTGGTAATATGAGTTGTGCGTACCTTCCAAGCTTGACCTATCCTTACTAAAGTAGCTACGACTTGCCGGATCAGCCGCTGGCATTGTGCGAACGTAGCTGGGTCATCTGTCGCTCTTAGCCCGTGCGTCTCGTCGAGCGTGTCCATCAGCGGGACGCGTTGCAAGTTCTGTCAAGTGTCCTCAGCTTCACGTACGGCACCCACGAGACGAGGCTGGCTCACTATTTGCTCGTCAGCCACAGAAGCGCCCATCCTGTCGAGAGAAACCAACGTCTTCCGGGCCAAGTCGCTCTCTGCTCGTCGCCATCCTCCTGTTGGTAAGCGTTTCCGAAGCAGCATCTTTCCTTGTCTCGCAATGTGAGAGCAGTCATTCGCAAATTGCATTCCAATGGAAGGCACGCTGCTTATTAGCTGAGCATGCGCGACCGGCATAATCGCACGATAAAGGTTGTAGATGTTGAGGTAAGCGTGTGTGAGAAGGATCGAGGTGTTCGAGAATAGAGGGGTCTGGAAACTGCAGCCGCACGCCATGAGTATTCCTTATGTACGGGAAAGAAAGAGAAAGGAGACGTACTTGGGGTCAGACACCGCCAGAGCTGCTTCAAGAATCTCGTAGGATACGTCCATTACGCGTTTCGACCGAGAAGACACCAGCATGTTCTCAGGCGGCCTCTTAGCAGGACGAGGCGCTATCGGTGGTACGACGCGTACTGAAGCCGCGTCTAAATGCTCTGCGAGTGGCAGTGAATCTTGTATATGACCATCCTGCGCTGCTTGGACTGGTTCAACAAGCTCCGCTTTCTTGACCGCGCCGAGCTTGCCAACTTTCACAGGACGTGCTTTCTTGGTCGCCTGGGCCGGATCTGGTGATCCAATACGAGGAGAAGAGGTAGACGTCGATGGCTGACTCGACGGCCCAGGAGCTGGCATAGGATCTCGGCTCCACGCGTCCCAATCGTCATCACTGTCGACCTGCTTCGGCGATTGTTCAGGATGCCTACTATTTGCTTGGTGCGGTGGCGCTTGATGCGGTGACAAAGGTTCGTCGAAGCCCCAGCTCTGATCTGGATCTACAGGAGAACCAATAATCTCGTCGTGCTTTGTAGCAGCCTGAACTTCCGGTTGCCTCTCGACCGCGCGATCGTCTTCTTGAAAGCCCCAGCCGTCTTCGCTGAAAGCCGGAGACTGCTCGATAATAGGCTGCTCGGCTTTCGTAAGGTGTGACAGGACGGGCGGCGCGGCAACCTTGGGCGAAGGCTGTGTGTGTGGCTCTTCATCTAGGCCCCATGCATCCTCTTCTATGTCCATTACTTCGTATTGAGCAGCGGCAGCTGACGGTACTGGTGGTTTGGCCGGAGGTGAGCTCGTCCCCGCGCTTTGTACCGAAGCAGCGTCTAAACCCCATTCGTCATCTACTTGGTCCTCCAACGCGCTTACAGCAGGTTCCGGTACTGGCTGTACTCTGGTCTCGTGAGCCTGCCGTTGAGGCGGACTTCTGATCACAGGTTCATTAGTCGAGGTTGCCCATTCCTTCTCCTCATCTTGTTTATCCTCCTCTTCCCATATTACTGTATCTGTTTTGTTCCAGTATTCATGACTTGTAATTTCGCTTCGAAGCTGGGCGAAACACCGTTCGATAATCGCTGAACTCCAATGTTGGCCGGCATTGTTAACCCAGGTCTGAAGAAGAGGCTCTGACGAGGAGTATGGGAGTAAGTAGGAAGTTTCGAAAGAGGTGATCGTCTCGCAGAATCGTTGGAACTCGTCCAGAGCTGCTTTATCGGCTGTATGAGGCAAGGAGGGCACCAAAATATGCGTGATAAGCATTGATTGGATCGGTGGAACAAGGAAGGAGAAGAACAAGCTGGTGGATTCTTGTCGTAAGGGCGGTGAGGATAGATTAGCATGAAGATGGTCGAACAGGACTTTGATGGAGTCGATGATTTGCTGCTGCGAAGTTTGTGTAGAGCTACGAAGCTCTAGGCCTGCGTTTACGGGAAGTAGCTCGAAATGCCTTTCGGTCTGTGTTATTAAGACGGGCTCCACGAAGTTCTTCAATATCGTATTGGCCGTCCGCGAAAAGTGTTTATCGAGTGGCTCGAAAGCTGATATAGATGAGAGAATAGCTTCAAGCGAGATCGACTGTTCGGCGCAGACGGGTTCTGCTATCGTCGAGCTTGCCAGCTGGAGGAACGTGGAGCCTGGCTCGAGACTTAGGGGCAAGCATTGTCTATATGCGGCGTCTAAGCGATTCTGAAGTGTGCCTTGAAGCTCATAGCTCCGCCTCTATGACCACGGTGGCCCATAATCAGCTAACAGTGCGAGGAATTTCAGTAGTCTTCCGCACCTTGAGCAGCTTATATGTATCTGACTGCTTCTTCCAGTCTTCTGCTCCATCCAAGAGGCGTGTCGCATATTGTACAGCGGGCACAGCGTCTTGTAGCCTGCCCTGCTCGAGGAGTTGCGACACGTTGGCCAGGCTGCTTTGGACGGCTTGTAGGGTGCGCAATAGATCCACAAATGTGTTGGCGCTTGTATGTTGACGTGCGAGCTGTGAGTGCCTTGCAATGCGAGCCTGTAGCCGTGGACGTAGCTTGTCATCCTGGAGGTGCAATGTCGGCATCTTCGCAGCATATCCTCGCGACAGTAGCCTTACTCCTCCATCCAAGTCGTGTTCGAGCTCGTCCAGATAGCCCGCTATCGCAATCTGTTGCTGGCTCAATTCGAAAGACTTCTTGAATTGCGAGACCAACGCCGGCCATTGCTGCTGGACTACAGCATGCAGTTGTTTCTGTAATGTACTGCGTGTGAGCTCTGGATGATTCCGGGCTTTGCGAAGCGAACAACCTTTGTCTCATCGGACTCGCGCGTTATTCGTGCAAGAGTTTGCCTTAGACTGCCAGCCTTAAGCGTTTCATTCTGACCGATGATGCTCTCCAAAAAGCCAGCGATGCTGGTGTCTGCAGCTCCCATGAGGCATAGAGGCCGATCGGTTGCTGCAAAGTAAAGACGATCTTCTCGGCTAATGCTTGTAGACAATGTAGAGGTAGATGAACAACAACATCTGATTCATACTACCACGAAGAAGATGATACCCTTATACAGGTTGCGGAGGACCGCAAAGCAATCACGCCTACGACTGCCCGCTAGAAGCCGGTCGCAGCGTATTCAGTGCCCCGCCAGCCTTGAACCACCCTACTTGTTCATCTGTAAGAGTATGCGATAGTTCGGTCTCGATGGTTGTCCCATCTTTCTTCTTGATACTTAGTTTGACGTGCTTTCCGGCTTTGAGACCTTGCAAACCTTGCATCCGAAGCTGGTATCAGTACGGCCAGTGATCAGTTCGTATATGCCATAAGTTTTCACGCCAGCTCACCTCGTCCGAACTATCTATCTGGTCATATAGCGAAGGATCGGTGAAGAAGAGAGGTAAAAGCCCCTGTTTCTTCAGATTGGTTTCGTGTATTCTAGCCATGCTCTTCGCGATGATGCAGAAGCCGCCCATAAACCGAGGAGACATAGCCGCTGCTTCTCGCGAGCTACCTTCGCCGTAATTGTCGCCCGCTACTATGGCCCATTTGATGCCAGAATCACGGTATTGCCTGAATTTCATAGCGTCTTTAGTCTGAGATGAGAGCTTAGGCAGATAACTTACGCCGCTGTCTGAGGAACGGATGCCCGGTCTCCTGTAACTTGATTTCGGACATTGTTAGGCTGATCCTTTTCACGCAAATTAGATCAGTCGTGAATAAGCATGAGGTAATTTACGACACCTACATTCTCTGCATTGATAGCGCCGATGAGTAGATTTTCTGTTGAAGGTATCCTTTCATCAGCTTCATGAATGGTAAGCCACGCTGAGAGCCACGTACGAGAAATATTCTCCAAGTGCCCCCGATATCGATACCACGGCCCCGCAGGTGAGATATGGTCCGTTGTGCACTTCCCTTTCACCTTGATCAAGATCTTGCAAACCTGTTCATCCTCCCCATTCCATCGTTCAAGGGGCTTCAAGATCTGTATCCGATCGGAGTTCGGATCTACTTCTACTTGTAAGTGACTGCCATCTTCTGGGGGTTCCGAGTAGAAATCCAAGCTTCTGTGATAGCCTGATTCAGGGAACGCAGAGCCGGTGGGTTCGGAGAACCTGAAACATTCGCCAGAAGGTGTTTGGAGACTGTCTGTCAGAGGATTGAAGTCGAGGCAGCCTGCGAAGGCTAGTGCAGTTGCGATCTGTGCCCGAAAATCAGATTGGATACGTTTCAAGCGATGTAATTTCAGAGTTTGCCCACCTCTGGACTTGTCACAAAAGAGTGTGTAGCCATATTACCATCTTGACGCCCCGCAAAATTTCGATTGAATGACGAGACGACTATGTGCACAGATCGATCAGACTTGAACAGTAGCACTCGATACCGAGGTGCGGCTTACTGGAGTTCTTGGTGCCTTTCTTCATACTCGGTCTATCCCACTGTCCGACGCTATTCGCATACAATCAACATATCAGCCATGATCTGTGCCATCCCTTAAAGCGGTAGACTGACCATGCCCCACATGCGTTCGCCAGCATATTCCCACCCACTTCTCTAAGACCATTAAACAGCCCATCTCTTTCAACCGTACTCCTAATCTCCTCCGACCCTGGTGCGACCAAGAACTCCGTTTTGACGTTCAGACCGGCTGAGAGAGCTTGGTTCGCAATGTCGTTTGCGCGAGAAAAGTCTTCGTACGATGAATTGGTGCAGGAGCCGATTAGAGAGGCGGAGATTTGGAGGGGCGAGGAAGAGGATTTGATCGATTGCACGAAAGAAGAAATGGGTTGTGAAATGTCGGGAGAATATCTGCAAAGAAAACCGATTCAGCTGGGGCTTAATGTTTCACGAGTCGTATTGGAGAAAAGAGAGACACGTACGGGCCGTTGATATGCGGTTCAAGCTCGTCGAGGTTCTGAATGTTTAACAAGCCAGCATCAGCTAACGCCAAGACACCTAGCATTCGGCTGACGTACGATCTCAATGACTCTATCATATTCGCACCTCTCATCCGCCATTAAATGATGTCTGTACTTCCTGAGCTCATCCACTACGTTGCCCCTCTCCGTCAATTCCAAATACCTTCCCATACCATCAGTATAAGGAAAGACCGACGTCGTCGCGCCCACTTCTGCACCCATGTTTCCTATGGTGGACATTTGTGTGGGCGACAGAGACGAGGCGCCGGAGCCGTAGTATTCGATGATGGAGCCTGTCCCGCCTTTGACGGTCAAGGTGGAAGCGAGCTTGGGGATGATGTCTGCAAATGCACAGGAGAGGCTATGAGCGCAGATTCAAATGGAAAGGGTGAGGACTTAGAGCACCTTTCGCGGAAGTCCACCCAGAGAGCCGGCCAGTGAGGTGCACACCGATGACTTTCGGGCATCTGACCTGATGCGGCAGTCCTACCATCACATCAACAGCTTCCGCTCCTCCTACTCCGATTCTGCGAGATTATCCGTTATTCATAGTGCAATATGTTCGCGTTCAAAATTGCAACTTACCCCAACATGGCCATTCCTGCTGCATTGGGCGTATGCGAGTCGGAGCCTACGAGCAGTGAGCCTGGTTGAGCATAGCGCTCGAAGACGATCTGATGCAAGATCCCAGCGCCAGGCTTCCAGAAGTCCAGGCCGTACTTGGTTCCAGCTCTCAGCTTCGCTCTCTGAATATCTCTTCGCGCGGATGACGCCTACCTTCGCACATGCTGTCTCTAAGAAGCGATATACTTCCTTATGTTCTACTTTCGCTGCTTCCAGATCCGCAACGGCGCCTTGTCTTGCGACTATGAGATGGTCGGTATGTACTGAAGTCAGGACCTTGATTCTCGGCAATTCAGTCGCCATAAACTGCAACAGAACAGTCTGCGCGTTTGCATCGTGCAAGGCGACTCTTCCTGGTTGAAGCTTGAGCTGCGAGTGCCCTCGTTCGATAGCTTGTCCTTCGGGATCGTTCAAGTGCCCATATAGGATCTTCTCGGAAAGTGTCAATGGTCTTCGCAATCTATCCTTTACGATCTGGATGTTTTCAGATAGCCGGGCATAGTCGATGACTTTAGGCGGAGTTCTTCTTTGTCGAGGCAAAGCGTCGACAGCAGCAGTCGCCAGCTTGCGGAGGTGCATTAGTGAGTGTTAGTGATGTGTTCCAAGCTGTCCAATCCAGGCCAGTCTTGCTTCATTGCAGATGTGTCTGCACAGCCGGAAATTCGCACGGTCGAAGCCTGCCTTGCCTTGTTCGAAGTGACGGCCGGCACAGAGGGATATCAGGCAGCATCAGCGTGGAAGTAAGTAGCAAACGCCGTGGTTATCAGTAGAGTCCGCCGACGTCTTTCCCGTCCGAATCGAGTTGGCCAAGGACGCGAAGGTCGAGACTGATCTGATCTGAGGACGAATCGTTGTATCTGACATGTCTGCTGTCTTGTATTCGATGAGAGTAATGGTATATGTTTTGCGAAAATTGCCTTTCCCACCTTTTGTTCAGCTCCATTTGGGCTCAGACATCAACGCGTCTTTGGCTCTCGACAGTTCCTTCTCTTGATTTGACTGCTGTTTCTGGACGACTCAGACGACGAGCGACGTAGAAGTCGCTGAAGAAAGCAGCGCGACATGGCCCATGCTTCTGGCTCTGGATCAGGCTCAGGCTCATCCTCTGGCCATAATCCCGTCTCGAATGCCGCTATCCTCCAGCTGGCGCCTATCGTGCGCCAAACGGTCGTAAAGACAATCACAACATGCACCATCAGCTATCCTCCCATCCAGCTGACCCGGCCAGCGAGTCCACAGCTGACAGGCGAGTATGGGCAAGACAAGACACGGTATCCCGTCGAAGTCGCAAGTCGCGCAAGTGGTGTCAAAGAGGCGCAGAACAGCGTAAGAATGAGATTGGGTAAAGATGATTTGGTTAAAGCGACATTCACGCTCGATGCGAAGCGACGGGATGAGAGGCCGCAACAAGGGGTCGCTGCTGGCCAGTCATTACAAAGCCATGCAAAGCGCCCTGCTACTGTGGACAGAAAGGGAAAGAGAAGGATGAGAGAAGATGAAGAGGATGGTCAATATGCTCAAGAACAGCAAGAAGAACTCGAAGACTTGGCGAGGGAGAAGGATTATCTCCGAACACAGCAAGCTCTGTATGATGCTAGAGAAGGGGTCGCATCTAGCTCATCGTCTTCCTCTTCTTCGCTGTCATCCCTCGTACAGCCTCCGCCGAGGAAGAAGAGCAGGCTTTCAGCATCAAAGCTCGCTTCTCCCGCTACTACCCCGGCAGATGAATTACTTCCTTTCGAAGCGAACGCAGAGGCGTCTACCTCTCTAGCATGTATACAAGCTGTCATGCCCTCTCCGACCATGTCGCCGCAGCTGTATGACGGGGAAGAGGAGCATCGTGAACTAGTTCACGCAGGGTTGTCGACCTCACGAAAGCGCGTCATTCACTCCAAGACTACCGAGCAAGTGGAACCAGACCTCGCAGCGGACGCTGCAGAACAAGAACTAGCAGCCGTCCTATCTGGCGATTCGCCTGCGCTAAACGCGCTTTTCCACCTCAATCACCTCGTAAATCAATTCGGCGATCTATCCTCATCTCTCCAGACTTCTGTGCTCTATCAGCTCCTACGGCGCTCATCCGTTCGCGTCTTGCAAGATCTGAACAACATCATCCAGCCTGCTCTGAAACGGGATTTCATCTCTGATCTACCCACAGAGATCTCTCTTCAGATCCTCTTATATCTCGATTCCAAAACCATCTTAAACTGTTTAAGCGTGTCAAAGAATTGGAAGCGCTTCCTTGATACGCAAGGGAAGATCTGGGAAAGTTTACTACATAAAGAAGATTTATGGATAGGCGACTCCTCGCGGACTGAAGAGAAGGAATGCGAGATGTTCCATGAACTCGGAACGAGGAATAAGAAGACTGGACATGAAATTAGCGTGAAAGAAATTGTGCAGATGAAAGACGAGAAATCTTGGAGTTTCATGAAGAGGTGGAAAGCATCATCTTCTTCATCTTCATCTTCGGGGAATGAGGAGAAGGGATCAGCAGCTGGGTGGGACGAATGGTTCGATGAAAAGAAAGCCGCCCTGCCTACAGCGTACAAGATTGCAAACGCGACGCTGGAAGCAGAACAGCAGCAACAAGCTGAAGACTTCCATATGGCGCATGCGTCATCGTCTTCAACTAGCACCAATCCACGAGGAGCGAAGGTATTGAGGAGATCAAACACCCGACCTCGTATTTCGCGAATGAACGGAACGCTTTCAACCGAGTCATTCACAAAGAACCCTACGTCATCTGAAAAACTCCATTCCATCCATCCCATGAAGATACTGTACAAGAAACGTATCGCGATCCGAAATCGCTGGCGTTCCGTGTCCGAGGAGCCTACACACACCGTTTTCCGAGGCGAGCACAAAGCCGTCGTCACGTCTTTACAATTCGACAATGAGAAACTCGTCACTGCGTCCGATGCGCCCTTCATAGAAGTGTACGATACACCTACTGGGAAATTAAAATTGCAGCTCAAAGGACACGATGGAGGTGTCTGGGCTTTGCAGTACGTGGGCAATATACTAGTCAGTGGCAGTACGGATCGTACGTTGAGAGTGTGGGATCTGGAGAGCGGGAATTGTACACATGTCTTTTATGGTCATACGTCCACCGTCAGGTGTTTGCAGATCATCGAACCTGTCAATGGTCTGGCTGCTTCGTTTACAGCAAAGCGACCGCGCGAAGGCTGACTCCAGTGTTTTCGCAGTCAATCCTGATAAACATGGACCGCCAGTCTGGGAGCCTCCCTACCCACTCATAGTGACTGGATCTCGAGACAATTCGCTCCGAATATGGCGCTTACCGACACCTACAAAGACTACCTCCCTTCTCCCGTATGGCCCGCCGTCCCCAGCTGACATTGGCGACTTGTCGCATGGCGGCGGTAGCAGTAAACACGGGCAAATCCTTCCAGAGAACAACCCCTATCATCTCCGCTTGTTGAAAGGCCACAGTCAGGCTGTCAGGGCTCTAGCGGCGTATGGACGAACACTCGTTAGTGGGAGTTATGATTATACGCTAAGAGTGTGGGACGTCTTGACGGGAAACTGTAGATGGACCTTGAAAGGCCATGATCAGAAAGTATATTCAGTAATTCTGGATCATGAGAGGAGAAGATGTGCTTCAGGATCAATGGATGGGACCGTAGGTCCTACCTCTCGTTGCCATTGCTGCTGACTATCTGACTGACCGACGATTGCTATGAATGACGCAGGTCCGCTTATGGTCAACCGAGACCGGTCAATCCCTCTTTCGCCTAGACGGCCATTCTTCCCTCGTCGGGCTTCTCGGGCTCTCATTCCACTACCTCGTCTCAGCAGGTGCCGATTCCACCCTGAAGATCTGGAACCCCAACGACGGAAGTTGCATGAACACCCTTCTCGGCAACGGGGGTCCAATCACCTGTTTCAGACATAATGACTTCAGAGTGGTTTCTGGATCTGATGGACAGTTGCGCATCTGGGATATCCGCAAAGGACAGATCATCAGAGATGTCTCGAATGATATGACGGGAGTCTGGCAGGTGCAGTTCAACGATAGATTCTGTATAGCTGCTGTCCAGAGGGATGAGGCTACGGATTTCGAGAGTGCGTGAATCGTCTCTTTCCCTGTTCCCATATGTGGAGGACTGACAGAAGAAATTTGTCTCAACAGTTCTGGACTTCTTCCCAGAACTTCAGGAACCTACTCAAAGAAAGTACTACAGTCCACAAGAATGGTCCGAAGAAGAAGATGACGATTCGTACCCTTTCGGACACGGTCGACCCGTTACACCACCTCTGCGCTCAAACAATACGCATAAGCGAGTCGCTTCGACAAGCACGAGCATGGCCGTCCCGGATCGAGCGAGACATTCGCGCTTTCATGATCGATTCGCACCGCTGCCTAAGCGTAGTACCACTAGGCATAAAGAGACTACCTCTGATGAGAGACGAGCGAGTCAGACGCTAGTGGAGACCGTTCAGCAGACTTCGGCTGAGCAGGTATTGGAGGAGGAAGAGCACGAGACCTTTGAGGAGGAGCAGTTCAACGTACAAGAAGGGGATGAAGAGAGTTCAGAAAGTGCTGCAGACTACTATGACAGTGAGGAAGACGAAGAAGGGGAAGAAGCTCTCGATAATGACGAACATGACGGAATCGACCAGTAGACGACTTTACGAATACATGCGAAGAGCAAGCGATGTCAGTGACACATTCAGCATCTGTTATCATATTCAAGGGAAGTGCTAGTAGCGCATGGGCCGAATGTTGTGCTGTACTATTTTCTCTTGCTAATACCATTTTGATCTTTTGCTATACTCGCACGAGGTTTCCATATGCACATGCTCTCTGGCTTCCTGTCTTCGTATTTCTGCCTGCATTGATTGGACTATCCTTGTTCCCGGTCTTTCCTCGCGGCGATGTGCATTGTAAAATGGGAGTGTTCGAGGATCCAAGGGATGGTCCTTTTCCTTTTAAAGTTACTGCAGATCCATCACGACGCGCCCTTGTATCCTTCCCTCCTTCATCTCCTCAAACACGCTCGTTAACTCCTCCATCTTGCACAGCCTATAATGCGTAGATACCACTCCTTTCGCTGCTAATTCCAGCATCTCAGTCGCATCTTTTAGAGACCCGACATTGCTCCCAACTATCCGTTGTTCGAGTTCGAGAAGCATGCCTGGGTAAGCAGTGCCTATTGGCTTGAGAGGACCTTCGGGAATGCCTATATTGGAGTGAAGAGTTAGCTGCTTTACTGAGGAATTCAGAGCAAGTTAACGCACCAACGCAGACTAAAGTACCCCTGAATCGAAGTAGCGGTATTGCGCTATGTAAAGCTCCGTCAGTGCCTGCCCGAGAACAGCTTATCAGGATATATGACTGACCTCGCATACGCGCTGTTCGCAGCAGTAAGCACCACGACGGCATGTGCTCCCAAATCGTCCGTCAAAGCTTTCACATCGGCCGCGAGGTCTTTTGAAGATGTATAATCTATGAAATGTTCTGCTCCAGAATTCATGATGAGGTCTTTCTTGGAGGGATGGTCTATGCCGATAACTCGCATGCCCATTCCTCGAGAGGCGATCTGCGTGGCTATGTGACCGAGGCCTGACACAATAAAGCGTCAAGTGAGGAAGTGCGGAGTACCCGCAAGATGGAAAGCTTACCGCCGCCTGCGCCCATCAAAACCACATATTCCCCTTTCGCGACTCCGCTTTTCTTGAGCGCACTATACGCTGTCACTCCCGCGCAGAGTCTGCATATACGCAATTCAGGCAACTACCAGACTCTTTTTGCGAATTCAAAGCATACAAAGGCGCCGCTGAAGCAGAGTCCAAGCCGTCCGGAATAGGTGTGACGTAGTTTACCGGCGCCAGTACATATTGCTGGAACGTACCAGGGGTGAAGTAGCCCGATACTTTCTGGTTAACGCATAGATTGTCGAACCCAGCTTTGCAGGGGGCACAGTCGTAGCAGACACCGGATATCCACTTGATGCCGACTCTTTGTCCAAGCTTGATAGGCGAAGACGAGGAAGAGGAAGAAGATGTGTTGGGATGTATCTTGACGACTGTCCCTACACCTTCGTGGCCTCCAACTTGTCCGGCAGGCGTGGGCTCCGGCAAGATAGCCCAGCTCGAAGTCATTACGCCAAGATCTGAATGACATACACCTGAATGGCTAAGCTGAATAAGGCATTCGCCAGGCCCAGGCTCAGGTATATCGAGCTCGACGACCTTTGTAGACACTTGGCCGGGAGAATCATAGACGCACGCCTTGTATTTTGGGGGAAGGGCAGCAGAGGAAGACATGATATCGCCAGGAGCTTGGTATAATTATCGTACAGAGGACGCCAAACCGGTCAGCTTCACCAGGAGGAACCGGACAGCCGGGACAGAGAGGGAGCTTGGACCGCGTAGAAGTAGGAGGGCCAGATCTTCTTCAGGTTAAAGTGGTATATCAGTGTAGTCAGCTATCGTATATGGCTATTAGCGAGTGTCCGGAAATCGGTTTCTTGCAGACCATGCCCGCCATTCGCGGTTTGCCTTGAATCACCAAGTCAAGTCAGTGAGTCGCGGTCGCATGTTGTGGCTCGAGAAGTGAGTGTTAGGTGGGAGTAAGATCCAAGGTATATTATGCTGATAGGTTCCAGCAGAGAATGCCGCCTGGTTCTGCGAGCGGGAAAGGGCCAGTACTCAAGCTGAAGGCCGCGCTGGAAACAAGAAGAAGCAGAAGAAGCAGCGAAAGCGCGAGCATCAGCATCAGCAACAAGCCAGCACTCGCAGAAGCCCGTCAAGAGTCTGCAAACAGGCTCCAGCACGCCTGGCAGGACATCTTTGACCGGTACATCCACAACGACGAGCTCGGAGGGCACGACGACGAGTACGACCTCGCTACTTTGGAGGTGGTACATGATGCGGGCTTCTTGCAAAGGGAAGAAACCTACGAGATAGGATGCTTCGGCTTGCCTGGAGCAATGGGCCAGGACGACGAGACGTCCGAGGAGGAGGATGAAGAGGATACAGACAAGGATGACGATGGCGAGGACGACGAGAAGCAAGTCATCGACGTGTCATCAAGCGAAGACGAGATGGGCAACTGGGCACACAAGATCGGAGAACCTGCACCTAGTTACTTTGAGCAGCGACGCGCACAAGAACTCTCAGACCGCGACATGCAGAGCTTCCTAAGCTGGAATGCTACAAAAGCACAAGCCCAACGCCAACGCGAATTCAGCGTTCTTTCCAGACAGCTCAAACAGGAATCTGTAAAGCCTGTGTCTTTTCAAAATACACTCTCTAGATGGACATTAGCTGCACGAGCAGAATCTATCAAACCTTCTTTATCTACGGCATACACTCCGCCCGCGTCCGTCAAGCCAGAAAGCATTTCTTCTTCTTCTTCTACCATCCTCTCGCGTCCGCAAGGCATCAACAGCAGTCTTCGCAAGACAAAGCCTTTCTATTCCACTCCTTCAAGCTCCCCTTCCAAACCATGCAGCAACGCGTCTTCTTCGATGGGCATCTCAGCAGCCGTACCGATGATAGGCGGGAATAGCATTCGGACACAAGCGATTGCTTGCGAGAGTGATTCTTCAGACGACGAAGTGGGCATCATCGATCCTCCAGGTAGTACTCCGGCGGCGTCTGCTCGACCACCAGCGCCGCACATCAAAAAGAGGGAAGAGACAGTAGATATCTGTTTCGCCTTTATGACGCCGCGGCAGTCCAGGTCCTCGCAAACTCCCTTCAATAGACAATCTGCAACAGTGCCGACTGCACCTATGTACAAGCTGAAGCCCGTAGTGGAAGTGACTATGAAGCGCAGGCCTCCAGTCGCTTCTACATCCAAACTGCCTCCCATATCATCTCTTCCTAAGCGCTCTTCCCCTCTCAAAGAATCAAGGACATTTTCACCACCCCCAGTTATTCTCCCACCGAGTCCACCAGCTTCGCGCAGTAGTCAGGCGCTGACTTCACCCACTCATGATGGTGGGAAAGGCAAGCGCAAAGCAAGTCCTCTGCTTCTCAGCGAAAGTGAGAGCGATAAAGAAGTGCAAGATGTGATGAGAGACGTGGGAACAGAGCAGCCGACAATGTATGTCGAAAGCAGCTCGGAGGATGAGATGGCTTTACCGGACCCTCTGGAGCCGCTGCGTACGCCACGGCGGCGGGTACGAAGTTCGATATCGTCGTCGTATTCGCCTTCACCGTCACTGTCGCTGACAACACCAAAGACTCCGATTGTTCAGCGTCATCAGCATTATTTCCCTGACGGCCCACCAGTCGCTTCTACCTCGAGCGCTCCTGCCAAAGTTCGCACGAACGCAAAACCACGTACAAGCATTGATCATACACGGCGGCAAGCACCAGCTACGGTAAGAGCCAAGCGTGTACGCTCACCTTCCCCTATATACAAGCGAGGCGAAGAGCCTTGGAGGATTCGGAAACCTCTTCCTCTACCTACTCCTCCACCTTCTCTTCCTTCTTCTTCGCGTGGCAGTGCACTATCAGAGGACAGTGATAGCGATATCTTCATTTCGCCAGTCCTGCATACGCCGAAAAGACAGATGCGGAGACATCCAAGACGCCTGAAATCCGAGTCTGAAGATGCGTCAGATACGCAAACATTAGCAAGTACCGAAACGAAGGGCGTATTCAAAGACGCTCCGCATATACTTTCGGATGACGATGACGATGAACTGCTATTACTGCCTACTCCGAGCAAGACTCCTTCAACAATTCGCAAAATGTCATCTAGCCCTACAGCCTCAACCAAGAGTCCTGCTTCACCACCGAAGAGAAGGAGCACGCCGCGGAAAATTAGGGTAAAGACACCTCCGGACGAAGATAGTGATGAATCGGATGATCCTCTTGGCTGTTGGTAGCAGTAGTCTTCATAAATACATGTTGTTGTATTCTTTTAGTCAGTCCACTAACTCTGGAATAGCAATCTTCATCCTTCAATGAATAGTATACACGGACCTTGCCCTTCTGAGCTTGTCCGACCTCATCATGGCGAAGTAGCAGAAGGTCGTTTTCGCGGCCTTTACTTTCTTTCAAACCAATACTTTTCACCTAAGAAAGCTCACAAGACGCGCTATCCCTACTTTTCCTAGCAAACAAAGCATCATCAATCATTCGTAGATTCTTCGGGACATCAGCCATGGCTCACGCGGCCAAGTTTTACGCGGTAGCTATGGGACATGGAGGTCCTCAAGTGTATACGTCGTGGTATGTCTGATCCAATCCAAAAGCTTCAAGAGCTTTGGCTGATGTTAAAATGCGTGTTTTCGTTCGAAAAGGCCCGAAGCAGAGGCAGCTACGAAAGGCTTCAAGAACAGCAAGCATAAGAGCTTCAAGATACGAGAAGCTGCCGTCCAGTGGCTCAACGAACAAGGTAAGTTCTGCTTGGATGCACTTTACGCGAGAAAGGGTCTTGTTTTTTGAGCTGAGCTGGTCCGCACTCTATGTTCTCGTAGCACAACTCATTAGTACATCACCAGCACCTCCATCTATGTCTATGTCCATGCCGATGAGCTCACAGGAAGAACGAAAGCCCAGACTTACTATGAAATACGGATCCCAAGACGCCCGTTATCATCCCTATCCTACCTCTGCTCCTTCTTCCTCCTCCTCTTCTCATCCTGTCAGAAGAATACCAATGGTCCAGCCCAGCAAGGGAAGCCAGAAGATGGAAAGCTCGCCTGAGCTTACGCGCCAGGTCTCGTCAGATTTCACACATGCGTCTACAATAAATGTGAAGACCGAGGTGAAAGACGAACCGATGCTAAGTGGCTACGCCGCTCCGAGCACGGACGTTCCAATGTCGTCTGTCAAGAGAGAGGACGAAACTATGTCCGTCGACATTAAGGGTAAAGGCAGATCTACGTCTCCAGATATTGCACCTCTGCGTGTAGCGCTCAAGACTGAAGATGACGAGGGCGTCATCTGGCCCGGAGCACCTCAGAATCCGGTCGTGGCAGATACGGCGGAAGTTCTCGAGGGTCCCGCCGGATCTATCGTTCCTCCTGAAGATCTGGGACCCAAACTTTCGACACAGCAACAAGCCGTGCTGGATATGGTGCTAGCAGGACAGAGCGTCTTCATCACAGGAAATGCTGGAACAGGTACGCTTATCAACATAAAATGCGAGCAATAGTGCTGAAAAATACATCTCAACGACAACAGGGAAATCAGTGCTGACTCGAGCAATCATCCGAGCTGTACGACACAAATATCAATATGTCGAGAACACTGTAGCCGTGACAGCTACGACCGGCATCGCTGCCACAAACATCGGAGGGTGCACTTTACACTCGGTAAGCTTCTCATACGGACAATAGAGCCACAAGATGAAGCTGAGCACAGACATTGTCCAGTGGGCCGGAGTGGGATTGGCAAAGCAGAAAATCGAGAAACTCTTTGGAGGACTCTTCAACAAGAAGGATAAAGGAACAAAGCTTAGGAGATGGCAGAACGCTAAGGTCCTGATTGTAGATGAAGGTACGCAATATCGGCAGGCTGGAATGCGAATGAGCAGGCATCTAATAAAAGCGACAGTGTCCATGCTGGACGGAAAACTACTAGATGTAAGATTCTTCCGGCCGCTCGATATATACAAGAAGGAGCTGAAAGCGTATATAGACCTTCGAGGCGCTGGGCCGCATGACACGCGGCAATGAAGAACCTTTCGGCGGCATACAACTTGGTTGGTATTACGTTCTGCTATATGCATATCATCACCCTGACTTTGATCCGACCAGTCTTCGTAGGCGACTTTTATCAACTGCCTCCAGTTCCGGATTTTCAGGGCGCAGGGAACAGCTCGGCGCGCGCGAAGGTCACTTTTGCTTTCCAGGCCACCTGCTGGAAGAAATGCATACCAAACATCATCACGCTTACCGAGTGAGTCAACTTCCGCAATTACCATAGATGGGTCGCTGATACCGGAGGCTATGCAGAGTTTTCCGTCAGAAAGAACAGAGTATGCTCTGTCTATCTTCTCTTCTTGATATACGGCTAACAAGTATTTGTGCCTCGAAGAATTCGTCGACATCCTGAATGAAGTACGAATAGGTGTCCTCTCTCGGGAAACGATCTCTCAAATAGCGAAATTACATCGCCCAGTCCAATACACAGACGGTCCGGATCCGACGTGCATCTACCCTACGAGATCAGAGGTCTCTCATCAAAATGGTATACGTCTAAAGGCATTGAAGACCGAGTCGAAGACGTTCAAAGCTGCAGATAAGACAGGTCATGATGAGAAGAACAACGGGGAAGCCTTTTATACCGATCCTATTAAGCTGAAGGAAGTGCTCGATAAGGTGAGCATCACTGCCTCTATTGCGATTCTACGTTCTTGGGTGAACGTCCGGGATTCAGAATACATTGGTGGACACAAGTCTGGAGCTCAAGATCGGAGCGCAAGTCATGCTGGTCAAGGTAGGGACACTGCAATTAGTGAATATGACCGAAGTGCTAAAGATGGTATCAGAACCTGACGAACAAGACTCTAGTGAATGGCTCGATCGGAAAAGTCATAGGATTCGAGACTGGCGCAGCTGTTCAGAAAGATGAAGAAGGCCCTAGTTCAGATTCAGGCTGGGGCTTCATGAACTCTAACGATTCCCCAAGCTCCCCCGCTCAGGCAAATACGAACGGCATAGAAGTCGCACAAGCAGCCCTTACCGATAATCAGAGAAGAAAGCGTGACGTAGGATCTAGTGGTCGGCAAGAAAAGGAAGTCCCGCAAGGTCTTTGGCCAGTCGTTGAATTCAAGAATGGCCACAAGATGCTCTTACCGCCCATGGAGTTTTCCGTACAGAATCCGGAAGGTAAGGAAGAAGCCATTCGTTTACAGGTACCGCTCATACTGGCCTGGGCGTGAGTTCTTGCCCATCCGCCGACCGATCGCCACTGAAAAGGCTCCACGCAGGCTATCAATACATAAATCACAAGGTCAGACCCTTGAACGACTCGTTGTCAATCTTGGCCGCACTTTCGAGGCAGGCCAGGCATACGTGGCTCTATCGCGAGCAGCCGACATGGTACGTGTCAGACATATTCGATATACACGTCTATCTAATTTCGATACACAGTCTACGCTGCAAGTGGTCGATTTCATACCTACAAAGTGAGCGTGTTACCAGTGACGATGCGGGAGCGGCGCTGACGAATTCTCGCCAGAGTCAAAGCACATCCGGACGTGCTGGCCTGGTGTCGGGCTATGTGAAGGAAGTATCAGAAGCACCGAAGTACGTGGGTACAATTGGAGGCAAGCAGAAAAGTTGTTGTTTCAGAAAATCGTACAATGCATTGCCTCGCTCTTTCTGTTGTCATGACTAGAGAAATGCTCTGTCACTTGCAGGCGCTATCCCAAGAATTTATAGCTCTGCCCCGCGTCTTCACTCCCTCGTTTCTTTCTGATACTTCCCACCCAACAAAAAACAGAGACCGCATAGCTTTGCCTTCAGATCAGATCAACCACAGAGCTCAGTACAATCTGCCCATTCCCAATGCGTAGACCTCAATACCGCACTCCAGGAGCTCGTGCGAAAGTATTCCCATGACCTCAGCATGAAGAGACGCAGCGAGCTGCGAAAGAGAGATCAGCGCGACGGGAAAGCGATGGAGTCGTCTTTAAGTTAGGACCCCGATAGAAAAAAAAGGCACTGTTGTGGCAGAGGGAATCAAGGAGCATCAGACGACGTAGTAAGCTCGTCAGCACTGTGTTACAGAGGCACGGCGAGAGCTAGCGGCGGAAGACGCTCCGGAACTCCGGCGAGAGTCTACCTCTGTAGGAACCCTATTCATCATCCGATGGAGTCGAGGAATGTACTCGCCGCTCCCTCGCTTGACTTCGGCCATGACCATCATAGCACACCTTTTGAAAAGTTCGTTTCCGTAAGGCCTAAACTCTTTCAGTCTACGACAGGAGTGCTGGCCGTCCACATTTATTATGGCTTCGTACGATCCCGGTCCCACGACTGCCAGATATGCCCAGTCATCTCCTTGTGTAGGCATTCGACCTAGTGACTTGACAGAAGAGCCTTTGAAAGCTGACTGAAGTTGACTTGCCAGGTGACTGTGTCTGTATTCATCTGCATTTTCAGTTGGGATAGCCTGATATTGGCTCGCAGAGTTAGAGTGTTGCGCCCAAGCGTGCTGTTGTCCGATTTTGTGATAGCGGAAGGAGGTACCTAAGCCCTCCATGTAACAGCGTGTACTTCCAGCTTTGCTCTTGTCGATGCGAACCATGATTTGATATGCTTCGAGGTACAAGTCTGCAGCGTCAAAGTCGTCGATTCGGCCTCGGAAATCGATATGAGCACTTATGTAATAGAGTGCTGCACATCCATCCTGGATGCTGAGACTTTTCGCCTTCTCTCTTACAGCTGCGGACGCTCGTTGGGTCTGCTTCCTATTGACGAGCAGCTCGTAACCGGCGTTGAGAGGCACAGTGGGAGTATGCAGACTCCATTCGGGTGCGACGGAAGGCAGATAGAAGCGACATGTGTGTTGTAGACGCGGCTTTGACATTTCAGTCCCGATGACTGCCAGCACATATTGGTTTTGAGGTCGTTTCGGATTGCATTTGGGCAAGTCGAAGTAGCCATCTTGCAGGAGCCTTGGCAGCTGGCTCACAGTACCATCAATTGAGGTTTCAGAGGAGCTCGCAGATGCCTCAGAGTTACCGCTCGCGAGAGACGCGGCGTCGCTCTTTGACGCTACCAAGGAAGTGAGTGCGACTTGACCTTTTTGCAGGTGACTTGGACATCTTGCTTGGCTCTGAAGTGGAGTGTGTTGACTAGGGGTTAGTGCGCTTGCGCGCCATCGCGTATGACCAACAGGAGGTGATAATACCGCTAAGTCGCTTGTCTTTCTTCGTCAAGGCAATCTTTGGTGTCCAATTCACCGATCAGCGCGATGTCTGCATACATTTGGCCTGGATTTACGAGAGTCTGTGAAAAGAATCCGGCGGTAGGCTTGGCCAAGGACAAGCAATGTCAGCTCCTTGCGCTGGACTGTTGAGCTACTTCCCTCACTCCTCGCTGCGTGTCTATCGCCTCCGCTGCCGCGTCGGCTCAGACACTACGCTCGGGGACTGGTGTCCAGCACAGATGGGTTCGCGGTGTCGCCTTCATCGATCTGCCGGTCTACCATATCGTCAGCGAGCTGGGCGATGGCAGGGAACAGTGAAAGCGCCTACCTACAAGCACATTGATGAGACGCCCTACCTGGAAACGACTGAATGGATGTCCTAGAAGGCGAGGTACGTTAGTTGATAGGGAGCTAACAAATCCAGCGAGTGGGAGCGTGGTGTAAAGACGGGGAGCGTTGTGGCAGGCCGCATAGGCATGAGAGTGTCAAGTATTGCTGAGCATAGATCGTGGAGCCACGATAAAGTGCCGAAGGGGGATAAGGTGCGATCAAGGCGCGTTAGCACTATCGCTTGTTGGAGCAGAGCCAAGCAGCAGCTGCACAGCCTCTGTCTGTAGTTGTCAGAGTCTTGCGAGTCGATACCGGCGGCTTGTAACCTTTGACCTTTGTTGAAAGCTGGCATCTATGCGGATCGGTGAATGTCCGGTGTCGCGTCCTTTGAAGGCAGGGAAAAAGTACAAAGGCCCAGTATCGTGAAGTACATAAGGAACGTCCAGGTAAAGCTAACTCCTTCCGCAAGCTTCAGTCACCCGCAATGAGAGACAAGAGTATGGACAGAAGTGCAGAGGAGCTCGTCAGACGCTGCCGCACAGCTTTCCTTTTCCTTTCAGATCGACGACCTTTTCATTGATGTCCTTTCGCTCAGACAAACCTTTCAGAAAGACCGTCATCGAGACCAGTATGTCCAGAGATCAGATGTGTCGCGCATCCAGCAACTTGCAAGATCCGCTACTGTAGCTTTCCGGCAAAGAAACGAAATTCCCGATCTCACTAAGAAACAACGACACTTCCGCATACTGACAGTGTGTGCTTATGCCTGATAGGCACTCACCAACTCTTGCTATATTTGAAAATCCTTCACTCGTGTCCGGCAGGCACTGTTTTTTGGCACTTTTGAGTCTCCCGTCTGACCAGAGGCGATACTTGGCCGCTGAAACAGAAAATGCGCCCAATGCCTCGAATCTGCCGTTTCTTCTGTCCTTCCCCCAAACAAATAAGCATCTCTTTCTCCTCAGAATGCCATCTTACAAGCCTTTCTCGGAGTGGTATCTATTGGCTCTTGGCCCAGACTCTACGAATGGTACTGTCGTTCAGAGCAATACCGGAAGATCGACTCCAATACGCACACCGTCACCATCCTCCACCGATCCTTCCGTGCGAGAGCTCAACAATGGATTCTACGTGAACCCGGATGGTCGAGTCTTCTGGGGCAACACTATGTCTGTAGGAGAGCCCTTTCCTGTCAATGTTTGTGCAGCACGTGGAGTGGATCTGTCCAAAAAGCATCTCCTCATCCAGGACACCCAAGGCGCCATCTACGATACAACTAATTCCAATACGAAGTGTAAGTGTGCATTGATGTCGCAGCGTCAAAGATGCAAGATTCTGACAATGCTTCTGCAGTCTACAATTGCGGGCAGGGTCATCCGCCTAAGAGGGGACGTAGACTCTCCCAAAGCTCCGCTCCTCCAAGTCGCAGGAATTCAGCTGGGTCGGTCAGCAGTCATAGTACCTTTGACAACCAAGAGTTCGGTATGGGAACCATCAGAAAAGACTCGCGAGATTCCCAAGTACAGTTCATGGGGGATATCAAGCACAAGTATCGCGTAAAGCGCGATGGCAACCGGCTCTATGAAGAGTCTGGTAAGAGGCGGAATCTGGAATAGTCTCGACAGAGCTGACGATAGCTTACCCTCCAGTGATTTCGCCAAACTTTTCACAAAAAGGAGGCAAAGTCTTACCTGCAGACGAGCTTCTTCTGAAGAAGCGAAGTCCTTCAAAGACGTCTCTGAAAACATACAGCAAGCCTGCGAAGAAAGCACAAGACGCGACCAACGGAAAGCCTGCGCTTAAACATCGATCATCCTCTTTAGCTTCCAGCGCATCAGGCAGCATCTCGAGTCATGAATCATATGGAAGCGAGCACTCTGTTTCGGGCGAATTCGCTAATGTAGGGTTCAACGAAGCGGGCACCCATTATCTGAATGTGCCTTTTGGAGCTCGTGCCAAAAACACCTATCATCGAAGCCGAGATGGGAAGAAATCCAAGCCTGGTTTGCGTAAGTCAAATCTGCGTTCTTCGACTGACGCAAAGCTCATGAGTATGCACACACACAGTTCTCACGAAAGCAGACTTCGGAAGGCCTGTCGAGAGTGTGGAGCAGGCAGATTTGATAGTAGCAGGAGGCATTCTGAACCAGCGTAGGGTCCGCAGATCGAGTTAGCCTTGAATGCCAGATTTGTAAGGTGAATGAGCTGGACGGGCGACTTGAGATAAGCGTGTACTCAGACATGACAGCGCTACTCGAATTACACAGATCCTATCGATGGTTACAGTAGAAGTAGTGAGGTCTTCGCATGCGAGACAGACAGCTTGGCCATGTCATCGTTCTCTGAAGCTCAGAACCTTGTCCTTTGCACCAACCAAAGGCAGGCCTTCGCGGCTCCGACTTTGACTTTCTGGCCGTAACTTACGCAGACTAACTAGAGCCCGTACCATCTGGCGCTGCTCGACGCTGGTGCCGCCTCGAGACTTTTGTCTTCGGGATTTCGAAGCTCGGAAAGCTGGCAGGCGTCAAGGCTGCACCTAAGGAACCTTTCGCAGCTAGACCGAAAGACGACGAAGTAGTCCTCGGACATCGTACATTCAATCACGGACGGTTGCTGTAAGTGTTGCGAACCAAGTCGAATCAGCCTAAGAAAGAGAGACAAACGAAAGCTGAAGAGACGACATCTTCGCAGAACCTCAGACATTGGGTACGCAAGTAGATTATGAGCGTAAGGAAAGGTGACTATCGCCGTCGCGACGATGACCGCGATAGCTCTTCGAGAGCTCCTCTTCCACCTGGTCGAGAAATGGAATACGATGACAAGGGCAGCCGTTCCAGCTACAGCACAGGCAACTATCGGGGACGTGAAGAAGGCAGCTCTTCTGCCAGGTACGGTAGCGGGCGAGTGGGAAGACGGTCGCCTTCGCCAGCTGGTCGCACAAACGATAAATTCGCAGACAGAAGGAGCAGAGACTTTGACAGCGACAGGAGCTACACGTACACAGACAGTAGGGAAAGACGTCCAGCGAGGCAGGCTTCCCCGCCGAGCAGCAGTGGAAAAGGAAGTTACGCCGGAACTCGCTATTCTGGCGATGACAGGCGGCGAGACGACACCTACGACAGAAGGAATGCACAGTCAAAGACCTCATACAACGATAATCAGCATCGTGATACAGGTCTAAAAGGTGCCATGAGGAATGATCGCGAAGACAAGTTTTCGAAACAGCGGGCTCCTGCCCCAGCCAAAACTACTATCGTGAGCAACGACAGCTATACAAGATCTTCAGAAGCTCGAACTAGTGCTCGCCGTGAGCGAGATCACGAAGATGAAGGCCACGAAGACGGCGAGGCAGAAGAGGGCGAAGATCGACCTACGACTCGTGACACCGGTAAAGAGCCTCAGAGCAAGAGACCGAGGTTAGACCTCGACGATAGTGCAGCGGAAACCACATTAGCAGACCCGTCGTCGTCAACGTCTCGGTGCGTGTACCAGCATTGCAATGCAGCCGTATCATTTTGCGCCCAATCCGCTAACTTTCCTTTGACTCTATCTTCATATGCTCTGCTGCAGATCTGCGAATACCGTATCTGCTCTGGGATCGTCTCTGCCTGCTCAAGGAGGGAGGACAAAGGGAAAATACGAACGACCTCCAGACCGCGATAGCACGAGGGAGGCGTCTCACAACCCTAGTGATAGGAGCAGCCGGCCACCGCAATCAAGCCGGGATGTTAGAGATACTGATTTAAGCGGATATCGCGATGACCGTCAGCCCCGCCCTCGTTCGCAAAAAGAAATCTACGAAAAACTCCAGCTTCGAAGATCGCTCTCTCCTACCGCCCCTCCCGCAACCTTCCGCACAACCTACCGCAAACCTCAACCTAACCGTTCCAGATCTCCCTCCCCTAGAAGATCACTTTCTCCGTCCTCATCAGTCAGATCGCGGAGGGCAAGAGACTCGAGGACTGAAATCAGGCGGCCGCCTAGTCCACCAAGCTCTTCAGTGGTGGTTCGTAAAGTATGGATACCCGGACCTGGTGGTGGTCGGATTGAACCCGCTGGTGAGAGGGGAAGAAGTCGCAGCAGGAGCATCAGTCGCTCTCCTCCGCCCGCATCAAGACTTCGCAGGGCACCGAGCTTGACTTCTTCGATCACCTACAGCAGGAGGACTTCTCTTTCACCTGACCCTGGGCCTAGAGGTCGGGATCTTCGTAATGAGTATAAGCCGCGTCCGGCTTCTCCAGAAGTCCAGAAACCACCACGTGTCTGGCAACAGCGAGATCGTCGCCCATCCCCATCTTATGACCTGAATGTCGTACCGGAATCAACTCCGCTACCTCCCTCTGCAGATCAGCCGCGCTTCCAAGATCAGCCAAAACCCAACAATTGGCCAGCTCGAGGCCATGTGTCGAATGCTCCTGTTCATGGTGGATACACCGGAGATCCTGGTTATCGAGAGCAAGAGTACGGAGCAGCCGCGCAATCGATGTTTCGTCAGGGAAGTAATGGAGTCGATCATTATCAGCAGCCGCAGCATCATGTAGCAGTGCTGCCATATCGCCCTCCCTTTCCGATGCATGATCAGCCGCCGCCGGCGCCTCACACATTTGCTGGCGCAGATTTGCATTATCCTGCGCCATCCCAAGCTGAGCAGCATCAGCAACAGTATCAGTATCAGCCGTCAAACACTCAACCTCAGCATGCCGCGCCGCCTACGCATATGGACCGAAGCCAGCAACATCAAGCCCAGCAGCCGGTATTTCCAGCGGCATCCACTCACCCCGGTACTCAGTCTCCATATTACCCTCCTCCGTTTCAGTCGAATGCACGGCAAGAATCCCAGCATGCAAATCAGTACCCCGAGCCAAGCCAACTCATCCATTCTCAGCCATCCTCACACTTTCGACAGTCTCCCGTGCAGGATATGTCTACGCCGCATCACCTCCAATCTTATCAAACACCTTCCATACCTCATGGATTCCCTTTGCCTCCTTCGATACCTTTACCACCTGGTATGGCTCAAAGTCCGACTGTGCAGCAAGGCTCGCCCGAAGTCCGTCAGTTGTCGATGGGCGTTCGAGCACCTCTTCCTGGTCCAAACACCCCCACAGTCAAAGGTTTCCGGCCTATAGCTGGCTTTGTGCCCTTGCCGCCCTCGCTTCAGCAACAGGCGCAGGCTCAAGGCTATACGCCTAACAATGGGGAGTTAAATCCCTTAGCGCCATCGCCGAGACTACCATTCGAGCAGTCTGACGCTGGGCAACATACGCCGGTCTCACGCTTTCCAGCATCTGCTGGCCTTCCAGCTCCGCCACATCTCGCCTGGCAGCAGCAGCAGCAGCAAGTTCAGCAGCCTGCACCGGCTACTGGAGGCTACGGCAGTTCTGCCGAGTCTCCTAGGCAGCCCCTTCCGCCTCAGAGCTTTCAAGCACATGAGGACAACGGCCACGCATATACGCCAGTATCTTACCGCCGGTCAAATAACGACTGGTCACAGATGGCTCCTCCGCTTCCTTCGTCTCACGCGCCTCCATTTCCCGGCTTGGCTAGTCCCGAAGCTTCCACATCTGCTCATCCCGATTTACCGGCTCTTCCACCAACTATCTCGCAATCTCAGCCTGCACCGAGGCAGAACCAGACACCTCACGTCAATGCAGTACCTCCACCTTCTCCAGCTGGCAACACCACGAACGGTCCACGGCTCCCGCCCAAGCCCTCTTTCACTGCTGCCACGATTCTGCCATCTTTCCTGCCGGCAAAGCCCACTTTCGCAGCGCTCTCTCCCGTCACGCCCAGTCAGAGTCTACAAAGTAGCTTGCCGCCCATACCAGCCACCACCAATCTGCCCAGTAGTCTGCCGACTCCGCCGACTAAAATCTCCCTTCAACTACCACAGCGTGATCAGTCTGGTGCAGCATCGCGAAACAAACTTCAGGCTAAGGACCCTCCATGGGGTCCTGAGTCTGGCCTTCCACCCAACCCCCTCAAGCGGGCTGCGATGATGCAGGAGAAAGCCACGGGCTCTCCTCCAGTCGCCGAGGTAGTAGAGCCAAAGACAGCAGTTCTTGCACCAGTGGCGCCTCTCTCCGGCTTACAAGCCCTGCCACGCAAGCCGGTCACGGAATGGGCCGCGCAGCCTGCGCCTGTGCTACAGGAAAGCGTACCGGCCTCTCCGACTTCGCCTGAAACGCTCCCAGCCTCTCCAAGGCAAGATCAACATGGCAACAAGCAGTCTGAGACCTCGCCGAAGCACGTCGAACAAGAAATGAATGCGGCTACTCCTCCTTCTCTGACGCCATCGGCCAATGCTCCTTCTACTGACGCACAAGTTGTCGTGCCTTTGAAGAATGGCAAAGAAGCCAGTAATCGGAATGGTTCGAAGCCACGCGAACTATACGAGCGCCTTAGTCAAGTTGGAGAGGGTACTTATGGCAAGGTATACAAGGCTCGAAATACCGAAACGGGGACTCTGGTAGCCATGAAGCGTATCCGTATGGAAGCTGAGAAGGACGGCTTCCCTGTTACGTCTGTGCGAGAGATCAAGCTACTTCAAAGTTTGACCCATGACAATGTAGTGCCGTTGCGAGAAATGATGGTATCTAGAGGTAAGCGAACTCTTCTTTCCAGGCGCTGCTAACGTCAGGCTGAATTGTACCCTTAGGCCACGTCTACATGGTATTCGAATATTTGGACCACGACCTTACCGGCATCTTGCACCATCCAAACGTTAACTTCAGCCCTGCAAACCTTAAATCGCTCATGCAACAGTTACTCCTGGGCCTCGACTACATACATTGGCGAGGCGTACTGCACCGGGATCTGAAAGGCTCGAATATCTTGTTGTCCAAGCATGGCGAGCTCAAGATAGCGGATTTTGGTCTCGCGAAGTTTTACGCTAAAGGCAAGAAGAATGACTACACGAATCGTGTCATCACGCAGTGGTACAAGCCGCCAGAGTTGCTCTTTGGCGCGACGGTTTATGGTCCCGAAGTAGATATCTGGAGTGCGGGGTAGGTGGTATCACATCATGGCGCAGTCCTTCTACTAACTGTCTTACCAATTCCTCGACTCTAGATGCATTTTCTTGGAGCTGTTCACCAAACGACCCGTCTTCCAAGGACAGGACGAGATCCACCAGCTTGATGTCATTTTCAAGCTGATGGGCACGCCTCGTGAAGAAACATGGCCTGGCTTGTCGGAGCTGCCTTGGTATGAGCTTGTCAAGCCGAAGAAGGAACTGCCAGCAGTGTTTCGTACTGCTTTCTCGCCGTAGGTCGCACGCATGCCTAGTCTGAGCAGAGATCTGATGAGCGACTTTCTTCATAGCGACTATATATCATCTTCAGCGGCCCTCGACCTGGCGGAGGCGCTATTGGCGTTTGATCCAGCAGCGCGACCCTCAGCAGCCGACGCTCTGAAAATGCCATATTTTACGACTGAAGAGCCTCCTGCCGCACAAGCTACATGGTGCGCGCGCTCTGACGGTATATTTGACTTGTGCTGACGCGTTGCGACTATCTCCTGACAGGCTTGCCGAGATCAAGGGCGACTGGCATGAGATGGAGTCCAAAGAAGCTAGCCGTCGCAAGCGAGGAGAGGGCCGGCGGCAACAACAAGCACAGGAGCAAGCAATAAAACAGAAACAGCAAGCTTAAGGAGGAAGCCGATGTCGGTCATTTACACTCCGGTAGCGCAAACATCGCTGTCTTCGTGTTGTACACAGTAGAAGCAGTAGTAGCAGCAGTTGTTCATAGGCAATCCGTCATTCGCGTACGAGCAGACAGCAGACGTTGCTTGATTTTCGCAGGCACTGCCAACTGAGCGGGTCTCTCCGGCTTCATTTTTTGACACAGCTTTCTCTACCTTTCAGACCACATTCAACACTTCTAAACGTCTCTCGAGATATACGCCTTTGAAAGCATAGCCATGTTGCGCGCTGCTCAAAGGTCGTTGTGTCGGCAGCGGGCTCTGGCTGCAGCAAGAACGGCGTCGCTGCCTCTACGAGCTGGCGTCAGTCTGCAAGCTGCCAGAATCGCGACAAGAGGTCTGGCGACTGCTACGGATCTCAACAAAGCACCTGCGACGTCGGATGCCTTTGCCAATGGAAACAATGCCTATTACTTCGAGGAGATGTACAAGCTCTGGAAACAGGACCCGGCACAGGTTCACCCAAGCTGGAATGTCTACTTCAGCGGAATGGCCAAAGGTCTGAGGTCAGAAGACGCTTTCAGGCCGCCTCCGAGCCAGCTGGACATGGATCAGGTCGAGGGAGCAGACGAGCTCTCCATCTCGAGCGGCGGCGACGTTGACCAACACATGAAGGTAGGCACCTGTACAGGGACATACTTGGTCGCTGTGCTCTCACAGTAGCCAGGCAGCCTGCGACCGACCTGCTTGGTTGCATCAGCCACTGATTTTCAGCTTTACGCCCTTGTCTTCTTGTTTCCCCTCAGGTACAACTACTTGTTCGTGCTTATCAAGTGCGAGGACACCACAAAGCTCGTCTCGACCCTCTCGGGATACTCAATGCCGACTTGGACTCGAAGATCCCGGTCGAACTGACTTTGGACCACTATGGCTGGACGAAAGCCGACCTCGATAAAGAGTTCTCGACTGGTCCCGGTATTCTGCCACACTTCAAGGCTGCTGGGATCGAGAAATTGACCTTGAGGGATTTGATCGGAACTATGGAGCGCATTTACTGTAGGCAACCTTTCGCAAAGGCTCAATAGCACAGATTGATCCATGGAATGTCTTTCAAGGCGGTCACATCGGTGTTCAGTATTTACACATCCCAAATCGAAAAGAGTGCGACTGGCTGCGAGCGCGTCTGGAAGTGCCGGAACCCTGGAAGTACAGCGTCGACGAAAAGAGGATGATCCTGGACCGCATGATCTGGTCAGACTCTTTCGAGCGATTCATTGCTTCCAAGTTCCCCAACGAGAAGCGTTTCGGACTGGAAGGAGGAGAATCTCTTATTCCCGGTATGAAGGCTCTTATCGACAGATCTGTCGATGCCGGAGTCAAGTCTGTCGTTATCGGTATGCCGCATCGAGGACGATTGAACGTGCTCGCCAACGTCGTCAGGAAACCTATCGAAGCCATCCTTTCCGAATTCTCTGGATCCGCAGACCCGCAAGAAGAAGGTGGTGGTGATGTCAAGTACCACTTGGGAGCCAACTACGTCCGCCCAACCCCTACCGGAAAGCGAGTTGCTCTGTCTCTCGTTGCCAATCCTTCCCATTTGGAGGCAGAAGATCCAGTCGTACTCGGCAAGACTCGAGCACTTCAATTCTTCGATGGTCACGACGATGTCAAAAGCGCCATGGCTGTTCTACTTCACGGTGATGCCGCCTTCGCCGGACAGGGTGTAGTGTACGAGACTATGGGCTTCTACGATCTTCCCCACTACGGAACTGGCGGTACTATTCATCTCATCGTAAACAACCAGATTGGATTCACGACCGACCCAAGACAAGGCCGCTCCACACCCTATCCTTCCGACATTGCAAAAGCTATCGATGCACCTATTTTCCACGTCAACGGAGACTCGCCAGAAGCTGTCAACTTTGTGTGCCAACTTGCTGCAGACTGGCGAGCAGAGTTCGGCAAGGATGTTGTCATCGATGTCGTGTGCTACCGAAAGCACGGACACAACGAGACCGATCAACCCATGTTCACCCAGCCTAAGATGTACAAGGCTATTGCGAAACAGGAATCGACGCTCAATAAGTACGCAACGCAGCTCGTTGACGAGGGAACCTTCAAGAAGGAGGAAGTTGACAAGCACAAGAAGTGGGTATGGGGCATGCTCGAGAAAGCTCAGGAAGGTGCCAAAGACTATAAGGCCACTTCGCGTGAATGGCTGTCTTCCTCATGGGACGGCTTCCCTAGTCCGAAAGAGCTCAAGACAAATGTTCTGGAGGCACGAGCAACGGGAATTGAGATCGAGACGTTGAAGGATATCGGCAAGAAGATTGGTACTTATCCCGAAAACTTCCAGCCTCACAAAAACTTGGCTAGAATCATCGGCCAAAGGGCTAAATCGTCAGAGGAAGGCCAGAATATCGATTGGTCCACGGCCGAGGCTCTTGCCCTTGGATCCCTAGCAGTCGAAGGCAACCACATTCGTCTTTCTGGACAGGATGTAGAGCGTGGTACTTTCTCACAACGTCATGCCGTGCTCCATGATCAGGAAACCGATGAGAGGTATATGGCTCTCGGCCACCTCTCGAAAGATCAAGCGAAAGTCACCATTTGCAATTCTTCCCTTTCCGAATATGGTACTCTCGGTTTCGAGCTCGGATACTCGCTAGTCGATCCAAATCTGCTTTGCATCTGGGAAGCTCAATGTGAGTGAAGCTGAGTCTGCACTCGAAATTAAGCCGCTCACTCTACTTTTTAACAGTCGGTGATTTCGCAAACAACGCGCAAGTCATTATCGATCAATTCCTCTGCTCGGGCGAGCGGAAATGGCTGCAACGAACTGGTCTAGCGCTTTCCCTGCCGCACGGCTACGATGGTCAAGGTCCAGAGCACTCTTCTGCCCGTATCGAGCGTTTCCTACAATTATGTGACGACCATCCGTACATCTACCCGGAAGGCGACAAGATGGCCCGACAAATTCAGGACTGCAACATGCAGCTCGTATACATGACAACACCTGCAAACTACTTCCACGTTCTCCGAAGACAGATTCACAGAGACTTCAGAAAGCCGTAAGCTCTGAACTTGTCAAAGCTGACTAAGGGTAGCGGGCTAAGTTTGGGTATGCAGCTTGATCATCTTTTTCTCCAAGTCCCTCCTGCGTCATCCGAATGTCAAGTCCTCCTTCGAAGACATGAAGCCAGGCACGCATTTCCAGCCTTATATTCCCGACGCTCACCCCGAATCGCTTGCCGCACCTGAAGAGATCAAGAGGCATATTGTGAGTAGTGTCTTCCTCGCCTTCTATCATCTCGCTAATACAGTACATAGCTGTGCTCTGGTCAAGTCTACTTCGCTCTGATGGAAGAGAGGGAACGACTCGGCTTGAACAACGTCGCTATTTCCAGAGTTGAGCAACTATCACCAGTGCCTTATCAGCAGATCACGCCATCGTTAGATCACTACCCTAATTCAGAGGTGATGTGGGTGCAAGAAGAGCCTTTGAATGGAGGTGCATGGGGATACATGAGGCCAAGAATCGAGACAGCTATGCGCAACAGCGAGCACCACAAGGGCGAGAGGATATCGTTTGCTGGACGAGCACCGACTTCATCAGTCGCTACTGGAAGCAAATACGCCCACAAGGCAGAAGTCAAGAAGGTGAGCAGAATAAGCGTCACTTTGCAAATCTGTTACTGATGACACTCGCTCGACAGTTCCTGGCCGACGCGTTTGAGGGCCTAGCTTAAATGGTCAGAGCCAAAAGACAATTCTCCCGAAGGGTTTCGCTGTCGTCGCTGCTTGTATATCAGTATATCAGACATTCGGCTATCGAAGCCATCTTTTGCAATGCATTTGCCTTCAAGTTTACACATTGTTCGAGTTGTCTTTGCGGATCTCTGTGAGCTACACTCACTCTCAAAACACTCTCACCATTATAGCCCCCGTGCGGAACGTCGAAGGTACCAGACATTTCATGAGCATAAGGCAGCAAGAACGTTCCATCCGCGGCCACCTGTTAAGACACTGGCTCCCTGCATTTGTAATCTGTGACCTAACGCCAGAAATGCTCCGTATGCTTGAGAAGCGACTTTGCGCTCTTATATGAGCTGGACTTTCTTTTTATCGGTGTTTTCGTAGGTGTCTTCATAATTACCTTTCTTCCCGTATCGCTTGACTGAGCCCGGTGATTGCTCAACGACATCGGAAGACTCTTGCTACGTCTGTCTCTCGAGGCTGACCAGCCACGAGGGTAGCCACATAGCCTGTCGAAATCTGCAGCCTCGTTCTTCGAGCCTTGGAAGTCCAGCAGGGAAGGGTTGATGTTTTCGTTGACTGCACCGCGATGCGTATCTCCTCCAGGAATCGGAACAACCTGCGCCTGGAAATCGGCAGCGGATGTAACGAAGCCAGAACGACTGGAAGCACCATATTTCTGCTCTGTCTGCTTCTGAAGTTCTTGCTTCGACAGGTCGCGGATGCTTCTGCTCCTACGAGACCGCATGGCTACATTCAACGTACGCGTGGATAATCCATCATCAAGGAGGCGGCCGAACCCATGCATCTCCGGAGACTCCATTGCCTGCCAAAGCGGTGCTTGCTTTCGCACGATAAGCTCATTTGATGAGCGTGTGGGTGTTGAAGGCTGAAGCGGAGGAGGCAAGATGAATTGCTCTTCTTCGTCGGGCTCCATGAACTGATTGGATCCGATGCTGGGACTGTAGAGCGCCTTAGCAGAGTCGCTGCTTGGTGGATCATTGCCTGGCGCTGCGGATTGCATATTGTCTGTGTTTGAGGAGCTGTCTGCAGATTGACTGTATGCAGAGCGATATGTAGGGATTTTGCGCTCATAGTGTCCCGGACTTCTTGATTCAGCCACGGAAGTTTCGGCTTTGTCCGACAGCAGATCTATCTGAGCATCATGTATTTCGAGACTCTCATGTTGCGGCATGCCAGCGGAATCTGCGTAATCAGTCGATTTTGCTTCCGGTGTAGCTTCTTGATCTTGCTGCGTTGATGGAGGAGCTTCGGCTGAATTAGCATGTATGCAGGAATTATCTACAATAGTGTATAGCTTCTTTGGAAGTGCCGTACAGGAAGGACAGACGGGAGAATAGTTGGAATGATCTAGCATACCCGCCGATGCTAGACCTCGAGAAAGTTGCTCATCTGCAGGGCAGGGTAGCGATACCGTAGGAGCGTTGTTGGAGAAACACGGAAGAGGACTGGAGGTTCTTGGAATTCCTTCTAGCGTATTAGAAGAGGTTTCAATGTCTGAGACGCCCGTAATTTTGTCTACACAAGGAGAACTTGGCGGAATTCCAGCTTCGACGCCGACTGTCGGTTCAGTATTCGATTTGTCTGCCACAGCGCTCGTGAAGATTTGCTGCGCTCCTTCGTCTAGGTCCACGAACTCTACAGCCATTGACGCCAACAATAGTAGCGTGTCTGCAGCATCTTGCTCAGTGAATACTTGGTCGGAAAGGCCCACGTCTCGAGCATTGTGCACAGCTCCGCAGGAAAGCGAGGGAGAACTTGAGCGGCGAAGGTGCGCATTTACCGCAGAAGTATTTGTGACATCCTCTATGCCCATAGCCGGTTGTTCGATGGATGATGGAGTACGATCGGGGGGATTACCTTCAACCCATAATGCAGCTTCATATAGCAATCGCATAGCCGCGGCCACTCCGTCTTCATCTGTTTCCTCAGTAGCATCGCCTGTAACTTTTGGCGCTACAAGAGGAGTATTAGACAGTGCTGGAGCAGCAGTGTCAGTTAAGACCTTGTCGGCAGAACGTGGTTTCGGAGTGTAGAAGTATCTTGCATATTTCGTCTTAGGTGAATTTCGAGGCGGAGGGACACCTGCTAGCAAATGCGAGGGAGGCAGAGCAGGGAAGGTGACTTGCTGAGTCGACGAACGAGTCTTCCTGTCACTGGCCGGCGGCACCTTTCTTCTACCTCTCACGCTCGAACTGTCTCGCTCTGAGGGAGCCATCGCGAGTGGCGCTGGAGCTGTATCGTAACTCTGCTTTGGAGCTTCACCGGCGAGGCCAAGCGAAGGCGAAGGATGATTAGGAAGTGAATCTGGCTCAGCGGATTTGTCTTCTTGCATAAATTCGCTGCCAGACTTTGGTGCTTCGACAGCTAAAGCTTGAGGAATCCTCCTATCCTCTGTGCGAGCATGTGGAGCAGGAAGACCGGGAACATTGCTTGACTGTGCGGTGCCATCTACTGTAACATTTGCTCCTACGAAAGCTGCCTTTGTGAATTGAAGAGAGCTTGATAGGCTCTGTGACGATGAAGCAATAGCCGCTACGCCTCGTTCTAGTATGTTCACGTCCGCATGATCCACGGCTGTTAGGGGAGAAGCGTGGTCATATGAACGAATTGTATCGTTGTAGCCTGAGTCTTCTGTGAGTTCAGGCCTTTCTGTGTCATTCGTAGATTCGTCGAAGAAATAAAAATTGTCCGAAGCTGCTGTTGAATCTGTACTTGCAGGACGGAATAGAGGCTTCTTCGTAGTCTTCTCTGATGAAATAAAGGAAGAAAGGCTCGAGACAGGTAGGGTCGAGCTTAGTTCAGGGAAGAGCTCGCTTGCCAGCTGCTCGTGTAGAGCCGCTTGTTCAGCATCCCGGGCTTGGGACGTCGAGACGAGAGATGCTTGTAGAGTAGGAGCGGACGAAGCTCGTCCAGCTTGCTCCTTCTTGGCTCGATCCGAAGCTTCGGCTGACTGCTCGACGGACCTTTCAACAGTCTCATCGTCGACGGCTCGTCTTGCAGATGCCCTCTTCCTTTTCGGAGTAGGTGTTACAGCAGTATTTGTTGGGAACGTCGGTACGCGCCTCGAGTTTCTCAAATTGTAAACCTTTTCGACGACGAAGTCACCCTTAGACATGATAGCTTTGCATACTCTCGGATCATCTTCGTCTTGTGGATCAGAAGACGAGATCGCTACAAGTACGGCGGCATTGTCTGCATCTTCCTCGTTTCTGTTTTCATCAGTCTTTACACGGGCTTTCTTGCTTGCATGCTTGTCGTCCTTGAAATTGGTATCTTTAGTCCAAGAGACCTGTATATTCAACGTAGGAAAGCCTAGCGATATGAAAGGTTACGCGCAGATTGGCTTACACGCTTCCTCTTTTTCGACTTTCCGGCATCCTGCTGAGCTGGAGAGCTTGGTCTTGACATAGCAGCGCTTGTACGTTTCAAAATAGGTTTGATAGCCTGATTTGTGCTGGGGTTGCTGCTTTCTTCTGGATTTGGCGTGCAAATGTCGCCAGAAACAGCTGCCGATCCTTTACTTGCCTGTTCCAACGCGTTGTTCAACTTACGAAAGTCTTTGAGGCCGTCTTCCGTGCTTCTTGCGAACATTACGTTGCATCAGCAAAGGAAAGGCGGAGTTGGAGAAAAGCAGAGGGGATGTGACGCCAGATTTTGGCAATTTGATGTTGTGGTGAAGACGTCGACTAGCTAGCTACATAGTTCTGATAGCTACAACAACAGAGTGATGCGCCAATAGTTCGCTCTACCCCAAGCCCCGCCTACAACACAGTCCCATCGCCATAACTGAAGACAGGCAAACCGAAGTCATTGGCTGCAAACGCAGGATTCCCAAAATCCATATGAAAGCTACTCGAGCTCAAGAAATTGTCGATGTTGAAGTCGGTCTCGAAAGATAAAGCTGTGTTTCCGAATGTAAAGCCAGCGAAGTCTTCAAAGACAGGGACGTCCGAGGTAGGTGTGACTTGTGGGAAAGCAGTAGATGCAAACGGAAGAGGTTCGTTGGTTCGCTTAGGTGGACTGCCTGTGCTTTTATGGCGGAGAAGAAGCCGGATTGCCCTTGACAGTTGACGAGACATCGCATCTGGCGAGCTCATGTTGGAAAGATCACATGCGTGACGGTCTCTTGCCTGTTTCTGGAGGTCCGTTACCAGTTCGAGGAGGATGCTCAGGCGAAAGATGTTCCAGTCTGACAGGTACTCCGAATGCGTTGACTCCATAGCTTGGACGACGAAAAGAGCACTGTACACCACCATAGTGGTGCTGGATTGACATACATCAGTGACTTTGCATCTTACGAGTCCAGATACTTTAGCTCACTCGAAAGTATCCGAGTTGAGGGTTGCAGACCAAGTCTTGTAATGGTTTAGTGCGCTACAAATTACTTCCAGCGCCAGGGTTTCGCAATACTTTCTGCCTTCAGGGTCCGCTCTCCCAGCATGCAACTGCCTTTGGATAACGGTGGAAACGAGGACGAAGACGGAGAAGCGCGAGATGATTTCGTATTCGTTCCCATTGACAGTAGCTCCCCATTTCTTCCTCCAAGATGCAAGAGTCTGCTCGAGAAGGGCTTTTGCAGATGAGAAAGTCGGGAGGTCTTTCCCCATGAGTTGCCGTTGTAGCATGGTCTGAAGAGTTTCTCTTATTCAGAAAGAGAATGACTACAGCAATTTTATTTCGACTCACCACTATTCTACGCAATGACACTGAAGCAGCAATGCCCTTGTCCCACTTGGTGATCTGCGGGTGTCGAGACCAACTTTCCGCGGCGGCCACGACGGGTGGCTCTGGGAAGACGGGGTACCGTCCAGCTACCATTGCCATGCTCTACCGGGCGTAAGACAATGTCAGAATGGGATAACAGGATTTTGATCAGAAGATGACCATAGCGCACCCGGTCATGAATGTACAAAAAGAAACAGGTCCGTTGCTGGGTGACCAGTCAGCCGCAGAGCAAACACGCGAAAGAGAAGCTTACTCACCGCATTTCTAACTAAGAGCTCGCATAATGCAGGGTTGCTCTCGTCGTACATGGGGTCTATTTGTACGCAATATGGTAGTGAGCTATCGAGTTTCAGCTCCACTGCCAGAGCTACGATCAAGGCAATGTCAGTCCTACTCCTCCTACGTATACTTCCGAACCCACCGATAGCATGCGAGATGTGCATCCACGTAGCTTCCCTAGCCAGCGTAGTCGGCACTTCCTCCCAATTCGTCAAGAGCAGTAAACCTTGTACGATCTCGATTGACTTGTAGTGATTTGTCCGTATCTCGAATTCGAGGCGCTTGACGTGCGCTTTCAAGCGGGCATGAAGGTTGATGGACGGACATATCGAGGTGAAACTGCTTGCTCCTGCTAGAATGACGGCGAGGAGGAAGGAAGAACGTGCTCGAATGGAGGCTAGAGTGTGGATCCTAGGGTCAAGATACATCGATCCGTTGCTGAGATTTCGAATGTATCTGCAAGATCATAACAAAATCAGTTAGTCGTGTACAGAGGCCTGGGGAATAAAAGAGCTTACGCATTGAATAGATGTTCAGCTTCGGCTAAAGTGACTATTTGCAGTGCGACAGCGTCATATTCTGGCTGAGCATCGGGTCGGGGCATCTGTATGTCGGTATGCTTAGCATGGATAAAGCAGGGTCGCATATTTTGCAGAAGCAGAGGACGTACATCTATTCTCCCGCTAAAGACAGGTGGTTCCTCCAGTGAGGAAGTGCCTATAATCTGTTCATGCTGCTGCGAGAGCAAGCGATCGACCTGGCCTGCTAAGAGGTTCCGCCCATTGACGGTGTGCAGCTTTGAGGTCCAGCTCTGATAAGCATTCGTGATACGGTCGCCTGTTCTTGCAATATGCGAATCCCCGATTGGATGCGCCTCGTCTTCGCTGTTTAGCAGCAGACGTTTTCAGCTTTGTACACAAACGGAAGAGGCCAGGAGAAGGAGCCTCACTCGTCTCCAGAATGCAGTCTGCGCGCCTCTGATGCCAAGACGTGCAAAGGATTGGGTAGGTGTTCTGTCTCTCCGGCCGGCGTCTCGGAGACAGAGCTTTCTGCATCGGGCGAAGCAGATACCTTGTCATCGTAGCTCTGCGACAGCTTCCTTTTGCTCGGTAAGCGGTTCTTGGAGCCTGGCTGTCTGCCAACCTGGATTACGGTAGATGAGGGATTCAGAAGGCCGGGAAGCCTAAAAGGCAAGGAGAGGCTGACCTTGCGTTTCATAGTGACACATGGGATGCCAGAAGCTTTGCACTTGTCGCACGTCTCGCTGGGATCCCTACCCTGTTGCTCGCGCAGGCATCTACGGAGAAGGTCACCAGTGATAAGCGGAAGGGTCATGGTGGTTTGCTGATGCATCATAGATATAGGTATAATCACTTGATTCGCAGTTTCCTGCAAGTATCGCAGGCTGTCGTATGCATTCTCCCTGTTGCGCAACCGACGGACTCTAGACCTCCAGCTTGAGCTGTGGCTCTTTTTCTGAGCTCCAGGCTGGCGAATCTCTGAGCAAGCACCTATGTCGCTTATGGCGTACGAGAAGCTTGCGATGACCGATAATAAGATCTCGTGAAGAACCCTGGCAGCGCTGGAAGCGAACTACGCTTGACGGTTGGACTGACGGCAAGAGCTCACGCAATACCATCGCTACGATAACGCGTATGCTCGAGGCGACACTTTCTTTCTGCTTTAAACCTATTCTGTGCATCATATCATCAATCCTAAGTTACCTGATCATATCGCAAACCTGCTCCAGATGTGGCCCCGCTTCGACGGAGTGCAGACTGACAGCAACAGTTCATAGAACGCTGTGTTGGCAGTCAACAATATCCTAAGGCAATCAAGAGCATATCGAACAGAAGCTGCGTCTGAGCCTGCAGACTAGCCGATCATTCCATCCTACGTCTCCCCGCTGTGTTAGTCACCCTCCTACGACCGCTAAGCATTGATGATCAGCGTCAACGACGATACTTGCACGTCGTGCAGCCTTGATAGCTCGGACTTCCGCCGGGTCCAGAACAAGGTCCAGAGGGATGGGCTTGTCGAACATCGTATAATGGAATCGGGTCCTGTACGTCGTTCCCGTTGGTCCTCCGAAAGTGACTATTTGATGGGCAACGTATTGAGCTGCGAAGCTGAAGCGCCGGGCCGCAGGTGCTTGTACTCCACTCGTAATCATTGGCCGTAAGAGTTTTGCTGGAACCGAGCAGAACTGTCCTGGTACGACCATGTTGATGCAAGACTCGACCAGCGAGGGACACAAAGAATTTGCGTAAAGCAGAGGAGATCGGGTCTGCTGCTGGTGTCTGTCAAAGCACACGGAAGGGCCACAGCGACAGCTGCAGATGAAAGGCATGAAGGGCGGTGGACAACGGGCGAACATGCCATCTGACTATCCGACAAGACAGCGTATGCGAGGAATGGTCTGCAGATGGGCTTGGACAAAAGGGAGTGCTCGATTGGGTGAATCAGCCAGTGAGGCAACTTCTGGGCAGCGAAGCATACATTGACTCGTAGACATACACAGACATGTCAAGCTTGAACAACGACTACGCTCTTTGTTCTTAGTATTGCGCTATTCACTTTAACGAACGCCTGTTCCAGGTCTAGGTAGTCCTCGCGATGCATAATAAGCATCGTAGTTGGGGATGGAGCCAATATTCCTACTGATAGGCGGTCTACCGGTCCTTGCATTACCACTTGTCCTGAATTGGTGATCGACAGCGATCAAGGGCTGGCCATTATGTTGGAACTCATTTGGGTGTCGTGCGGGTGGGCGGTAGGATGATGACGACGAGGAGGAGGATGTGTTGCGGCTGGATGAAGGTCTGGAGTTCATGCTTTGATCAACACGGTATTCTGGTTGAGGAGAGGAGAGGTGTACGAAAGATCCTGCTTTCGAGTTGCTGCAGAGATATCGAGCGTATGTCTGGGAGACTGGGTGTAAGAAAGAGAGAGAGAGAAAGAGACATAGAAAGCCAGGGGCACAGACGCAGGTCTACCAGCAAGTCCAGACGATGGCAGTGGCCCGCTGCTCTACCTTTGAATGCAGCACAAGGGCAAGTCCATGCACGTTTCCCCGAGAGTAGATATATGTAGGACTTTGTGACACGTCCTGGCTGCTCATACGAGGCCTCTGCTGGCCAGACGCGTTCCTGATTTGTCAATTTTTGAGCGTTTTGTCCCGGAAGGACGGGCGCATGTAGCCCCGCTTGGCTAGTCAGGTCCTTCAGATATCAGAGAGAGGAGCACAATCGTGGCCATTGGATGTGTCAGAGATCAGATACGGTTCAGGCCAGCTGGGATCTTGATGGGATACGGCAGATTTGGGGACAGTTCAGTATGCGCAGATCTCGCGAATCTTCGCGTCGCCATCGCATGGCCACGTCTGTTGTACGACATCCACTCGAATCTATCGCATTCATTCATCAGGCGCCTTTCTGTTATCGCGGTCAGTACCGTATTTTCCGAAGCGGCTCTAAGTGGACGCCCTCGCGCTGCTTCTCTCTTTTTTGGTTCTGTCGATCCCAGCACAAACCCAACGACGACGAGGAGGAAAAGGCGACGACGACAACGACGATTCAAGCAGCTGAAAACAGCAAGTCAAGTTGTGACGACAGCCGGCTCGCGCAGCTGGCCACTTTCAGCGCAGCGCAGCCAGCCGAAAGGGCCGCTGGTTTCAGCTAAATCCGACGACGCAGCGCAGGATTGGTGAGAAGCGAGGGAGGGCATCAGAAAGATATCAAAGTATATCTGCGAGATAGCCTTGTGGTCTCTTCTGGCCTCCCGTTGATTCTGCGAAAACGACCCACCTCGACGACCCAAATCCATCCCATCCATGGAAAAGGCTGGAGCGCTGTCGCTGCCAGCGAGCGCGCAGAGGGACAGCGCCGTACAGCATCGTCAAGGCGCACTCAAACGCGCAAATCTGACATCCAACCCTGGCGCAGGGCGAGCCAAGGGCTCAGCAGCAGCAGGAGGTGACGGAGCAGCAGCAGGGGAAAGTCCGTCATTGTCGACAGGCAAGGATACGCGCAAAAGAGTACGGTCAAACGACGTAGTCATACACTATGACCATGCGTATGATGGGCAGAATTCCGGTCGTGCGTCCAATCCTCCGCAGAAAGGCCTTCAATTCGTCAAACAGCCCATCTTCAACTTTTCATGGGCAAAGATCAAGCGAAAGCTCCTCATGGCGTCCACAGGGAGTCCTAGCGATGGAGAAAGAGGCAGTATAACCTCTGGAACATCCGCAGACTCGCGGCAGCAGCGCCAACAAGCTTATGCGCTGGGCAATAAGACTCGGCCTATGAACCCAGATGGAACTCCGAAACAGGTACATATGGAGGACGACGAGGATGCAGATGAGTGGTCCGTAGATCAAGTAGTAGTAGACGCAGACTACTTTGACGATGATGGAAACCTGCTCCACTCGAACGAGAGCAAAGACGGCTCGGGGACAGGAAACCTTGTCGGCGAAAGAGTGTCGAATTCTGGAAGGGAAACAAATACGGCGCATTCAGAAACTGCTGGATCTCTTATGGGAGGACCTACATTCAAAGCCATCGACGGAGTCATCACCTTCTTCAGAGGATACCTCATTCCGAAATGCATATACTTCTTCGAGCCCCGCTTTGGAGATGAAGAGAAGGAGCAGAACTTCCGCAAAGGTGGGTTTGAATTAGATTGGTTGGCGAAGAAACACCTGGGCTAACGTGATCATTCTTTCGTTCAGAACGCTGGTACAACACCAAGCGCAATGCATGGTTCGGCTCCTGTTTCCTCATCATCAATTGGGCTCTCATCATGGGGCTATCCACATTCCACGAGACGTATGCCAAAATAATGTATTACGGCGTCTACACGCTCTTCCAAATCCCGCTCCCACTCATGATTGCCTTCGACTTACCCCGCAAATACCCGCATGCATACAGCTGTTGGGCTGCAATAGCGACGTCTGTAGCGGGCTGGGTGGGGATCATCTACTTGGGAGTGTGCAACTTCTTGAAAGGCGGAACCTGTAGTGGAAACCTCTTTCTTTCTCTCATGTTTAATGCGTAAGCAAGCACTGCACTCCCATAGCATACTGTGTAATCTCGCTGACCCCTTCCATTCTTCGCAGAACCGTACTTCCCTTCATCGGCCTCTTTGCAATGCATGTAGGGCGCGTCTGGATCGCCCTTGGACAAATTACTTTCGTCGTCCTTGTCTGTACGCTGGCTGTAAGTCATACTTTATCGCGCTCCCCAGACGAGAAAGATTCACATCTGATCCTTGTGTTTCTTTGTAATTACTATATAAATCAGATACCGGACCAGGCTGCTTTCTTGCGACAGATCGTAAACTACCTTCTCTTTTCCATCTTTATCCAATACCTTCATTACTCGCAAGAGAAAGTGGACCGGCGAATGTACACCTTACGCACCCAACTCAAAATAAGCTATCGCGCCCAACAAAAGGCACAAATAGCAGAAAAGAAAGCAAACAACAGCAAGAAGCGATTCATCAGTTATATATTCCACGAAGTCAGAGTACCCCTCAACACGGCGTATTTGGCATTCCAGAATCTGCAAGCCGGAAACACTTTCGATAAGAAGGACGAGGATCAGATGGTGGAGATTTGGGCACTTGAAAGCAGCTTGCAGCAAGTACAGCAGGTCTTGAACGATGTCTTGGAGTGAGTTTCGGTTATCATCGTTATGAACGCCATATGCTGTGTCTGACATCTTGTTTTCCCCAGTCTCCAACGTATGGACGCCGGAAGATTCGAGTCAAGTTTGCAGCCTTTCAACTTCCATCGAGCTATCAATGCGCTCGTAGCGTCGCTCAAAGTAGCTACAACAGCGAAAAAGCTTGCCCTGGACGTGCAGCTAGATGACCGCATCGACACCTTACCTCAAAGTATTGACTGGCAAGGCAGTCGCAGCACCTTTGTGATTGGCGATGAGATTCGTCTGCGGCAAGTCCTGACGAATCTAGCGAGCAATGCCGTCAAGTTCTCGAGAGAAGGAAAAGGCGGAATATCAGTTGTTACAAAGCTCATCTGGCCGAAGGAAGGCGTGCACACCACTACAGCAGGAGGCGAGATAGTGATAACACCTTCGCAGCAATGGGGCTCAGACGACATCACTCCCGTCAATGTCGACGAGAACGGCAGGGTCATTGCCTTCTCTGCCAAGAAGGGAGAGGATGGAGAATGCACAGAAGACACATACGTGGCTAGGCTCTCGAGAGAAGGCCAAGATCTCGCTACCGTCGATATCGAGAAGAGAGCGGGTCAAGAAATCGTCCATCCTATCCCGATGAACAAGCGAAATGATTCGCAAGGAAGTACAGAGTCTGAACGTATGCACAGACTTGCGAAGCGGGAGTGTGTGATTGTTCGCATAGAGATTGGAGACAACGGTCCTGGGTGAGTACATTTGTCCACAAGTCGAAGGCTGTAACTAACGTTCACTCTTAGTATCCGGCCATCGGACTTGGTCGACCTCCGGCTGTTCAGCCCATATGTGCAGACAGAAGTAGGGCGGACACAGGGCGGCAAAGGATCGGGTCTTGGCCTGGCCATTGTGCGCGCTATCGTCCAGCTAGCAGGCGGGCGTCTCGGGGTCCAATCGAGCAACAAAGGCTCCCGTTTCTGGCTGGAACTGCGGTATCCTCTGGCGACTCCTGCTGAGATCAGCGCGCATCACGAACCTTCTACACCTTTCTCCACGTCCACCGTGTCTACGAGGCCTGTGCGGCCGCCCGTCAAGCCATATGAGAACGGCGCTTCTTCCTGGTCAGCGTACTCTGGATCACGTCAAGAAGCTGCGAGTAACCATGAAGGGTTCCCAGTGACTCCGATTACAGAAAAGGACAGGCCATTCTCGCAGTCTTTGTTAGGAAAACCACCTTCAGGGTCCTCGACTGCCGGGCATCGCCCTAACAGTTCTGAGCTGCGACAAGGCTCAATGACGCTACCTAATAATGCAAGTTCTTCGACGACTGCCATCGATATCACGAATCCTCTAGGCTCAGAACAATGGCAAGCCCCTGGCGTGGTGGAGCGAAGTCTGCTGCCAAGCATGACGGTGACGAGTCCGACACCTCCAGCAGGCAATTCCCAGAGCACGATTCCCACTATTGGCCGCAATAGGATGCCTTCCCCGAGTCCTCCCCTATCTGATACAAAAGTAAACACAAGCATCGATTCCGATCCTCTTCGTTCGTCTCCTCCTCGATCAATACAAGCTCCCCCAGTCTCTCCTCCGGGCGAAGAAGCTTTCACTCCTCTGACACGAGAAGCAGTCAAAGCGATGGCTTCTCCACACTTTGAAAAGATGCAGCCGCTGGCTGAAGGCTCCGCTCAAGGTACCTCCTCAGAGAGACCGGGAACAGCGTCTTCTACAAGCTCAGAACGGCCGATCGCCGCTCTTGTAGTTGACGATGACGCACTCACGAGAAAGCTCATGACTAGAATGCTTTCCCGGATGGGATGCATAGTCGAGGAAGCTGAGAATGGTCAGATGGTCGTGGACATTCTCCTGGGCACTGGTGGGCAAGGGCCGAGATATTTGTCAGTGATTTTCTCTCTACTGCGCTGTCATTCGCTGACAGTCATTTCGAATGCACAGCGATATCGTCAGCTTGGATAATTCCATGCCTGTGAGTTTTCTTGAGTACCTCTTGTATTGCGCGACTTCAGCTGATCTGTTTCGTGCGATGTTAGGTCATGACTGGTGAAGAGGCGATCCGTATCATCCGTATGGCCGGACGCAAAGACTTCGTAGTGGGAGCGACTGGAAATGCGCTCAAGTCTGATCAAGCGAGCTACTTGGCTGTAAGGGCTTAAGGCAGACCTCCTCGATGCGGACTATTTACTGACTGCTTCTTCACCGACAGGCCGGTGTCGATCACATTCTATGCAAGCCTATATCTGCGAAGGAGTTGAAGAGCCTTGTGGAAGGCGCTCGAAAACGCCGTACAGAACGCGAGGCAGATCTATCCAGTTTTCAAGCAGCTGCCACATCTTCGACGCAATGACAATAGCTGGTCAACGAGAAAATCCGTGCAACCTATAATCCGGTAACCTTGCCGCATGATAGGATTTGAAGCCAGTTTCGCCTCGTGAAAAGACAAAATCAGTAATAGCTCTCCTTTCTAATTTGATGCAGCAGTACGTATATATTTGCATCCTCCGGTTGTTGTTCGGCTCCTATCGTTTAGTATGCACGACCCTCTCAATATTAGACAGTCTTTCTTCCCTCACATTCATTTCTTCCTTTCCTGATCTCGAATTCCGCCCGGGCTCATTTGTGTTGTCAGACATAGACATGGCAGTAGTATCTCTCTTCGCGTGGGGCTTTGTGGGTGGGTAATGCAGCCGGCTTTGGGTCGTGAAGAACCGGGTCAAAGTTACCCCTAATTTGCAGGGTATCTTTTGCCGGATTGTAGTTTTGCGACTTCTGATCTTTGGCTCTGTACGCTTCGCAAAGACATCACGAAGAAGACTTCCACGATGGGAAGAAACCTGCCTGCCGATATGCTCAAGAATGCCCCTGAGGAATCGTTAACTGTCATTGACAATAGAACGGGACGAGCGATTGAAGTGCCCATCAAGAACAATGCAATTCAGGCGACTGCATTCAAGCAGTTGAAGACTGACACTAAAGACGGCGAGAGAAAGGAAGATGACAAGGAAGCCGGCTTGAGGGTCATGGACGGGTGGGCCCAACGGACACCGACAAACGCTGTCGCAAAGCACTAAGTATCTCCTACCTGTACGCAGTGGCTTCCAGAATACTGCTGTCATCAATAGCAGGATAACCTATATTGACGGTGCGCGCGCTGCGGGACATGCGCGAGACCTATGCTGAGGGACGTGTTCTTTCGCAAGGCGAGAACGGCATACTGCGCTACAGGTAAGTAAATGATAGAACGAAAGCCTCTACTCCAGCTAAGTGTTAGGGAACAGAGGCTATCCAATAGAACAGCTTGCAGGTTAGTGTGTTTCCAATAGCGCGTTCTCTCATCGTTGGTGCTGATTGGATGTGCGCAGAGAAAAGCTCCTTCTTGGAGGTATGTGTTTAGGTTGCGAAACTGTGGAGCATAGGCTAATTATGCTCGTCAGTGTGCCTATCTATTGCTGTACGGCTCTTTGCCTAGCAAGAGTCAATTTAGTACTTTCGAGAGTGAGGTGATGCATCACACCTTCACTCACGCAGACCTGGACAAGGTAGGCTGTGCCGCCCGCGAGATCACGTTTGGCGCCTGCTAAGCCCCGACTTTCAGCTTGTTTCCGCGTTCAGATATGATGGTGAGTAGTTATACCTCAGATCTGAGTCCATCTACCGCTGACAATGTATGTAGCCCACCCAATGAGCATCCTCACAACCTCGATCGCAAGTCTATCAGCATTCCATCCAGATGCCAATCCTTCCCTGCAAGGACAAACCTTGTACACGAAAGGTGCTTCTGGACATAAAGCGTCTTTAGCTGTCATGGATAAGCAGATCTACAGACTTTTGGGAAAGGCCATAACGCTTGCCGCGTAAGTGATGGCATTTGACCCTTGTTTAGATGCCTATTGACGGAATCGAGTGTGCTGCAGGATGGCTTTCAGGATACGCCAAGGAAGGCATTTCAACGTTCCTGTTCCCGGCCTTACTTACACCGAAACCTTCCTCTATCTATTGGATCATCTAGGCGAAGAGGATTATAAGCCGCATCCCGTAGTGAGTAAAGCTCTCGATGTGTTGTTCATCCTTCACGGTCAGTCCTTTGAAACTTATGCCAGACAAGTACTGAATGCTGACTCGGATATAGCGGATCACGAACTCAACTGCTCCACTGCCACTATGTTGCAAGTTGGCTCATCGCTAGCAGATCCTTATGCAGCTATTGCTGCTTCTTGCGCTGCCCTGTCAGGCAGCTTGCATGGAGGAGTACGTCTCTTCAATGTTGAAGATCAGACGAAGTCTCGCTGAAGCGCTTCCCACAGGCAAATGAAGCCGTCATTCGCATGTTGACCAGAATCGGCAGCAAGGAGAATGTTCCTGCCTACTTGGAGAAGGTGAAAAAGAAGGAGGAGGTAATTAGCGGTTTCGGTCATCGTATTTATCGCACAAGCGATCCGAGATCTGCGATTATTCGCAAAACGGCGGAAGAAGTCTTTGAAGTCACTGGCAAGAATCCTTTGCTGGAGACTGCTTTGGCTTTGCATGACGCCGCGCTCAAAGATGAATACTTCGTCAAACGAAGGCTGTACCCGAACGTCGACTTCTTCTCAGGTCTCATCTACCAATCGCTCGGATTCGTATGTTCTCGTCTTCATGCTAAATCGTGTTCAAACGACTGATTCACCCGTTATTTGCTGTTCAGCCGACGGACTACTATACGGTCCTGTTCGCCGTACCACGAATCGTAGGCTGGCTGGCTCACTGGAGACAGATGATGCTGTCACCTGACGGAGTCAAGATCTGGCGACCACGACAGCTCTTCGTCGGAGCAGAAGTGCGCGACTATGTCGATATCGAAGATCGGAAGGCCGAGAAGCAAGAAGTGGGTAGCGAGCCAACTGAAGTACCACACCTATTCAGCAAGCGCGCCTTCCTAGCCCAATACAAGGATAAAAAGTCTGAGGCAAGATCGAGCAAGCTGTGATGTATGCTCTCCGGGTATCTATATGTTCAGTTCTCGTGGAAGTGTTTCTTCACAAGGTCCCAAGAAGACAAAGTCCGCATCGTCGTCTCCTGTTCGGAAGGTCTGTCAACGCTGATATGGTACTGACGTCCTGGACCGACCTTCTGAAGACTCGATGTTGAAGACCGCTACTTTTCCACCGCTGCGCTTCACTCGGGATGCAAAGCCTGCTGCGGGATATACCTTACGAAGAGACTCGATTTCAGCATATGCCCAGCATCTGGATCGTTCGATACCTTACCACACTGGATGTGCCGACTACTAGCAAGAGATCTGTCTTCCGCAAGATCTTGTCTATCTCATCTAGATGACGAGGTACTTCCCCAAACCACACTACACCCGGTCTCATGAGGCCTTTGCAAGATTGGCAGCGTGGCAGATCTTCTTCTGGGATGTTGACCTCGTCCAGCTTCTCATTTACATCGCTGACGATATTGGCCAAAGACTGTACTATCGGAGTGTCTTCGCTGAACCTCTCTGTTCTTCCGCAATTCGTGCAGTATGGCTCAAGGACCTGTTAAGCCAATTCTAGATAGATGGATCAACGATGAATAGGTCTATCTTACGCTGCCATGCATCTCTAACAGGGGACTGGCTGGAGATGAGCCTTCAAGAGCCGCAGCCGCCCTGCGAGAAAGGCCGTCCACATTCTGATACAGCATCAGACGGCCTCACAGACTGCTATCGAGACATAGAGTACCTGTGTGATTAATGCGACGTTCCCGCAAGCTGGTGCTGAAGCCTTTCGATGTTCGGGAACGGCCAAGCGTGCTAGAGCCAAGTGAGCTGCATTTGGTTGCGCCGCAACAGCTCTACGCGCAATTCTTAGCATCAGGAGACAGCGGAGTCGGTACCTTAGCTTGTCCGCGTACACTCTTCGCCGGTACTCGTAGAAGCTCTATAGACACCAAGTCAGACGTCGTGGGTTGTATTGCTGGTGCGTGCAGACGGACCCATGAACGCGAAGGATTCTCTTTGAAAGCTTCAGGCGTTGCGAGCGACATGGCATCGTATTTGCGCCATAGGCCTCCTGTTCCAGATCACAAATGGTCTGCATCATCCCAATTTCTGACAGCTCTACTTGCCTGCGCCTCGAAACGTCGGTATACCAGAAGCTGCAGAGAGTCCGGCTCCAGCCAGAATGGTCACGTTGCTCGCAGACGCCAGGCATTGCTGAAACGAGGTCATATTCTTGAATGACTTCCTGCTGGCTCTCTGGCTAGTACAGAGGGACCAGATTTGACTTCAGTTCACCCAGCGCAAGCCCAATCTCGCATTACATCGTACACTTCCAACCTCGGTCGGACCTCAAGATGCCGGCAAGATTAATCTCGTTTCTCCTAAGCTAGAAGCGGTAGTTGAGCTCAACCACTTGCCACATTCGCATCTGGTAGTCATGACAAGCCTACCCAGCGCCCGCTCTGCACAAAGCTGTATGCATTCTTCTCGTGTGTCAACCTGGACTTATTACGACGTGTTTCTGCTCGATCACGCCAACTCCAAGAACCATGTACCACGGGTAATAGCAATGCTCTCTTCTCTCCCCTTCCGTTTTGCAAGGTCTGTTACAGACTGGGCTCCCTTCCACATGGAAACGACACCACGCTGAAAACAAGATTGGCATCGTAATTGGCTCATATCCTTGACAACTTCTAATACCACTCTCGTTAGTGAACCCCTGCCTGCTCGAAGGCAGCCTTTGCAGGACATGCAAAAAGGCGCAGCATATAGCCGGCATCGCATACGCGAACGATGCCCTCTTCAAGGCGCTTGGCAGCAGCCACACGGCTGCTATGCAAAGAAATATGGGAACCCGCCTGTGAGGCTGATGGCCTTTTACCTTCCCCTTGATGATTCGCGGTGCTCTCCCTTCGAGCGCCTGCTGCGGCATGGTTCCCAGCTGAATTTTCTTTCCCCTGGTACTACATCTCTCATCCGCGCCAACCAGATGCCTGCACTTCGTTTTACAAGCTTCCGGCCTCTCGCCCTTTTCGCCTTGTTGTGGGTTGGCGTCTCTGGCACCAACAATACATTCCAGCGTGTACGACGACAGAACAACGACTGTTCATGCGGGTACAAGCTCAACTCGAAAGGCGGAGCGAACTTCCCTTTCAAACACGAGGTCGATTTCACACAAGTGACAAGCGTCGAAGGACTCTCCGCTGTTAAAATGGGATACAATGACGGATCGTGGCCCATCGGTCCAGTCTCGGAGACCGATGGAGTGTCCGTATGCAAGGGATCCAGCAGCAATTATCGATTCAGCGCTCAGGACGGCATGCAATTGGTCGTACCTGCTCAAACCAGATCTGATTCAGGGGTCTACACCGGTGCAGAAGTGAACTTCAATGTGGCCGTCCTTCATGCGGTCTTTACAGCTTCCATCAAGCTAAGCAAAGTACCCGGCTCCTCTCAGAATTTTGTAGGTCTTGATACGAAGCCAGGGGCCTTCACTGACCTCGCCCCATAGTTCACGTTCACTACGAACCAAGAGGCAAGCAAGGACGAACAAGATTTTGAAGTGCCAACCAGTGGCAATGGTCAGCTTCAATATGGTTCGTATGACCCTGAAGACTTGTCCAACAAGCGTAGGGAGTTTCGTTACTATCCTTATACTGCTGGGGATGATGCCTTCGGAAAGTTCTTGGATTACGAGTGAGTGCATCGCCTTGGACGAGAGGCATCCAGGCTGATACTGTTCCAGAATCGCATGGACCAAGGAGGGGACAACCTGGTCGCTGAATGGCAAGCAGCTCGAAGGCTCAGCCAAATATCCCTCCAAGAACCCCAGCTCGATCATCATAAACAATTGGTCCAACAGCGGCCCCTTCACTGAGGTGAGATCTTTCCTTTCAGCTTTGAAGGCTACTGCTGAGCGTCTCGCCGTCATCAGGGACCGCCTACTGAAGACGTCGTCATGAGCGTGAAGAAACTTACAGTCTACTATGCGACCTCTGAGCAGCAAGAGCCGGCTAAGGGCTGCACCAACATATGCACTGTCGATTGAATATCGTTTCATTCCAAAGTGACCCTGATAGCTCAGTTTCTTCCTTCTTCTTTCGGGCTACAATTCAGCAGTGCTGTCAGCTCGCGATGTATACAGTCTGCGTTGGTGTACCACTAGCTTCTTGTGACAGACTCCTTCCCTCTAAATGTCAATAAGTGCTAAGCGCACCTTTTGTTTCTCGATGTCGACGTTCGCGACATATCGCAGTTCCTGCTTCTTGCCTTTCCAAGTACAAAATACAAAAGTATCGGACTCGCCCTTTCCATTACGCGTGCAGCAGCTCCTCCATCACCGTTTACTATGCATACTCTGGACTTTTTGCCGTCTGAGGTTCTTGCTGCCATTATCGAAGAGCTGGTCGCGTGGAGCTATCTCTACGAGCACGAAGCATTCGGGCCAACACTCAAAGCCCTCTCTCTGGTTAGTCGTCGCATGGAAAAAGCCACGCTGCCTTACCGCTATCGCGATTGGGAGTTTGTCGACGAGCGTGCGGAAGGTCGCCTGGAACAACATCTTTTGCGGTCGTCATGGCGTGAGCACGTCCAGTATCTCACTGTTCCCGTCTACGACTGCAGAGCAGTATCGCGCGTGCCAAAGTCGCGGCATAACGACATCACAGCCTACGATACTCTCCTGGCTCAAGTGGTTCGGTCGGCTGTCTCTCTCAAGCAGATCACACTCGTCTTTGATGTTTTCTCGGAAGATCATCCGAGACTCGACGAGAACGATCGCATACTTCTTCCACGCACGCTACAAGCCTGTATCGACCACAAGGAGGTGAATCGCCTGCAATGCCTTTCGGTCTCGGATCTCACAGCTTGCGAAGAAGCTTGCCGAGTGATTCGTACTTGGACTACACTCACAACCATAGACATTCTCAAGGGCACGCACCCAATCGCCTTCGACGAGGAGGAGATCACCCGAAGCCTCCTGGAGGCAGTAATCCAGAGGGAGGATCTACTGGACTTAACTTACGCTCTTCCTACTTTCGGCGATACTTTAGCTCTGCCTGTTGCTATGCCATCTACCTCAACTCCCAGATTTGGCTTATCAAGGCTACGTATCGACTGTGAGGACTCCTTCCGTATGGATACTTGGAGTCTTCTCGTACACCAAAGCATACATGTCAATCCCCAAATCAAGCATCTTGACATTCCCACCTATGTGCTGTACCTGGCCGCGACAAAAGGCAAAGAAAGGCTAGACCTCTCTCAACTCGAGGTTCTTCGAATGGACACGCAATCACTACTCCACTTCAAGTTGGACGCCAGCGAAGTCTTCACATACCTCTTGACCCAAACGGGCCTCTTCACTTCGGATAGTGCCTTATCAAGGTTACATCTCTCGGGTCCCAGGAGTGTCGATTTGGCCGAATTTGTACTGTCCAAGCCCCCGATACCTGGTCTTCGACAGATCACAGTCAGATACCCGCTGCATAGGAAAGTGACGAGAAAGAGGTTGGGCTTGCTCTGGGAGAAGTGCGAACCTCTCGGAATAAGTCTCGCCTCCAAAGGGGAGTGAGGACAGATCGGTCCTCGCAAAGCGCGGTCTCGCCCATGTTTGCACTTGACTGTAGAGCAACCTACAGGACGGCTTCCGGGCTAGAACCCCAGGGTGCGCTGGTATGATCGGCGACTTCCGGTACGTCGCTGAGTATACATTCACAGTTTGCGACATACCAAATCATCAGTACCATTGGCCCAGATCGTCATAACTCTCGCGCCAGCCGCTTGCACTGCGAGAGCTCTGCTACCGAGGGTAAAGCTGGCTCTAGCAGCTTGCCATTACTAGGAAAGGGCTCAGGCGTAGGTATTGGCAGTGATCTTCCCCTAGCCGTCCGCAGAATACGCGTTACGGCCGATATAGCGATAAGCCAATATGTATCGCCAAACCTTGCAGACCGCCGGCTTTTCATACTGAAGTGGTGTAACTACTGATGGTTCTGTGGATTTATTGATATGATGCCCTTCCGGTGCAAGCTAGGAAACGGTGCCTTTGCTCCGACGGCCTTTTGCCCTCAACGATTTGCGATTTTTGACGGGATTTCGCTTCTTCTACTACCTACCTACCTTAGTAAACCAGTTACTGCCCAAGATGACCTTCACAAAGGTCAGCGCATATGCTGCCCCCTAATCTACTCGACGCTGAAGCCCCGAAATGCGCTGGCTGGCTGCAGGACCCAAACGATGAGATCTGCTACAACACTATCCGCACGTTGGCGGTAGATACCGTCAACAAGGCAAACTCTGGACATGTACGCGGGTGTATCTGACAGGTCTTTGTCCGCCCGAAAAGCTGATATCATATCGCTTTGCGTTTGTCAGCCTGGGTCAGTAGAAGCTGGTTGGTTCGCAAGTCTAATGGCTACTCTCTAACCTATTGGGATATATCACAGTGCTCCTATGGGAATGGCGCCAGTCGCCCACTTGCTCTGGTCCAGGTTCCTGACATGCAATCCGAAAAACAGCCACTGGGTGAGGAGAATCTCAGAATGCAGCCAGATAATGTACTGATGTAACGTCACATCCAGCTCAATAGAGACAGATTCGTCCTTTCGAACGGTCACGGATGCGCTCTTCAGTATATCCTGTTGCACCTTTTGGGCTACAAAGTTACGATGGATGACCTCAAAGCAGTAAGTACAGCTTGCACTATCGCATTGCAGACGCTAAAGATTCTTTGTAGTTCCGTACCGTAGACTCCATTACTCCAGGTCACCCAGAAGTCGGTATCACCGACGGTATCGAAGGTAGGCAGTCAGCCTATGTGCCAAAGAAGATATGCTAAAGAATGTGTGCAGTCACCACCGGCCCTCTCGGACAAGGTAGGACAGCCTCGAAAGTATAGCCGTAGCATCGCTGAACAACCATCTAGGTATCTCAAATGCCGTTGGTCTGGCGATTGCCCAAGCACACATTGCTGCCACCTTCAACAAGCCCGACATTGAGCTTATCAACAACTACACATACTGCTTCCTCGGTGATGGTTGTCTGCAAGAAGGTGTCGCTTCGGAAGCCTGCTCTTTGGCCGGACATCTTCAGCTCGGCCGCCTCATCGCTGTCTACGATGACAACAAGATCACCATCGATGGAGATACCGCTGTATCTTTCACCGAGGACGTAGAGATGCGCTTCAAGTCCTACGGCTGGCAGGTTCTGCACGTCGAGAACGGAGATTCCGATCTCGCTGCCATGTACTCTGCTATCGAGGAAGGCAAGAAGGAGCTCAACAAGCCTACCATCATCAACCTCAAGACCACCATCGGTTTTGGCTCGAAATTGCAAGGAACACACGGTGTGCACGGAAACGCCCTCAAGCCCGACGATACCCAGCACATCAAGTCGAGCTTTGGCTTTGACCCTGAAAAGTTCTTCCATGTACCGTCAGAGACCACTGAGACGTACAAGAAGATCGCCGAGAAGGGTGCCGCAGCCAACGCAGAGTGGGACAAGCTTTTCGACAAGTACAAGCAGCAATATCCTCAAGAATACAAGGACCTGCAGCGCCGAATCGATGGAAAGCTCCCCGATGGATGGGAGAGCTGCTTGCCCGTCTACAAATCAACCGACGCAGCCATCGCATCCCGCAAGCTGTCCGAGACTGCCATCTCCAAGATCGCCGACGCTGTACCCGAGTTCATCTGCGGTTCTGCTGATTTGACCGGATCCAACCTCACGCGATGGAAGACTGCTGAAGACTTCCAGCCCCCGTCTACAAAGCTTGGAAGCTACGCTGGACGGTACTTCCGATATGGTGTCCGTGAACACGGCATGGGTGCTATCATGAACGGTATTGCAGCATATGGAAAGAACCTCATCATCCCCTCCGGAGGCACCTTCTTGAACTTTACGTCTTATGCAGCAGGTGCGTGCGAGTACATCGGTGTTTCCGGGCTGAGCTGACATTATCTGCAGGAGCCATCAGATTGGCAGCTCTGTCTCACCAGCGTGTTATCTGGGTAGCGACCCACGATTCTATCGGTATGTTTCGTGCTAGGTCACTGCTTTCCTCTTCGAAATGCCGAACCTGACCTTTCGCTTCCTTGATGAATGACAGGACTCGGAGAAGACGGACCTACACATCGTACGTCTTCCTCGTGCTTCTCTTGCTTGATATTAACATGCTGACCTACTACACTGCTACTCTTTCTGCTTCTGTTCTCCAGAGCCAATGTGAGTTGCTCTCGTTTATATTTAATGCCATAATACTCACATCCGTTCCTCCAACAGTGAAACTCTAGCTCACTTTAGAGCCTTGCCCAACTGTATGGTGTTCCGACCCGCCGACGGAAACGAGACCTCCGCTGCCTACCTCATCGCTATGAACGCGCATAACCCATCCATCATGGCATACTCGCGTCAGAACCTCCCTCAACTCGAAGGATCAACTATCGAGAAGGCTGCTAAGGGTGGTTACGTACTCAGGGAGGCGCCAGAAGGCAAGAAGGCCGATATTACCCTCGTTTCGACCGGTTCAGAAGTGGCTATCTGCCTTGACGTCGCTAAACAGCTAGAGTCAGCTGGGAAGGTTTGCAGATTGGTATCTCTGCCCTGCTGGGAGGTTTTCGACATGCAGACCCGCGAATACAGAATGTCTGTCCTTCCCGGCGGTCATCCTACCTTGAGTGTGGAGGCCATGTCTGTGAGTAGTCGCACGACCCAACTTCGTCGGTATGCAATCTGACGTACGTCCACAGACCATCGGCTGGTCGAGGTATTCGCACGAACACTATGGCTTAGACACGTTCGGTGCAAGTGGACCATACAAGGACGTTTACGCCAAGTATGGACTGGTACCAGACAACCTCACAAAGGTTGCAAACAAGGTCATCGATTTCTACAAAGGCGTCGAGCTGCGAAGCCCAGTCGACACATGCTTGTCTCACGTACTCTAAACCTTAACAATTAGACTAGAGCGCGTATATCAGACTGTGTAATCAGTAATCTGCCAGTCCCAAAATGTCGCTAGAGTGCTAGGCCTTCCATCCAACTCAAGTTGACAGTTCCGCTTTCTTCAACGCTCTATGAGCGTATTCAGTTGCCTCGCTCTGCTTTATGAACAGATTTTGCAATTGTCCCGCGACAGACTGCTTGTTCAGAATTCTTACGATTGAAGACCCGCCCGACTATATGCTACGCTTACTGGTACCTCGAGCCTACTGTTCTGACATCCTTATCTGCCGACGGGATGTCTGATAGCTGGGAAGATCTGCTCTGCTGGCTCGAGACTACAGGCTTCGATAGAGAGCAGCTGCTCGTGTCGCTTTCTTCAGAAACTTCTGCAGGCGGTACGCTGGCTACGATTTCCACAGCAGTGTATCAACCAGACTGAGTTCACTGCCAGGTGGCCGAAGACTGATAGCAAAGCGAGACTTGCGGGTGAGAAAGAAAGCATGACCGTCGTCCCGGAAGAAGCAAAGCCGACCAAGCTTCTGTTTCAGCGAAATGACAGACTCGTGTTCATTCCCAAGAAAGCTCTTCTCAACTTTCTCACTATCGCTCCTCTCTATTCTAAAGCCCTGCATCAGGCTTTGAACGCGACCCAGCTTATATCGCTTCATCTGGCCCTTTATCGCTATGCAAGCCGGAGCGAGAATGCTGTAGAAGGCGCTATCGAAACATTCATTCCGTATATTCGAACGCTGCCGCTAGACTTTGACGCCGTTCCTCTGCAGCGGGAAGTCCACAAAGATAAGACTTGGCAGCATTTGCAGGACCGCAAGCTGTTGCCATATGGACTCCTTGAAAAGACGGAGGATGTCTCACGGCGCTTCCATCGCGACTGGCGAACGACCAGCGATGCCTGGGTAAGATGAACCGATTTCGAAGCAGGCCTAGGTCTGACTAGCTAGCCGACTCCTCACCCTCCAGCAACGTAAGAAGCCGTTGCAGCTACCTCATCTCTCTCGCTTCGACGCATTCACCATCGAAAATTATCTATGGGGATGGCTATGCGGTTCGTGGGCCAAAGTGGGCGTTCTCTGGTTGCAGCTGAGTATCTGCACATCTACACAGTCAATTCCAGATGCATATATCAGGATCACGGACTGCCGACGAAAGAGGACAATCTGTCTCTTTCCCCAATAATCGATGTACGTCGTGATCTATTCATGTTGCGGCTATCCTAGCTAATACCGTATCAAGATGGTGATCTACTCCACCAACGCAGATTGAATAGTACTAAAGACGACTCTGTTTAGGGGAACCACGTACCCGGACGATCGGTCAGTGCTCTCGGCGGCCGCATCTTCGCATTGGCTGACTGAGAGATCAGGAGGAGATCAGGAATGAGCCGCGAGGGATGGCGCTGTATTCAACCGAACGAAATGTCAACATGATATCGGACTCGCAACAAGCACACAAACGTCTCCCTCGGAAAGACGAGGAGATCTTCTATTCATACGGCGCTCACAGCGACGACGTGCTCCTTGCGGAATATGGCTTCGTGCTGGGTCATTCGACGAATACAAACCATTCAGTCAATGTCACCCACCACATCGAAGCATTCTTTGACGCTCTGGAAGCAGACGAGAGCAAACGGAAGCGACAAGCTTTGAAAGATGCCAAGTACACGGGGTATGTTGTCTGCCCTGGTCATCATCTTCATACTGACAAGCGATCGGAACAGGACTTACTATCTTACGCTAGATGGAGATGGCAACGTCGGTGTCTCTTTCCGCCTTACTGTCGCTCTGAGCCTCTTACATCTGCCAATGGAGGCCCAAGGCGAACAAAGAGCACAGAACTCGAGACCTTCAAAACGGATCAAACCCACGCCGAATACTAGTCAGGATGACGCTGCCCTCAGAGTCTGGCACAGACTGATCAGTGGGCAGACCGAGACGATCTCTGCTGCGAACGAAGCCGCGTGCAAGACGACTTTGCTATCGCTTTGCGAGACCCTCACGACTGAAGCAGAAGCTGCGATAAGCGCCTTGCAAGCCCTGAAATCGTCAGATCCGCTCATAGACATGGTGACCTCTCTGTGGAAAAGCCAAAAAGCGATGGCTACAGCTTTGCAGACCGATCTGAAGAAGGCATAGCCGCAAGGGGAGAACTGGATTCACGTGGCTTTACTGCTCAAGGATATCTTTACGGTATAACGGCCTTAGGTTCTGTCCGCTTCTGACTTGTGCGATGTCCTGTCGTTGTATGCCTCTGTCATCTTCTCTACGCTTTTCCCTACATCTCCCAATCCGCTGTTGCTGCCGCTTTCGATGTTCTCCGTAGGATTTGCGCCGCGCTGAGCCTCGTCGCTGATGGGCTTGGATTTGCCTGACAATCTAGGTTCAGCAACGCATACTTGTTCGGTGTATTGTAGTTGCACGAACCGCTGTCTCCGAGCGGGTTCTTGTCTTCTTGCATTGGCGACTGCTGACCTCCCTTTGCTGACGACATGGCTGTTTTCGACAATACAGAAGTTAGCAGAGACACCAGGCCGCGCATTACGATGCATCAATAAAGCCTACTTGACTGTTGGCTTGCTTAACTTTCAATTGCGAAGAGCACAAGTCGGTGAAGAGGCGAGTTTGGCCCTGGTCTCTCGATAACGACTAACATTACAAACGCGTTTCGTAGAAGGAAGACCTAAAGCCTATGCTCATGATATGGCAGATAATATCCTACACGCCCCGCCTTTCCTCACAAAGCTCGGCGTACCGAGTGCTTCTTACGAAACCGGCTGCCCTTCACCCCAAAATGTCCCAATATATGTCCCTCCTCTGAACTTTGCTGCTGTCTCTGCGAATATCTATCGTTCTGGATTTCCGCGCCCAGAAAACTACTGCTTCCTCGATTCCCTTGAGCTCCGGTCTATTTTGTGCGTGGGACCTTGCCCCACAAACTTATACTGATGGGCGACGTGCTCGTTATAAGATACCTATCCGACCAGGAGTTTAGAGAAGATACCTGGCAGTGGGCGAAAGAAAAGGATCTCCGGATACTGCGCTTCCGGTCAGTTGGATCAGCAGTCCCAATGTCAGCCTACACTCACAATCTCTAGTGTAGTGTCGAATCTAAGAAAGACCCCACTTCCGAGTTCGAGCGGCGTCAGATGGAAGAAGCGCTGCTAGCGGCACTAGGTCAGCCTTGAAAGCTCTTCTACGCTCAATCTTGTTTTGACACATCGCTCCAGACCCTGCTAATTGGCCGAGTATGTAAGCTATCTTTGTGCAGTTCCGTAACTGATGACTCCCTTGGGCAGTCCTCGTACATTGCAATCGAGGCCGGCATCGAGTTGGGCTACTGTGCGCTCTCATCAGAAGGACTCAAAATTGGAGTATAACAGCTATCTTCGAAGAGTATAAGCGCTTCTTCGGCAATGGAAATAGCGAAGGGAAAGCTACTGCGAGAGCTTCAGATTACGAAGTAAGGCGTACGGCTACAAATCTGGAATGACGGCTGAACATCTGGTTGGCAGTGGATAGAGACATTTGACCTGTCGAAGGTATTTCAGATATCAGAGTCATCATCCTGTGATTAATCGAGAAGCTCCGAAGCTATTAGCCTGTCGTTGTACTTGTAGGTCGTTATTTATTGGCACATATGTGGTGAAACTACTCAATCTTCGTAGTGCCTCTTCTGTCTACAACAAAGTCAATAAATGCTAAAGGTACACCGAGTACCGCAAGAACTGCTAAGAGCACAGCCAAGAAGGGCAGAAGACTCAGCGATGATTCAGGAATGAACCATACGTATATAGGCTCGATCATGACATCGACGGGCACGGATTCGGTAGCGATTGCCTGATGCGCGAGAATGACATCTCGCTTGAAGCTGACTTTGGCGGCAATTCTCCGGCTAGCCTGCTCGCGTAAGAGTCGTATACTGACGGATAGAGGGTGCTAATATACGATAGCAGCATCAGCCAAAGATAACATGTCGGGGCAACCTTACTTACCGATGCGGGCCAGCTGATGCGGAGAGTCCACCGGCCTGATTCGCCTACAGCCTCTCGCCAGACACTATTTGCGAATGTAGTCGGAGGACGAGGGGGTGGCAGGTCCAGCCAGAAAGTAAGCATAGGCGCGCTGGCATTGGCAGGACCTAAGGTGTGAAGGGAGAGAGAAGAGGCGGGAGAGAGGAAGTGTCTACACATCAGGCAAAGGTTTAGCTACAGTTAACTACATCGGACTCAGTACTTGCGAGGTGTCAACGAGGTCATCTTTCAGGAACATGGGCATATCATCGTCTTGCGAGAACATGGCGATTTCGGTATTCGCATAAGCAGAGATTACGCAGCATATCAGGAAGACCAGCTGGAGGATCAGCCATTTCATCTGAGGTTTTGGAGTATCAGTACCGCAAGGACCTTCGCCTGCGCTTGACCTTTTTCTCACCATCCAAAAATCTTGACCAACCAGTCTCAAGACAGCAAAGGAAATCAATCAAAATGGCAACCGAACAAACCTACATCATGATCAAGTATGCTCTGGCACCCTTTCGAGCCCTCTAAAAAATTCGGTCGCACAGGGCCTAACCGCCATTTTGCTTCTTTTCCTTGCCTGCAGGCCTGACGGCGTCCAGCGCAACCTCGTTGGTGCTATCATCTCTCGCTGTTCGTCTTTCTTCGTTCTGCTCCTTCTCCCCGCACTCTAGCTAACCTTACGGTCCTGCAGTGTTCGTGGACCTGCAATCATTTGCGGGCTATACTAACTGCGGTGTCACCTGATGTCAGCGAGCAGAGAGGATACAAGCTCGTCGCTCTGAAGCTCGTCCAGGCTTCCGTCGAGCACCTCGAGAAGCACTACGCCGATCTCTCCAGCAAGGGCTTCTTCAATGGCCTTGTCAAGTACATGGCTTCTGGTCCAGTCGTCGCCATGGTCTGGGAAGGAAAGGACGCTGTTAAGCAGGGTCGTGTCCTCCTCGGAGCCACCAACCCGCTCGCTTCTGCCCCAGGAACCATCCGGTGAGGCCCTAAAACGTCCCAAATGCTCGGAAACGTGTACAGGCGAGCTTACAGATCGATACAGAGGCGACTATGCTATTGACGTAGGAAGGAAGTGGGTTAAAGTCACTGGCTTCTTTTGAGTACGACGTGACTTACCTTTTTCTGACTTTCCGCATCGGCGTCTTTAGCATCTGGTGAGCCGATATTCTTATTTGTCGAACTGAAGTCGATCTTCTTCTGACATCGTTGCACATTCAGCCACGGATCCGACTCCGTCGAGTCTGCCCAAAAGGAGATCAAGCTCTGGTTCAGCGAGAGCGTAAGTAAATCAGCCTCTAAAGCTTCTACATGCTTTTGTTGACGCCGCATCTCGTGTTTCAGGAGCTCACCCAGTACACCGCCAACAACGCTACCTGGGTCTACGAGTAAATTCGCAGCAAACAGCTGTTGACTATACATATAGTCGCAATCCTCAACATCGTAGCTCGACGATCCGTTGTCACATTAGACAGAAAGATGGCTTCATCGCTCGCGTGTATGGAACAGCTTCGAAAGAGTTCGGCATCAATGTTTGCAGTCATGATTGAGCTGAACAACAGAGTAACATGGTGCTGTATGGAGCTAATGCACATACAGCTCGGATTACTTACGTCTCACGTTTCCTAGCTGAAAGGCACAGTGCTGGCTCCTGATATTCAATGCCCCAAGTCGCAAACAGAAAAATGATCGTAATATACACACGAGCAGCTCCCCGCCCCGTATTAAGGAAAGATCAGATATTACCTCTCGTTTCCTGTGTTCTTATGATTGTGGAAAGCCGGACCGGACCGCCTGATCTGACCCAGCTGCAATGCAGTCGCAGCTGCAAGTACGTTGTATTCTGTTATATGTTGTATACCAACCGACATTTCTATAGCCGTACATTTCGTGTTAAATTGGGTCGACCTTCTTTGCATCGATACTACTCGCGCTTGCCCAAAACATGAGCAAGGCATCGTCATTTTCGCACAAGATCCTCGTCTTTGATGAGCCCAGGGAGCTGCCGAAAGCTGAGCTCGATGAATGTAACACTACTCCGACAGCCGTCAAGCCGGAAACCCATCCTGACCTAACATGCTACAGTCGAAGCAAAATGGAGCGCGAAAGGCGTCGAGTTTGTGCATCATAGCTGGCCAACCCAGGCTCCCTTCCCTTCGAAGCAAGAAGCGTTCAAGAAGCTCGAGTCGATCGATAAGGAACATGGCCCTATCACTGGCTGCAGTATGTCCTAGCGGTTGATTTAGGGCATTCTCATATCTGATCAGTCCACGTACAGTCTCTCTAGGCGCCTTCCTGCATCGCTATAAACCTATTGATGACGAGTTCTGTAACTGTCTGCCGCAACTGGGGTTCCTGACGGGCGGAGGAGCAGGCTATGACAGTACGCGAATACCCTAGTCTATGGTGTAAGCTTTACTGATGCTTTTTGCAGACATCGACGATCAAGCACTTTCAAAGAAAGGTGTATACTATTGCAACACTCCCGAAGCTGTTTCATACCCAACAGCAGACTCAGCATCTACGCTCATACTTACTACCCTGAAGGACTTCATCACATATGACAGGAGCGCAAGGCGGGGTGATTGGTCAAATGGCGTTCCTTTCGGTAAGCATCATTGACGATCCATTTAGCACCATCTGATATATATTCTGCGCTAGGCATCAATCCGAAAGGCGCTACGCTGGGGATACTGGGAATGGGCAGCATTGGCCGGATTGTCTGCCGTCAGATGAAGGCCTTCGGCATGAAGGTCGTATATCACAATCGCAACAAGCTGCCCGAAGACTGTAAGTGCGACGTACTATGCGAGCTTCGACTGTGACTAAGTGCCTTGTCTAGTGGAAGAAGGTGCTCACTTCGTATCCTCCCTTTCCGAGTTCCTCGGGATGTGCGATATTGTATCCGTGCATATCCCTCTGTCTCCAGCGACTCGTCACTTCCTGTCGCGTGACGAGTTCAAGATGTTCAAGCGTGGCAGCAGGCTAGTAAATACTGCCCGCGGACCCGTGGTACACGAAGAAGCTCTTGTCCAGGCTATGAAGGCCGGACAAATAGCAGCTGTGGGCTTGGATGTCTTTGAGAAGGAGCCCAAGATACACCCATACCTTCTGGAGTCTGACAGAGCGTTCTTGACGCCGCACACAGGAGTGCGTAGTTCGCTCGATTAGGCCATGAAATTTGCTGACTAGACGGTCAACACTGCAGAGCCACACAGTCGGTACCCTGGCAGAAATTGTGAGGGAAATGCTGCAAAATCTGGAAAGCTATTTGTCTGTACCACGGGGAGAGACGCCTCACAACGCTGTGAACAAGATTGGGAAGGAAGAACCAAGTAGGCTTAACATTGTATTGCGGCTGCGCAACACCACTTTGGCTTAAGCTCAGCATTCACAGAGCGCTAGTTGAGATACCTTTGTCCTTGTTTCGTATCATTAGTCGCCCGTCAGTTCAGCGATTACTGTATGGATACAAGGCTTATTGTGACTGTCCTGCCTGACAACTTACATCTGGCAGCAACTTCGTGGCTCGTTGATATGTTCTAGATATACAGACATTTGCACCACTTTTCAGTTATTCTCGGGCTTGCTAGGCCATGTCTTGTCTTATGAACGGCCTTCAGCCTTATCTCTAGCAGCTTTCGCTTTCTCGGTCGCTTCTTCCTTGGCTTTGTTTGCCTTTTCTTCCGCCTCCTTCTTAGCCTTCTCTTCTGCTTCCTGTCGCTCTTTTTCTTCCTTCTCTTTCTTCTTCTCTTCATTCTCGAACATCACGTATGCGTCCTCTGCGGGCTTGGCGCTGAACTCACCTCCCACTTCTCCTTCAATTAAAGGGCTGGCGGCATCTTCGGTGTGCTTGACGTTGACTGGAGCCCGGTTCTTTTTGGCGAGCTTGTCGGCAGCAGAGCCGAGCGAACTATCACGGCTATAGTAGTTTGAGGCACCGAGAGTGACGACGATGCAGGAGCCTACGACAGCTGTCAAAGCAAATCGATAGGTCGAATACCACGAAGGCGTCCATCCTCTTGCAGTGGCTCTGCTATCGAGGTACCAAACTCCTGTAAAGGCTGCCCATTGCGATGCGAGCGCAAGCTGCCCAGGCAAGAGTAGAGATGGCCAGCCAAGGAGAACAGGTGCTATTCCAAGAAGGTAACGTGGTGTACCTTTTCTTCCGCCGCCGTATCCTGCAAACTCGAAACCCCAATGAATGGCGCCCAAGAAGGACAGAATGACTGCACCATAGGAGACTTGGCTGCAACGTTCAATAATTAGCGATAGTGTGGTGACCAAAGCTCTCGGACTCACATCATCTCGACGTGGTGCAGCAATGCCAGAGCGGTATCTAGGTCGATTGTGCTATTCTCTGCAAGACGCGGCGTCAATATACTTAGGTGTAGGGCATGAAGCAGCCACTTTAAGACGCACTGCCAGCAGCTTCAGCTAGATGCGCCTGCCTTGCTAGGTATATGGTCGAGAGGGACGTTCCGAGATATGGCAAGAAACCAGCTGCTCCGAACTGTTACGGGGCAGGATCATAAGCTCAGTGCCTGCACTTCTCGAGGCAGAATTGCTCTACGCACCACCCACGCCTCCTTAGGAACATTTCCAGCGAGTCCCGCCAAGCTCGTCTGGAGAGTGGTTCAGCTATCGCACCAAAGCAGCGTATACCCCGTATGCAACGCACCACAGAGCTTTCGAGCTCTCCTAGACTGCTACCACCGACCTGCCCAACAGGCTTGGGATCATTGCCCCCGGTGATAACAGAAGCGATATCTGACGTCGCCTTCTTGATCTCTTGCTGCGAGCGTAGAAGCGAAGTTTAAGAGCTGAGTTACAGACGTTTACACAGATAGCATGTACCTTTGCATTCTCCTTCATGCCTGCGGAGAGACGTCTTCTTAGCCTCAAAGAGCTAACTGAGCAGAGGGAGGTCTTACTTGAGGCATCCTTAGAAGCTGGCTGTCCTGAGACGCTAGAAGTGGCCTTAAGAGCATGATAGCTAGTAAAGAGTCGCGTATGCTGCGGCTGCTGCTGGCGAGCGAAAGTCTGGCGGCCGATGTCACGTCAATAGCGGCCCAGCGTCTCTTCTGTAGGGCCTTTACTGACGAAAGCTGGACGTATGGCGCTGCTTCGAGCTTGTAGGAGGTAGCTAGGGTTCGCCAGCCGGGCGCGAAGAGCCGCCATGGAGAAGCAAGTAATAACTGAGGGGAAGCAGAGCTGTGATAACCGAAGTCGCTACCAACTTTTCGACATAAGAACATATACGCTACACGCTTCTAGTCTGCAGAGATACAGCTGCTGCTCTTACTGCCCTCGATGCTTGCGCATAGTCTCTTGGATGGGCGCACCTTTCTTGAGGTCCGCCATGACTTTGTCGTCTGCCGCTTTGTTCTTTTCACAGCCTTCGAGTACTTTCTGTAGGTCACTTTCCTTAAACACTACCACACCGTCTTCGTCTGCAAGGACGATATCGCCTGTTGTGACGGTTACGCCTGGAAACTCTGGGTCCTCGGACGAGGCTGTAGTAGGTGAATGTGCTTTGATGTGCACAGAGCCTCCCAAAACAGATGGACGGGAGAATCCGCCTTGTCCTATTATGCTATGCCCTTTTGCGAATATCTGTCAAGCCAGAAACAGTTCAGTCTGCGCATGACCAGAGCGCTGTCCATGAAACATACTGGAAATCCAGCCTCGCGATGTTCAGAGAGGTCTCTGACTCTTCCATCTACTATAATGCCTTGCACTCCCCTGGCTTGCGCGCCAGCAGTCATCAAACCGCCCCATACAGCGCTTTTTAGGGCTAAACCGCATGAGATCAGCGATCAACAGCCAGCAGAAATCGGAAGAGGTGCCGCCCTTACTGGCTGGAGCGGAGATCACCATAATATCGCCTTGTCCTGCAGCTTCAACCTGTAATATCGCTACCATGTCAGCTCTGCGTAATAGGCCAAGCCTACAGAATGGCCCCACAAAGTGCTTGTCTGGCTTTGGTGACTGAGTATCGTTGCCGTGTACCATCTGTGCGTACTCTGTATCAGCTATCGCATCAAGTCGCTCCTTTTGTGACAACAAACCTGGACGGTGAAGGCCCTGCCGACTAACTTGACTTGAGTCTTATCAAGAGGTGAGTATATCTCGAGATCAGGGAGGTAGCCGGCATGAGGATATTCAGACTTGAGCTTGGAGAGGACATCTGCGACCTGCAATTAGGATAGCGCGGTTCAGGTTCTGTTTGATCTCAGATTGCCTCTCGTCATATCATTTCCAGAATAGATGTACATCGCAGGCACCATATTGTGCTAACTTGGTCAGATCTGGCGAAGTCATGAGATGTCTTGGCTGGCTGATTTGTCGTGACAGAGTACGATAGGCAGAGGAGCTTTGGCGTCTGAATAGCAATGTATTGTTGCTACTTTGAAGGACCCTGCAGCCCTGCAGATGCATCGAAGGGCAAGAAGCTTTCAATTTCGCAGATCGGCTAAACGCGGTGCGGTCGACGTCGATGCTATACCTCTTCTTCTCTTCCCAAGACAACTCCTTGCAGCAATGGCAGCGTTTGCGAGAATTGGCGATGTCATACGGTCTTGTAGTGATAACTCTCCCCCAAGGACGACGCGAGCACGAGGATCTGCCAGCGCTACCAGAGAGCTTTCATACGATGGTCGGAGGCACCACTTTCTCAAACTCGAAACAGCGAAATAGCAGTGAGGAAGAAGAAACGTCTCGTTCTGGCGTCAAGCAAGCGACGTAACTTTGGGATCCGTGCAACACGTAAAATCTGGATAGGCAGACATATCCTCTCTCTCCTTTTCTCTCTCTCTCTTCTGTCTAATCACTTCCAAACATGCGCCTACGATCTAAACGAAAGCTTGGGTCAGTACGATTGAGAAAGGAGAATGCCGCAGGCTGAGACCGGCTCGTGCAGCGACGCTCCTTCGCCAGAGCCAGAAGTCAAGGTCCGGAGGGTCGGCCCCTTACCTAGCAGAGTGCATTCACTCATCTCGCTCGTTAGATTCATAGCTCATTCATAAGTGCTGCAGTTTGGGCTTCACTACAAAGATTTCGCCAAAGGAGCGCCAGATCTTCAAGTTATCATCTCAAGCCAACCTCTGGAGGGCCAAGGCAGTGAAGATGGAGTCCCGAGCGCTGTCCCGTTCCATCTGACTAAAGTCAAAAGGGACAAGGGCTTCTATGGCTGGAGTGGAGACAGTCATAAGATTAACGTAGAGGCGAAAGTCAATGGGAATGTAAAGACCATGGAAGCCTCGGTAGGTACCCTACGTCGGCAGCAAGATCGCTCACTGACGAAATCCAATAATACGGTAGGCCACGCTTGATATCGCAGTTCTGGAAAACCCAGCGAAGGAAGTACGGCTGGGGCACGGCGCCAGGACTATACAAACCGCCAGGCTCCTCTATCTTCAGGTAGAACTATACAAACCGCCAGGCCTCCTCTATATTCAGGCAGGAATATGCAAACCGCCAGGCCTCCTCTTTCTTCAGATATTCAAGATCTCAAGGCGACTATATCTAGTCGCCCCGGAGTCTTCGCAACTGTCACGGAACACGACAGCAGCGCAGCCTCATCCACGGAGGTGACAGATATGCCTGTAAGACTAGACATTTGCCAGACCAAGGCTTACAGTGACACGCTCATCCACGCGGCGAGCACTCACCACCCTTGGCCACGCCCCAACCGGAACGAGCCAGCCGGGCCCGTCATGATCAAGCTGGAGATGGAGGTTGGCGGCAAGCGTCAGCAGGTGGAACTTTCTGTTATGGTAAGTACATCTTGGGCGGTAGGCGCGGCGTGCAGCTGTCGACTGACGCTGGCTCTGCGTACTTGACAGATCACACTATCATTGACCATTGAAGAACCTTTCCGACCAGTGGAGAAGACTGACGATGACGGAGGGAAGATACACACACTCAGTCTCGTCTGCAGCGATTAGCTACCTGAGACATCTGGATGTCAGCAGCTCTCGATGGTATGCTCGAGCAAAGTACAGGAACGGGGCTATGTGAATGGAGCTGCACCAAGTTATTCGCTTTGTATTACTCATTCTCTTATGTTGGCTACGCATGGAGAGCCAAGAGGGTCAATTGGGCGAGAAGGTCAAAGGCGTCTCATCCAGTGCTACTTCTGATGCGAGCAGTGAAATGCGATTACGACACCGATCCCGAAAGCATAGCGGTCCCTCAGATAGATGTTTATGCTAAATACGCGTACAGTGCTGGCAGGTAGGAAAGTGCGATCTGCGAGCGATGAGCACGACAACCGCACGGCTCAACCCATCTTCAAGTCCACGCACACATTTCAGGTATAGACAATGAGAAGTGGTCAGTCATCGTTCCTCCGGTCGCTGCCATGAAGAGGGGGGTAGCTGCCTGCCATTACTATTGTTGCATCGCTTTCGAGACGGATACGGAAACAAGCTGCGAATCGGAGCGCAGAAAGCAGGTCCTCCTGTCGTTGACTGGGAGCAGTCAATGAGAATCCATGTCCGATACCGCCAAGTACGAACAGGGTTTAAGTGCAATACAATGAAAGCTGTCAAATAGGTCCCTAGCGCCAAATGGCCCGAAGCAACAGCAAGAGCGAGGCAACCTAACCTACCTAGGACGTCGATGCTATCGTGACGTCGTCCTCGTCGGATACCACATACCTTCTATCTGACAAGTGGTGTCGTGGGTGCCGGCTGGCCCGCGTTGCTTGTCCGTGCCTTTCCAAAAATTGTTGTTCGAACGCGTTGAGTGCGAGTGCCGACAGCGCGACGCAAATTGAATGCCTGGCATTTTCGCATGGCGATAAACATCACAGATCTCGATAACATCAGCTTCAGGTTGTACGGTATGAAACTGGTTGCGTTATCTTTGACCCGCATACCACAAGATTCTCGTCTCGCTTCGCCTGTGCAATTGAAAAGTCGGATACATGCCAGCTACATTAGATCTTGCAGCGATGCAAGAGTACAAAGAATGGAAGTTCCGAAGTGCAAGCTGCTCAAGCATCGGCGGACGAACTTGTTCCCTGCAGAATCGACGCAAATTTACCAACCTGCTTTCGTCTGATGTCGCGTGCAACGGGGGCCATGCGCCATAACTCATCGCCGCGGCGGTATAGCGACAGCAGAGAAGTCGCATATCCCAACTCATTGTCAATCCAGGAAGAGCAAGCGTATTGGGTGTGCTGGCCATACTCACTCAGGGACCTAGACCCGTGCTCTGTCGTCATCAAAGGCCCACGAATGCCATACACACCCGCATGGAGTCCAGCTGATAGGTCTTCGTGACAGAGACTTTGTTGTTCTTGTGTTTTGTGCCTCCCTTTTCCGGCTTTCCCCTATTTTCAAGGCACCGCAAGAGGAAAGGCGCAGATTTTCACCATGTTTTGATGCTCAAGAGACAATCAGACGTACTTTATCGTTGTATAGGAATAAGGCAAAGGCAAAGATCAGATACAGCGCCTGGAGCGTGCGGAAGAGTCAACCTCGCATTGTTTGGGGTCGAAAGCGGATAGCTAATACGTATACAGCCTCAGCGAGCTTGACTCAATTGAGAACCATGGAAGAAGTCGACTACTGAGCTTTCTACGAGGGTACCCTCTTGCTCTTCCAATTTCTCATCACCTTCATCAGAAAAGTAGTGCTCCCAGCGATTTCAAGGAGACTTGCATAGCGCAGCACTCATCCATAAATCCAGCAGAGTCACTACTAGGAAGTCAATCACCCAAAGAAAGTGTGTTGCACTACCAAGTTTCAGAAGGTAAGCGAGGGAGGATGCAGAAGCAAAGAGTCGTAAGCTTACTTTGTCGCTTGATGCAACTAAAGCCAAACCCAGACGACGTCCATTGTACACGCCCTGTCCCGTTGAACTCTCCAACGGCTGGCTGTCAAATCGAATCAGTCCAGCTTAAACCCTAACCAAGACTGCAACGGCTGGTGGGCAGATCAACCGTCAAAGACAAGGCTTCCATTCGTGCTTCGCAATATACGCGTGCCACATACCTCTTTTTGCGCGAACTTTTCCACTCTTCACGCCTCCCGTCTTCGAAATCAACTTCGAGACGCGCCTCCCGGCCCAAATTTGATCGGGGGAGGAACTCGCAAAAAAAAAGTGCGAGGCGTGAAGAAAGAGGACGAGCGAGAAGGACACATAGTTTGGTCACCTCGTGTGAGTAATCTACTACGTGCCTGAGGCGTCCGGTTAGGCTGCCCGTCGAGGACCCCGGCGCCTCGATATCAGCGAAGCATGCCTGACACCTCATTTCATTGATTATTCTGCCACAGTTCCGAACAGCTTGCTCTCTCTTCTCTCTCTCTTCTATCCTGCTACCTACCTACATCTTCAAACTCTCTCTTGTGTCTTGTCAAAAAGGCTGTTTTTGAAAGACGTCAAGCCATTTCTCAATTCTCCGGCCTCCTGACCCTAATACGCGTTTAGTGCCTTTTCAAGAGGAGCAGACGTCTGCCATCTACTTGAAGAAGCAAACACAAATCTAGGAGATTGTCAGCCTTTTCGTGCTCGCACAACTACAAGAAGTCGATTCGACACCTCGCTCTTCTTATCCTCTCATCTTCCATCGACGGTCTTTCACCAGTAACACCTACTCTCAAGTATCTAGCACAATCACCATGAGCTACTCTGCCGATACTCAAACACCAGCGATGACCCGCCGGCATCCGGCTTCGCTCATGCCCAAGTTCATGCACCACCCTCAGCTGCTTGAGCTAGTCCGGTCGCCAGTCACTGCAGAGATGATTGGTATGTCTAGCTCTTTCATTATGCCCTTGCGGACTTCCTGCTGACCTGACTTGTTTTCGGCTTCCAGCACACATCGCGGCTAAAGCATGTGCAGTAATCCAATGTGGACCCGCAACACCCATTGCACTTCCATCTCCTCCATCTACACCCACCAAGCAATCTTTCTCCAACCCAGCTCTTCCTTCCGACCCATCTCTGCCATCCCTGGAAGCATTCATCAGCATTCTCGTCCAGAAGAGCAACGTTCAAGTTCCTACCCTTCTTTGCACACTCATCTACCTCGAGCGTCTGAAGACGCGCCTGCCCAATGCAGCCAAGGGAATGTCCTGCACCAGACATCGTGTCTTCCTGGCAACCTTGATCGTAGCCGCCAAGTACTTGAACGACTCTTCGCCAAAGAACAAGCACTGGACAAGATATGCAGCTCTCTTCAGCCAGGCTGAGACCAACTTGATGGAGTGCCAGCTACTATACCTCCTCGATTACGACCTCCGCATCGAAGAGTCGGAACTCCTCGAGCACTTTGCTCCCTTCCTCAACTTCCGCAAAGCATCCAATGCTTCCCTCGTCCAGACGCCCAACCGTCTTCGTGAGCGCAGGACACCATCTCTTGAGTCTGTTGGCTCGTCATCCGGCTCCGACTCCTCCGCTGCGTCTCCTCTCCCGCGCACTCCATCAAGCGAGACACCTCCTCGTCCTACTGCTATGATCAAGCAGCCGACGTACTCCAAAGGTCTTCCCACACCAGAACCCTCCCCTCCTTCCTCCCGTCGCACGCGGCTTGGAAAGTACTTCAGCGGTCGCACCGACCGGTCGCGGAGTGTAGACGCATCCATGATGCAAGTCGATGGAGTCACCATTGTGCAATAAAAGCCCCTTGGGCGAGGAGTGAATGAGAATTCTTTTCAAGCGGCCTGGTGTCATGCCCGCTCCATTCGGGGTGCGAGGATTTGGGGTTACAGTTTATTAGGGAGGTCTTCGAAAGGGGTGGGCAGTAGTCGAACTGTTGATGTTTCAATAGCCTAGAAGAGGATCAAGAATCGGTTTCGTCGACATCGTTTAGCAGTGCGTAATAGAGTAGAGTTGCAGTTAGTAGCATCTTCACAGTGTATCAATAAGCGCCTTCTTCATTCAATGCATATCAAAACATGAATGCCACATTTCTGCTTGGGTGCTTCGTCTTGCGCTTCCGTCTTCGCGGTTCAGATTGACCTGCTCGACGTTCGACTTCGATGGAAGCTCCTCGCGAGCCTACAGATGCCTTCTTTCGGGACGAACTCTCACGAGCATTGGCAGAGTGCGGCTTTGGGATATCCAGCTGGGAGATGGACCGAACGAGCGGAGAACCAGGCAGCAGCGCGAAGCCAACAGCGCTCGGAAGCGTCTGGCTGCTATCGGACGAGGCTGAAGTAGGGCCAGAAATGAGGATAGAGCTTTCTCTTCAAGGTTATCGGGTACGTGGGCATTCAAGCCGGCCTTTGGTCGTGCTAATGAATGTCTCTTCTGTTCGCAGGTCATCGAGGGCCTGGCACCGCAGACGCAAACGACACATTACGAGACCCTAGATGATCTCTTGAGCGCTGTCAGTCCAGTCTTCGCGCGTCGAAGGACCAAGCTTCTCTTCCAGAAGCTCGAAGATGTAGCAAGAGAAAGAAGCTGGAACAACGTGGACGAGCTATCCTCCGAGCAGTAGCTTCAATGGCATAACCTCTGGCTTTTATATGAATGGCTTCTGGCATGCCCTATTGTCGAGCAAGCCCAAGGGCGCAGCTAGTCCCAAAAGCGAATAGAGCCTAAGGGACACTATGTTGATACAGAAAGGTTGTGGGATGGAATGGACTGGCTCCAGCTAGCTCGTGGCGACCGTCCCGTCTGCCGCATCGTCGTCTACTTCCTCAGGCTTCACCGTCCGGCTCTTCAGTACTCGGATATCCTCTATCGGCCTATCAATACGATAATATACGGTCAGCAGCAGACCTCAAGCAGGAACCGCAAGGTCTGCGGCACTTACTTGTCTCGTGCATCAGTCCGAACTGCACCCAATCGCTCGACTACGCGCATACCACTCTGTATGCGGCCAAATATCGTATGTTTACCTGCGTTAGGTTAGTTAGATGGAGAGTTATATGCTTGGCATTGAAAGGAATGTACCGTCAAGGTGCGGCGTTCTGGGAGAAGAAAGGGTCAATATAGTATCAGGCCAGCCAGCGGCCTGTACCTACGGCGCTAGAGAAATAAAGAACTGGCTTCCATTCGTATTCGGTCCACTGTTTGCCATTGCGAGCACACCTGCACCTGTGAAATGTAGTTCCGGATGCTGCGACGTTTCCAGCTTGGTCAGCCTGGCCGGCCTGCTTTCGACGCATAGCATATAAGTTTACCAGTTCATCTGCGAATTTCGAGCCAAAGATAGAGCTGCCTCCTCTTCCTGTGCCAGTAGGATCACCACCTCTGCGAAGTCACCGTCAGCCGGGTTTACCATTGACATACCCTTCTCGCGCACTGTATCATAAAGTCAGGGATGACGCGATGGAAGATTGTATTTGTATAGTATCCCCGTTTTGAGAGCTCGTAGAAGTTTTGACATGTCTATAGCGAATGCTTTTCAGCTACTTGCCAACCAGAGGTGCAAGACTGCAGGGCTACCTTGGGAGCATGATCCCAGTACAATTCAAAGACGATTTGGCTGGTAGAAAACAAGCTGTCAGCGCCAGAAGATAGGCCTGGCCAGGTCTTGCGAGAAGGTACCCCATGGCCGTGTCGAAGACGGCATTTCCTGAGTCCTGCATCAGTCTGTGAAGCTATGCACATCTTGAGAAGCCCACTCACCTCGTTCTGCCATTCTGACAAGTAGCAAGCAGTTGGGCAAAAGCAGAGGCAGCTTGCAATGATGAACCTCCTCGAATCCCTTTGAGCCGCGACCTTTTCGCTCTTCTCCAACTTCAGGCTTAGTATATGACCTGGAACGACGACGTCGACGGCAAGGATGCATCCACAGCCAACGCTATAGCACGCAGCAACATGGACAGCGATAAGCCGGACGCTGGCTCGAGGAGCCAAGGCCTGCACGTGCCGTCTGCCTCCAGCGATGAGCACGACGTTCAGAGGCCACTTATATCCCCTGCGACTATCGTCAACATCAAACACAAGCTGGGCAAGTCTCGCCATGTCCCTCAAGCTAGTGCGTCAGCTCTGGAAGACTGGAAATATGTACGAGGTCCGAAGCGGAGCAGCGACGCTGGCTTGTACGAACGGGAAGCAACATCTTCAGGATTCTCTGTCAGGCCTCCGCGAGACCCGCGAACCTCGGTCGCAAGCAGCTCCTTCGGAGCCAATCTGGTACAGGAACCAGCTTCTTATTCCAATCCACCTGCACCATCGCCTGGACCGCATGAGAATGGCGATGTCGAATATGATTCGGATGACTCTCACTCAGGAGACGAGTATGCTCACTACACGAAACGACGGGCAAACAAGCGGACATCCCAGATATTCCTTCAACAAGCAGAGTTGAAACCCGAACTATCCCTTTATCAGCGTTTCATGGACCTTTTCAGACTGCCAGCACTCACTGCAGTTCAGAGGGGCGTCATCAAGTGCTGTATAGCCTACTTCGTGGCTACGCTTTTCACATTTGTACCATGGCTATCGGATCTGTTCGCGGCGCCATTCGATCTGGAGGGACCTGTCAGCGGAGCTCATGTCATCGCAACGGTGTCAACTTACTACAACCCTGCCAAGACCCTCGGCGCCAGTAAGTCGAGTTCATAGTACTGATGACAAGCGCCGCTCATGCTTTTCGCAGTGATCGAGGCGGACATCTTCATGATTTGGGCGTCACTCTTCGCACTTGTCACCGCTCTGGGCTCGATGGCGACTGCCGTCGCTCTCGAAAATGCAGGTCTCCATGAGCTAAGTCACTTCGTGATCGTTATCTTCTGGCTAGCAGGGTCTATGGGACTGGTGGCCTGGATGAAGGTCAAAGTATCGAATGCCCAATTTGGATCGGTGAGGCTTGTTTGTGCATTTGCCGCTCACGCAATCTAACGGACTTCGCCGCCGGATTTCCCAGGCATGCTCGATGGTCGCCCTCATCATGTGAGTCGCAATACAGTAGAAATGTCTACGCATACTGACCATAAAACACAGATCTTCTGTGTACGTCCTAAACGAAAGACCTGCTGTCGAGTCTAAGATCCTCTGTTTCATAGCATCTGCAAAGAAGGCAGCGTACATAAAGGCATCTTCCAGACCCAGACCATATCTCAAACGTTCGCTACCGTTATCCTAGGAACGCTAATCTCGAACGCGATCTGCTTCCTGGTCTGGCGGGGTTCTGCCACATCCAAACTACAGTGGGTCAGAAGGTTCCGTCGTGAATGGTCTCAAATTTACTTCGATGCCATAGAGGCGATATTAATAAGAGCTTAGAATCGTTCGCGACACTACTGGACATGCTCTGCCATGCGTTTCTTAGCGAAGAAAGGTGAGCACATGTATGAGCAGCGATATGCTATGTGCTGACTCGAATTGGTGAGTTCGCTCTCCGATGAAGCTCTTAAAGAAAGCAGTAGATGGGCATCGGGCATCCTTCATGGCGCTGAAGACGTCGCTCGAGGCAGCTAGACTCGAGCTTTGGGACTACCGCATTCAGCGGACTCAGCTATCATATGACAAGTACGAGATCGTCCTATCTGCGCCCTGCTTTGTGGTTGACGACGTCTCCAGAATCGTTGGCTCCATGAACCGGCTCGCACAGCATATCAATGGGTTGCGTTCGGCAGTGACACTCGAGAGGGAGCTTGATATCAACACCAAGATCCAGTGCAGCAAGACAGGCGACAAGAAGATCGTCGAGACGGATGACGAGCTGATGGCGGCCTTTCAAGACAGTGTTGGTCCAAGCTTGCGCGGCTTAGCTGGCACTCTGAAACAGGCACTTCGGGATGTGCGAGCTTCCTTCATGCATTCGAGAGCAGGTAGAGGGGATCTGAATGCTATGCGGGCTGGAGACATAGAAAACGGCACAGTGACTGGGTTGGACAGTCTTCTTCGGTTAAAACAGGAACTCGAAGAAGCTTTGAAAGCCTACAAGACGTCACACAGCAGATCTATCAAACGACTCTATCGGCACTATCCAAGCAGTGCTCAGGATGAAAAGGCGTTCTTCGAAGATCGAGTTACCCCGCAGCTAGATACAAAACCGTAAGTAGATAGCTTGATTATCAATCATCAGCCTTATCTGTTCCTTTCGACAGGAATGAGCGTATATTCATCATATACTACTTTTGCTTCAACCTCGAGCAATTCGCCAAGGAGCAGGTCTGTAACGGACCCTGCGTTTGCGAGTCTTCCTGACTGTGTCGTGAACACAGGCCGATCTGATAGACGCCTTCATGACTGTCCGCAAAGGTAATGCTCTAGTCCCGCTCATGACACACTACACTGACTCACCATTTGTGGCTTCAGAGGAGGAAATCTTAGAGAAAGAACGCCAGTCAGAAACTGCACGTAGCAATTTCGGCACTCTCCTCTCGAGCATCGATGTGTTCGGCTGCTTTACAACTAGTTCAAAATCCCTTTCGACTCATAAATGGTCGACGCTGCGCAAGAAGATAGGTCAGTACTATTCATGTATTCTCATTCAGACAACTAAGTCTTGTATCTGGTCAGTCCACTTGATGCCCTTCAGCAGCAACCAGCAGACTTCGCCCTTCCCATCTACAGAGGGTACGGCCGTTACGAGCCATAGTGCTGCACAGGAGCGCAGCAGCACGTTTATGGGGAAATTGAGAAGAAGAACATGGGAACTACTCATCAAGATGCGCAAGCCCAATTTCATCTGTAAGCACATCTGCCTCACATGTCAGAAGGCTTCTGAGAGATTCCCTAGATGCTGTAAAGACTGGAGTCGGATGCGGAATATTGGGAGCATTCGCGGTAGGTTCTCTTGGGCTGAGGCAAGGCAGCCGGACTGAAGGGCTCTTAGTTCAACCATACTACACGCCCTATTTTTGTGCGCTATTCGGGCAACTGGGCTATGCTCAGCTATATGTACGGTCACAAGCTGTCAATGGAGGTCCAAGCTAATACTCGAGCAGGGTCGTGGTATCTACAACTATCGGTGCAACCAACTTCAACGCATTCTTCCGAATTGGCGGAACGATCCTTGGAGCTCTCACTGCGGTTTCTGCGTGGTTTCTGCTCTTCGGACATCCAGTATTGCTATGTCGTAAGCGCAACATCGTTCGAGCACAACACAGTGGACTAACACACATGTCTTCTAGTCGCTTCTGTGGCTATTTCGATTCCATGCTTCTGGCTTATCGTTACCAAGCCGAGGTTTGCGACAAGCGGCCGATTCATCCTGCTTTCGTACAACCTGACTGCACTCTATGCATACAAGTAATGCTATTCCATGGTATACCGTCAGGCTAAGCTCACATCATACGCTTCGCAGTGTACGCACTACTGGTTACGACGTAGAAGAGATTGCTCTACATCGTACGATCTCAGTGATAGTCGGTACACTATGGGGATTGGTAGTTACGCAGTACATATTCCCATTCGAAGCGAGAAAAGAGCTCCGTCAGGGCATATCAGAGTGAGTTTATCTGCTTGTTCCCCCAACATAGCAGAAGCTGAAGTCACCATCAGATTCTTGGTTCAGTCAGCCTTCTTCTATCAGGAGCTGGTAGAATACACCAGTGTAGGGCCGAACGACTACTGCCTCAAGCCGACTATGTCTTCAGCTTCCGTTTCGTCTGAGGAACATACTCCGCTTCTGACTCCCAACGTACACAAGCGGCCTAGCAAGGAGAAAGACTTCGTGAAGATGGAAACGCATCTTCAGGTTTCTCTCATCAAGGTGCGCCTTTGTCATCTCGATCTGAAGCCCTTCTGACCCTGTAGCTATATAGATGTCAGCTCTGATCGACCATGCTAAGCACGAACCTCGCTTGAAAGGGCCTTTCCCCACTGGGCCGTACGCGTCAGTCCTAAAGTCCTGCCAAAGACTTCTTGATGCGTTGCATGCTATGAGCATGGTGGCCACTCTTCCGGAGTTCCATCGAGTGAGCTGTCCTTCCCATGCCCAGCAGACATCTTTTTAAATTGTGTTTGCCTGCAGATGATACGTCGTGAGATCACCTTGAAGACCAATCCCGAACGTCGAGAAGTTGCTGGAAAGTGAGTCATCACCTGCTGCATTAGACAGATGAAGCCGATGATCTCTCTCGTCAGTATTCTCCTCTTTATGTCGCTACTGGCGAGTGATCTCAGTTTGAAAGCGCCGCTTCCACCGTATTGTGCGTAAGCTTCGATGACACTAAAAGCACGAGTGCTGAAGCTGCCGAGCAGACCCACCGGCTCTCGAAGGGTGGAAGCGGCTGACAGACAAGATCGGAAGCCTTTCTGTCATTCAGAAAAGGGCCATTCGGGGAGTCTCACCTCTCATACTCTTCTACAGCTACGCCATGATGGAAAAGGTAAAACGGGTCACATAATAAAGGGGACCGATACTGATTATTGTGTCGATGATCTAGGACCTCATCGTCCAACTAGAGAACATTGGAAACGTTTTCCAGTATCTGTTCGGGGTGCTCGGCGATACGGAGGGAACAGGTACGGGCGTCGAAGCCTTCGAAGCTCTCTTCAATCAGCAGCACCTTCAACAGACGCCCAATAACGAGCTTGACAGCGCAGCAGGCGATAGTGAGACAGATGAGAATTAGTAGAGGCCCCCAGAGATCAGTAGCTAATGTACTCAGTCAGTTGTCGGTGGTGTTGCATGCTAAGTACCGTCCATTCGTCGTCATCGAGTCTAAGCATGTATTCAGTTCATCTTTCACACTGCTCCTTTCTCAGGGCCCACCCACGCAACCAGTCTGACGCGCCAACGTTGGCTTACTTCAGCGAGAGTGTTACGCAGCTATGCGGATGAAATGCGATTCTGTCAGATAAGGCGGTTGTGCTGCGACTACCACCGATGTCGACAGCTTGACTCGCTCCCTTCTTTCGCCTACTTCGCGGTTGCACATCAATGCCAGACACAGAGAATCAGGCAGAGTCTAGCCAGAGTAGCAAGGACGACGAGCAGAGAACGCTGCCCCGCCTTTGCTTTTCGAAGGACGTCTTGCCGGGATATCTATGCAATCAAATAGACCTGCTCAAAGAGCTCCAAACCTTACGCTACATCTTGGAAGAGCGTATCAAGCGAGAGTCATTCGGCGATCATGCTCAAAACTTGTCTGCAGTCTTGACAAAGGTGATAAGGCACCAGGTCCCGCAATCGACAATTGCCTGACAGCTTTTCAGAGTCGACGCGTGCAAGAGCTCAGCGTGATGGCTATTCGAGGTGCACTGGAAGACAAGATCTGGCTGCCGTCGAGCGAGGTGGCTCGTGAAGTCCTATCTGGCGAAAGAATACAGAACGGTATTCATACCATTTCTGCCTCCCTGTTCAACGACATCATGTGGGAGCACGCGGATGTCGGCATTGTTGATGAAGACTTGGAAAAGTACCAGACCTTGTTGGATCTCGATGTTGCGTTCCTGAGGAAGCATCTCGAAGTGCGTTTGCCTGTTCAAGCGGGAAATTGTAGTTAACATCATTCCTGCAGTACGGAAGTTACTACAACACCAAGATGCAAGAAGCCATACAAGACAGACAAGCAGCCGCAGACGCTGCTCAACAAAGCCCTCCTGCCCCGCCCTATTCAAGCACGTCCGCTGCGGAGGAATGACCTGATGTTCGAAAGATTAGTACGCTCATACTCGCTTAGTACCACAGTGGATGTAGTCCGAGCCATTGTCATTGTTAAATCTGCATAATACAGGCCGATCAGCCCTGAGGCGCAGAACGCACTAAGATGGAAAGAACGCACCCGGATCTGATATGTGCCATTGGCCTTCGTCAAATAGCGCACCCATTTCACTGATTGGAAGGACGGCCCCAGCTTGGCTTCGAAAACCTTGAGGAAACGGACGAGGAGACCAGACGATGTGAACATCAGGACATTAAAGTCAACCGAGATAGGTGGCCGTGACCATGGTTTCTGAGATGTTGAAGATGATCTTGTAGCCTCTCCAGTAAGTGTTACGTCTGCTCCTCCTTGTATGCGTGGAATTCTAGCGATCAAAGGTTTAGCGTTCCGGCTACGAAGCTGCTAGCTCTGAATATTGCGGCACAGACTCACTTCCAAATGATGAAATTGTCACTTGGACTATACTTCGCTTTTCCAAGCGAGACTTTGACGTCTATATTGGCGGCATTCAGAGGCGTAGGGATCTTGATTACTACGTTGCTGGCTGCCAACTTTGGCGAAAAGTTTGACTTGACTTGTATCGTATATTCGACACGTGTCTTGCCATGCTCTTCTACTATCGGAACTACCTTGAATGGAAGGTTTATATTGGTCGTCGAGCGGTAGCTATGCATAGCGATCAGCTCAGCTACTTCGCAAGAAGTGGGTGATCATAACTCACCGCATAAGCTCAAACTCGCCATCTGGCGGGATGAAGCTGATTGTTCTGTCATTATCGAATTTGCCGAGCTTCACGCATTGATGAAACTGGCAATCGTCCAGCTCGACAGCTGAGTTTTCCGGTCCATCAACAGTAGAAGTATTTCTCTGTGCCGCTTTCCTATCCAAGACCAGCTTATCATTCAAGCCGAATTTGCATTCTGGCATGCCGGATAGATAAGCCCGCATGAGGATTTGACCGTCAACATCTGCTCGAAGGATCGTGCCCTTAGAAGACATGAGGAGATTCACGCTTTCGATTACGTCCACGAAGGCTTCGTTCTTTCGGTATTTCACATCGGCTCGCCGCCAAGACGTCGCTCCCGTTGCTTGTATAGTGATCTTAGAGGAGTCTTCGCGCTGCATGCAAGTAAGTGACTTATGCTTAGCGAACGGTCTTCAAACCACTGGCAGTCGTCACCACTCACCACTGCTTGCTCAGATTTGACACCCTCAGTCGTAATGTACATCTTTAGCGTGTCCGTTTCCGAATTCTGCGGATAGCCTGCATCCAATATTTCTATGACAGCGGTACCGTACTCAGTAAGAATAGCCGGAGCCTAAGATTCCGGACTCTCAGCACTCACCATCTAGCAATTCGTAGATGAGGACAAAGTTGTTTTTGACACTCTCTTCATCTAGCTTTCCGAAGTAAGACCGGCCTATCCCTATAACGCGATAGCAGAACTCGAAGACGAGAGCCGCATTGACGTTGGTCTTGGTCACGCAGGCCAGGTAAAGGTTGAGATGTCGTACGTGGAAGAAGGAGGTGCTGCCTAGAGTGATAATAGGCGCACGTACGTCGGGATTTGCGACGACCTGTTACCGAGACGTTCAAGCATCATCAGCTTATGGGCCAGGACGACCTAAGTATACCGAAAGAAAGGCCATACATGTATGCGAAAGATTTCCGAGATAGACCGTCTGTTAGAAGATGTCAATACTTCTTCATAGCGGATCACTGGACGGCCTACTTGACATCCGGCCTAAACACCCTTGAAATAAGCACTTCGCCCTGTTCAAGCACGGCGGCCTGGCGTTAGTTGCTGAACCGGGTACAGTCTAGATTTATCGACATGCCTTCAGATTCAAGATGAAGAAGGCTGAGATCATGGCAGAAACAGCGCGGATTCAGGTGCTTTGGCCAGCGCGACGTCGGTCGTTCGCAAGTACTTCTTTCGCAGTCGCAGTAGTTGATTAATGTTCCAGAAGCCTAGTTCAGGTCGATAGTTGGATCTCTAGCAGGAAACCGCGATGTGATGATAGCAAGTCGGTTGAGGTTGAGGTTGAGGTTAGATTGCAAGAGGTCGAGCCCATTTGGGAGAAACAATCTATGAATACAAGTAAAGTATTTCTAGCGATAATGTACCAGTGTATCATAGTTTAACAAACTATATGCATGTAAGAAAAGCGAGGCAGGCCTGGCTTGTATGAGCGAAGTGAGATGGAGCGCTAGGCGCGATGTCGTTGTTTCTCGTGTCTGGCTTAATGTTTGTGGAGTATTTGCAGTAGCTGGGTCTACTGAGTCGTGCATGGGTGGCCAGTCCTTGCAGACGACCATACTGAG
>BCII01000013.1:0-156319 GCA_001972285.1 Erythrobasidium hasegawianum | reverse complement strand
GCGTGTCTGGCAAGGTGGATTTGGCTCTGGCGTGAGTCGCTCGAGGCGTGCCAGGAGCTGCTGATCTTCTTGACGAGTTCCTTCGCAGTGGTATCCTCGCTTGCACCAGCGCTGCGTTGTCTTCGTTGATGCCAGTCGCGTCTTGGCCCTCGACCTCCTGGCCAGTGCCTAGATCGGAGCCGGCTAGCGTCGTAGTACTGTTGGACGACCCTTCGGCAACGTTTGTCGAGTCTGGCAAGTTCTGCTGCTCTCTTTCTCCCTCCATTGTCGCAATTGAATTGACTGGTCTTGGAGTGGCAAGAATCAAAAGCCGACAGTTTCATAACGAGGAGCACATGTATCTTTATTCCATTCAAACATCACAAAGCCATTCATTCGTCTAGACACTACATACTTATTCTCGCCCCGAAGAGTCGTTCCCTAGTTGTCGCCTTCTTTGACGGCATCCGCATAGCTATCGTGCGGAGCCCTCTGATCTGCTTTTGTCGTGTTTTGCTCTATTCCCGTACTGTTAGCTATATCTTCTGAGCCGTATATCTGCGAAAGGTTCATCTGACTCTTGGTCCTGCTTGCCCTCCTTCTAAGCCTTTTGCTTTCGACTGGCTCGCTTCCGTTCGTAGAGTCATTATTCAAGCGCTCTTCTACTCCTCGAACTACCTCGTCGTAATCTGCGTGGTCATCTTCGCTCTCGCTTCTGTAGCCAGGCGTTACTGGCTGAGAAGTGCTAGGCGTCTGCTCTCCGCTTCCATACTCATCCGTGCCCCACATTCTTCTCGGTGTCTTCGCTGACCAACCAAAGACCTTCTCGTCGATCCAAGTCATAGGATGTGAGAGGATACTGCTTTCGGGACCGAAAGTGCTTTTTCGACGCGGTGTCGTGCCGGTAGGTGTACCGTATCCATCGCCTTCAGCAGAGTAGGAGTGAGAGAACTCGGAATTTGGAATGACGCGTCGAGATTCGAAGTCCGCCCAAAGCTTCGGAGCGAATTCCTCGATAGTAGCGGTGAGCTCCTCCGTAACTTCACGACGTTGCGCGCGAAGTTGTTCAATGAGCTTGTGTTGGGACGGAAAGAGTGACAGGAAGAGAGGAGGCAGCGATTTGTAGATATCCATGCCTACTTCTCCGAATCTGAGGGCAGAGTATCCGAAACTTGGTACGGCCACCATCATGAATAGCGGGGTCAAGAAAAGGTACTTCCTGCCCAGATCGTAGCGGAAGACGCAGTACATAGCGATGAGAGTGTAAAAAGCATAGAGGACAGGTGCCATTCCCAGAGAGACGAGTACCTTCCATGTTGCCAAAACGTCGCGCCCTTGCAGTTTGACTGTAGAGGCTGCGAGCGCTTCTTTCGCCTTCTTGCGGCTGATAATAGAAGCCGCGATAAAGATTGGTCCGTTCATGACGATGCCCGGCAAGGCCATGACCGTCCAAGCACTGATGAGGCCTGTCCGCCATAGTAGCAACAACAGAGACTTCCACTTTGGCTTGTTGGCGCCCTCGACCTGCCGCTGCATTAGACTCGTCTTCGCTCAGATCAGAGAATAGTACAGCCTGCGCTTACCTGGTGATCCTTGAGGCCCAGCTGTCGCAATCGCTTATTATAGGCTTGGACTTGCTTATAAAGATGCTGCACTTTCGGTTCATCCTTGTAGGCGTTGTAGCCGACAATGAAACGCTTATTGAGCTCGACCACTTGCGAGAGATTGAGCTGCTGGCCTGGCGGTTTATACAGCCTTCTGCTAGCTTGGATGACCTGTTCTCTCTATCAATCAGCATGGACAAGCCTCAAACGCTTACATGGAGACTCACCATCAAAGTATCGTAATCAGGTCCGCGGACAGTGACTGACTTCAAGCCGTCGAAGACCAAGTCCATGATAGACCCAATAGCGTCCCGCTTGCCCTGTCCGCCTTTCGCGAATGTCTCGACTAATTCTGGTCCGATTGAAATAGGTGCGCCGAATTCGATGACTGCTCGAGAGCGGAATCTATGGGGGTGGAAGTAATTCAATCCGACTGGGACTATTCGGACTTTCAAATTTGGATTGGCGGCCATCGCTCCTAATGCCATGATTGCTAGACCATGCTTGAGCGGAAGGAAGTCGGTTCTGTCGTGCGAACCGCCTGTTGTTACGCGCTTAGTCTCATCGCGGAATACTCTGCGATACTAAGCTCACCTTCGGGGAAAATGCCAATGCAGCCGCCTTCGGACAGCTTCTTGTAGACTGAAGAATACATCTATCATATTGAAGACTTAGTCGAGGGCTCGTCGCGCGAAGCAAGCGATTACATACTTTCGTTTGATCGATGTACGGCAAGCATTTGTATGCTAAGCCTCCTTCAGAATTGCCCTTCTCCACGTTTTGGCCTTCCTCGTACAAGTCTTGCACGATCTTATCCTTGCTGAACATCTTCTTGATCTTGACAGTCTCGTTGTCTATCACTTCTACCACTTCAACAGTTGGGAAACCATATGCTTTGGATAGTTGGATTTGCGCTTTAGGAGTAAGTTGCGTTTTAAACGATGTTTTCACGCCTTTGATCTCAGTAGTGTCTTTGGAAGTGATGTATATTCGGCCTTTTCCGGTTACAGCGCCGTCAGCAGCTCGTGCAACGGGTACTGGTAAACGACAAGTTACATTAGAGGCTGGTCTGTCACATTTGCTGTACTTATTGCTTACTACTATGCGCAATCTTGGAGGCCAGGCCAATGAAGGTTCGCTCGTAACTTTTGGCTGCAATGAGGAAAGAGACTCTTCGGTTCGCAGATAGACGGACCTCGCTCATCAGGAGTAGCGGATCGAGGAACTGTCCAAATATGGCAGACAAAATAAGCAAGCGGACTTCGACTCAGGTTGGTGTTGCACTCGAGCGCACCTGATTGTGGTGTGGTCCGCATACAAAGAGAACAGGGCCGTCTCGAGGTACTTTGTATGCGCCTCTTGGCCGAATCTCTCTGAAGAATAGATTGATAACCCACTATTGCCGAGCATTCATCTCTGGTCAACCACAATGGTCACATGCTCGAGGGAACAATACACACCTTCCATAGCAGGATATGCAGGTCATAAGCAAGATTGCTAGCCAGTCCGAAATTCCATCTATGCAAGACAGTCGCTACGACTCTGACGACAAAGCGGACGAGCGGACCGATGAATCGCTTGATGAAGCCGTGGAGAGATTGAAAGGGAAGGATCTTGAGGAAAGGCATGAGGAAGTTGCGCAAGTCTGACAGCGTCTGCTGGAAAGTGGGTCGCTCATGATGTTGAGACCTCGTTGAGGAGGTCGAGGCTTTGTCTGTCTTCTTCGAAGACGGGGTCTCTGCACTTGTACCTTCCTTTACAGCATCGGCGAACGAGACACCGCGCTGCAGGTTACCAGTTCCTGCGTCCGAGCTGTCGGCGCCATGGTTTTGCGCTTGCTGGCTGTCAAGTCCCGATGCTTGGCCATTGACATGTGCATGAGGAGGAGCAGCTCCAGTATCAGCGAGTAGCTGCTTGACCGAAGTCAAAGGCGACTTCAAATCCACGTCTTTTGCGTCAGAAGTCGTAGCACTCGGATTTCGAGCTGGATTTCGCGCAGATGGGTCATTCTGATATTGTTGCTGTTGTTCTTGCGATTGTACACCGTCGTTGATGTCGTTATGGCCGTCCATTCTCTCTTCAAAGGTGGGTTCCCCTAATTCATGGGGTTTCGACTTGTCCGAATTCAAGGGACAGCTCTACACGATGTTCAGCGAACTCAAGCAGATCAAAACGTGTGTTGAAAGCGCATTAACCAAGATTATAACACTTTGTTAATGCGCCCTTGAAAGCCTTGGGTTCAGGGTGGCCTTGCTCCAGGTGAGGCAAGACACGTCGAGAATGACTGCAAGATCACCGATTTCACTATGCAAAAGGCCCTCAACTTCGTCAGCGTGGTCGCGACAGCCCTGATGCTCTGGAAGGGAATCAGCATCCTCACAAATACTGAGTCCCCTATCGTCGTCGTCTTGTCCGGCAGCATGGAGCCTGCCTTGTGAGATGGCCTTCTGACCCTACTTGCTTTGGATCGTGCTAACCGGCCGCCCTCAGCCAACGAGGCGATCTCCTACTGCTGACGCTGCCGCCGCGCGAACCGCTCAAGGTCGGCGATATTACCGTCTACAACGTCCCTGGCGCAGATATTCCTATAGTGCATCGCGTGATAGAGGTGCACGATGAGTAAGTTAACCCTTATTCGCGCTGTCTTGCGATTCCTAATACGCGCTCCTCCAGTATTGCAAAGCCAGTAAATACAAGCAATACTGGCCTGATGTATTCGCAAGAAGGTGTGCAAGATCAATGGCTGAGTGCGTGATGGTCTTTGCTACCTAAAGCTCGGCGGGCTGATCACAAGCGGTCTCGGTGAGACAGTGACTAAAGGTGATAACAACCCTCAAGACGATATCTCTCTATATCGAGGCCTCAAGTTCTTGCGGAGGAGCAACATGTGAGAGCCAACCTGCTGTTGTCTTGCAACCCGCTAACATACCTCGCCGAAAGTGTTGGCAAGGTGCAAGGGTACTTGCCATACGTGGGCTATGTAACGATTCTGATGGTAAGCATTCTTAAATTCACGACTGTGGTAGCGCTTTACTGACACGCTTCACCGATGGGCTTAGAACGACTACCGTAAACGGTCCCCCCCCATCACAGATAACATGTAGCTGACTCACATCCTTACAGCCAATCTGAAATATGCGCTCATGGCTATTATGGCAGGAGGTATCCTACTGCATCGAGAATAGAGCAAGATCAAGGCTTGCCGAAGTTTACTGTTGTACGAGCCGGACCCCAAATAACTGCTCACTGTCAGTCGGCAAACCTGGATTGCTAAGTTCCCTTCCACGGTTCAAGGGAAGCATGGCACCTGGGCGGCTCAGCTGCGAGAGGCTGACCTGTCTACGCTGATGCTCGAGCAGTGAATTCTTTCGGCTCAATACTGGTCGCGAGCGGTGGCTCTAGGCAACGACTCAGAAGGATGAGTATCCTGTACGCTAATTTTCAATTGAAGAGCCTGCCAGGCCTTGACAGAGATGACATCGACATGGTGGGCCCCCTTCTACATGGCTTGCCGATCAACACGTATGCCACTCTCAACAGACATACGCGGCAATGCTGCGATCCTCAAGTATGTGCAGTCGCACGAGGTCGCTGACTTACGCACTCCGACTACAAGTCAAGGCGGTGTCTTTCAGACAACGTGTCCGCTGTCGAGCCTGTCAGGCTTTTACGTCCTCTCACTTTCGCCGGTATACTGCGAGCCACTTCAATTCCGCTGTTTATCGAGATCACTTCGTAAAGCACAGCTTCTGTCTCGGCACCTGTCCAGGCACGCATATCGTAAGCTGTCTCATGTACTCCATATGGAATGTGGCCGCTGAAACGTCTTTGCTAGCAAGCTAAACGATGTCTGACAGGCGTCGTGCAGGATCGTCGCAAGCGCTACAACAAGAATCGGAACAAGCGAGGAACATGCGAAACTTCTATCTCTGGGTAAAAGAGCAGACAGGACGATGTTGGGAAGCCATCTGGCGTCGTATCAGCTCCTTGGGCCAGCTTTCGAGGGACGACGAACAATGCTTCTACGACCTTTGCGTCGGTATCCGCCGCATGCAGCGTCTGGGCAGCCAGGGGAGGGCGAGATCCTACAGAGAACCCATACAGCGAGCGATTGGATCAGCATTCTATGAGTACGTCTGGCACGAGGCTCGCAACGAGATCTTAATGCAAGACTGGTTCAAGTGGATCTCTAAGCGATCTGACTCTTCCTGGCAGTACATCTTCGAGACTTTGGCCCATGGAAATGATATACATGGTCGATATACACTCCAGTATACTAAGGTCAAGGATTGCGTGACAGAACTGTCCGCTTTGGGGAGCTGGCGGGCGGGAAACTACTTGCAGCGCATCGAACGCAAAGTCGCAACTGGCCTTTACCAACGTATCACGTCATCTCTCAGCAGCAGTTCATCTTCTTCCGCCTCGTCTTCGGCTTCGTCTGCTTCGTCTGCTTAGTAGCGATCTCAGCTTCACGTGGGAAAGATCTACAGATCAGATCTGACTTGAACTCAGCCTGAACAAATCTCGAGACATACTTATATGGATTGTCATTACCCCGATACTGCACATATGCGATCGCTTTCCGGGACATTGTCTCACACCTAAACAGAGCTGGCGTCTCGCAACCCGCTGACATCGCAGATCTATATCAACGCTTTTGCATTCAAGCTGACTGCGCTAGCCACGATCGTCCTCTCTCTCCCTGTCCCTTTGTCCGCTCGTCCCCGCTTTTGTAACCAAAGATCTGTCCAGCGAGGGTACGATCCGGAAGCTGGAATCTCGATGGCGAGCAAGCGCAGCAGCACATAAGCAGACGACGCTACGCAGCTGTCGTGCTCATATGACTGTATAGCGGGGGCGCCATAGATTGTGACGGGCAACGTGCCGTAACAAGACTTCAATAATTGCCACGGGAGTGGTCGGAGCAGAGTCAAGGAGCAGCCGCACAGCCTCGCAGGAGTAAGCAAAGCGCGAGGAGGTAATGTTGGAAGCGAGCGGAAAGCTGCCGATACAGAGTCCGGCGGGGTGAATGGCAAGCAGCTGGCCGAACGTTGGACTTTTCATCACTTTTCCCCTTTGAAGCTACAAAGGCGGCCATTGACTTTCGAGCGAGCTCGGACGCCTCAAATAGCGAATGAATCCTGCACCTCTCGCTCTCTCCTCTTTCACTTTAAAGCAAACAACCAGATCGCCTCTAAAAGCAATCGAACCATACCGATTCCGCGCGTACAGACCTCAGACACTTGCAACAGGTATGGGGTATATGAATATACAAGCAACACATGGCGCTAACGCAGATTCCAGCCAGACCTCGATTCCATTACCATGCCTAGCCTCACTTCGAAACAGCAGGCTGCATTTGCGGGATACTCGAAAATAATGGGCAAGAACGGTATTCCGAAATCGACTTGGTCTGGTATAGCCAACAATTTGAAGCACGGACGTCAACTTACCAGCTCCGAGTGGTCGGCTTGGAAAGAAGTGGAAAACACGCTCGCAATCTCCATCGAGCAGGATTACGAAGGATACATCGAGGACATCAAAAACCGTGTTGGACGCACCGTCTATCGCAGCGTCATGCGATCTCTGAAACAGGATCTATCGTCTGGGAGCGAGTAGTCCCCTCGAATGGGCTACTTAATTGCTTACCGGAGAGTCCTCCGCTTAGTGAAGCATTGTATCTTTTCTTATCTCTTCTTACCCTACCGTTTCTGCCATCTCCAAACCAATTTTCTCATCATTTGGCATGCACCAATTTCCGCCTTTTGCTCTCAGCTTAACCTTTCTTAGCTGTCTTGAATATCAGTATTACTCCCAGCGTCAGCACACCGTTCCATCACGTCTATGTTTCTCAGGACGCTGCTGTAACGCCTCCTACTTACCTATCATCGATCGGACTTGGCTGGCTGATCCAATCTTTTCAATAATTTAGCAGGCACGCCTGGATTCTAAGTGCATCAGCTGTCGTCCAATTTGTATATGAGTACACCCTGCGAAGCTCATACCTCCATATACACAATACGGTTCCAGCTCTCCTTTGACGACAGATCCGGCAGCCACAGTGACTCCCTCTCCGATATTGCATGGTCCGATAATTCTCGCTCCTCCGCCGATCCAGACTTTGCAAATGCGTACTAATCAGCCCCCGCGTCCCTCATACAGCAGCATGAAAGTATGGCTCACCATCATCACCTATTGTGACTGGATAAGCACGTTCAAGGCCTGCTCTTCTTTCCGCAACATCGACAGAATGGGTCGCTGCGTATATATGTACGTCCGGTGCGAAGAGCACACGTTTACCAAATTTGACCTGCTCGCCGTGGTACTGTTAGCTCGTGGACTGCCGCGCAAAGTCGAGTGCTTATACCTTTGCACAGTCTAGGATTATGCATCCGAAATTCGCATAGAAGGGACCGGTGAACTCGATGTTTGTTCCCTGTGGTATATCGCAAAAGTCAGTACGTACATGTGCATCGTAATCGAGCACTTACATAGTCGCACTGGAAAGGCGGCTCGATATGAATGCCCAATTCCTTGACTTTGCCCTCCGGCAAACCGAAGAGCTCTTCGTACAGCTTCCTGTGTTCACATGTCGTTCAGGTTTTGGCATCCTTGGAACTGATCGAAGGTCGACGCGCCTGCGCTCCGGTCCAAGGAAGTCATCGACCTTGGTAGGATCATCAGGCAGTTTTGGCCAAGGTGCATTGTTGATAGCTTGTAGGAGAGGTCTTGTCCTTAATCTGCCTCGTATTAGATCTACATCGTCTTCTGCTAGGTACGGTAGGCCTGTCATTGTTTAATGATTGTTGGGAGTTTGGTATATATGCGAGAACGGAAGAAAACATAACAGAGGAAGGGAGAGTACTGTCAGTCTCGTATGTCACGGTATCGATTCGTGTGCACTGTCTGTAAATTTACCTCGAGCCATCTTCTCGCGCTCGGAAAGAGCAGTCTTGGCAGCTTCAGCCTGCTGCAGAGCGTCTTCGGCGGCCGTCTCATCGCGCTTCTCAGCGTAGTTGGACATGTTTGGAATCAACGGGCCCAGCAAGTGTTGTGGAAGAAGTCTTCAAGATGACGGAAGCAAAAGCGGACGCCCTTCAATACAAGAGGGATGCTAGAACAAGATAGCTCTAAAATAGTATTACGCGCAGGTTAATGACAGCAGATAAAGATAGGAGAAACCTCTTTCCGGCTTGATCTGATCCCATATCGGCTTTGTGTCTGACTCCCCAAATCTAGTTTAGATAGCCCACATCTGCTCTGACAGCTTTAGCGACCTTCATCTTCTTATCTAGATTGTCTCTGGAGATAAAGTCTGCAATAATGAGCATATCGAGGAGTCTTGTCGGTCTGCCCTCTTGAAGAAGACAGGAAGTAGAAGGGATGACTATTCGCCTGTTGAAAAGATTGAAAGAGGTGTTCTTGACCTTCAGATAAGCGAGAGGAGTGCCTTCGGTGTTGTCCGAAGGATAGACCTATAGAACAAACATCGAAAAGTGTGGTTCATATAGTGCCTGCTCCGACGAGAGACCAAGGCAGCATACTTTGTATGTATAGCTGAATGGGTTGTGGCTGGCTTTGAGCGTGTACTCTGTTCCATCGACTACGAATCGATTTCGGCTGAGACATTGGCATAATCGGCTGGAGCGCTCATATGCTGCCTTCACCTGAGTACGACTCACCTCTTGAATGTGCTTGTCTTGAAGAGGAAGTCGCTCTTCTTGACCTTTGTTTCCGCGCCAGTGCGAGGATCGAGCAGAACGACGCTCTTGCCTTTGAAAGTCGCATAAGGTCTCGGCTCTCTTGATCCATCAGGAAAGCAGCGATAGATGTCGGTTATCGTTGCTCGACACATCCCGCTGTCGTTGGAGACGCTGTATAAAGCCTGTCCAGTCGTCTGGTTGACGATGGTCGCACTCTTCTTGCGCAGGCCTTTCATGTCGAGGACAGTTTCAGCCATTGTGGGTGTAGGTATGATGGATGTGATAAAAGGTCAGCTGAATCATTCGTTTGCCTGTATAGTCTTCGACTCGGGAAGCTTGCAGGCCGAGCACCAAACAAGAGGACAGCATAGACGGCGGCTTGATGGGAGACGGTGGTAGCAGCGTGTACGAGCAGTGAAGGTAAGGGAAGTATTCTGCTGCGATCTATGGGCTTTCGCATTGGCTAGGTGTCAATTCCAGCTGCAGCCGGCGTAGTCAAGTCTTCCCAGACAATTCCATGATCTCGTTCGTGGATCAGCGCAAGAGGACAGCTTGAGGCACCGCAGCTGAAAAGTAGAACATCAAAGCGATTATTTCTCAAGAAAGAGTTTGCGATTTTCCAAGTGTGCCGGCGTCGGCGTTAAGACCCCTAAGCAGGCCCAAACAACATGACAGGCCAGGCGGGCGCAGAGCCAGACGAGCAGCAGCGAGCAAGTAACTGAAGTAAGGATAGTAAAGTAGCGAATGAAGAAACAGCTTGCCAAATCAGAAGCAAAAGCCCAGCACAGCACAGACAAGCCCGATTCAATCGTCCAGCCAAGATTTCTCGGTCGTTCTTGCGCCAACTTGTTCTGCGATTTTCCCTCGTTTATTTCACTTGATAGCTGTACTGTGAATAGTGTAAGCTGCAGCATCCTGCCCGCTGAGATGCATGCTGTCCCTTACTGATGCTCTCCCGCAGCTTCCGAGTCTGGCCAGATCCGGCAGGTTGAAGAGATAGAGATTTTCCCTGACATACGTATCATACACTGCTCTTCAAGCATACAATCCACTCCTTTCCATCAACGAGTATGCCCCCGATTCTATCAACAATCTATCAATGCTGACCCTTGTGGTACGATCAGTGTTGTCGCTGGCCCTCGCCACTACAGCCCTTTCCCTGGCAGCAAGCTCTGTAGCTGGACAAGCGCTCGCTGAGCCTCCTGCTGGCAAATGGGTGCTTGGAATGTGGCCTCGTACGGCGGGCTTCCCTCTTCCTCTGTGTTTTGGCACTCTTCCTGACACTACTTTCAATGCCGCAGAACCCGATCCTGGGTACCAAGAAACGCCAGCGAGCTTAAATGAGCGCACTGGTATTAGATGGGGTGCTTTCCAGCTCTCACAGCCGATACCCGTCCCAAGATACGACTTCGTGAGTAGGAGTTGTCCTTTCTTGGCAGGGCATGTCGCTGAGGGCACATTTAATCTAGGTGTCTGGAGTCGGAGGACCTGTTCCTGAAGCATACATCGTGCGTGTACTATCATTGCATCTGTAAGCGTCAGTCTCTAATCGTCTGTCCTCTATTCCTGCAGGGAGCAACTGGTACCGATGCCGATATTTTCCTCACAGTAGGCTGTCCCTACATCTACGCCCTGTAAATCTTCCTAACAACGTCGTCAGGTATACCCCAACCAAGGTCTGGCAGCAGTAGCAGACGCAGATATCCTTTCTCTGGCCTTACAGCTCCGAACATACCAAGCATCAGGCCGGACAGTCTGGCTAAGATGGGCGCCCGAGTTTGCTGGAAACTGGATGGTATACGGTCTACAGCCTACTGCATTCAAGCAAGTCTGGGAGAGAATGTATACCATCATCAAGGCGGAAGCTCCTGATACCGTTCGTCGAGCATCTCCATCATCGCACAAGAAATATTGCTGAGTTCCTACGTATAGGTCGTCGTCTGGTCGCCGAATGTCGGCTACTCGTACCCTTACGGAGCAACATTGGCCAGCGTCTCATCAGCTGCCGACCGAGCAGCGCTCGATACCAACGGTGATGGACAGCTCACTCAAGCCGATGATCCTTATGCACCTTACTACCCTGGTGACGACTTTGTCGACTGGATTGGTCTTTCCTTATACTACAAAGGACCCGACTTCGTCAACCGTTCGTCGCGGCGCGTTCAAGTTGGCATTTCCTTTACTGACCAACTTTAACTCCAATAGAAAACACTAACCAACCAGAAGGCTTTGTATACAACCTCATCCACGGACGGAACCCCTTCCCATATAACAACATCAGGTCTACAGTCGACTGGTACCAGACGTACTGTGTCCAGAAGCCTACGAAAGCATGCATCTTCTCCGAAGCCGGTGCTGCATATCACTCGAATGCAAACTTGGTCGCAAGCGGAGATAATACCCAGACGCAGATGCAGCAGGCTTGGTGGAGGGATTCATTCCTCAATGCGACTCTCAGAGAAACGCACCCGAGACTTCGTGGATACTTCCAGTTCGAATACGTGAGTCCATCTCTATACGCTTGTATGGCTTAGGGTGGCAAGCTAATGCGACGCTTGATGTTGGCAGGACAAGTTCGAAAACGACGGAGGTATCGTCGACGAGCGTGATTACAGAATCACAAACGACTCATCCGTACTCGCTGCATTCCAAGCAGACTATGCGCTTCAAGTAGATGCTTTCGTCACTGCAAACATCACCACCGCAGCCGCGCCAAATACCACGGCATTCGACATCACTCCGTCAGGTCCGATCCTCACAGGTGGGCTTGCTACAATGCAGGTCCTTATATTCCCATAAGCTGATGGGAGACGCGCTATCTCGCAGCTACTGTGACTGTCGATGCTACCAGCCAAGTCACAGCCACGTACACCCAGTTCTACAGGTAAGACGTCTAGAAGTGTCCCTTTCGGCATCTCTTTGACATGTCTCTCTTCCAGCGGACCTTTCGTTGATATTTCATTCGCTGGAACGAACAACCCCTTGTCAGCTCCAACTGGCACATCCACCCTGCCAGGCGGTATTCCAGGCCTAGCTGCGACAGCAGCACCCAAAGACTCCCTCTTCGCTGGCGCAGCTAGCAAGAGTGTACATATTGGCAGCGCACTAACGACGGTGGCCGCTGCTTCCTTCGTGGGGCTGGTGATGTGCTTGTTCGCGTAAGATCTGATTCACGGACAATCTCTTCTCTCGTATCTCCACAAAGTCTTGCGAGGGAACAAAGTAAGGCGCAGTACCATAGATGTAATATCTCACTCTCCGCTTTTCTGCTAGGTTGGAATACCTAGTCCCTTAATTGTTCATACCCCCTATTGTCGATAGAACCCAAGGACACTGTTACTTCTAGCATTTACGCTTCCATTGTACATGCAAATCACTGTCGCTTTCTCTTTCGGACTGACTACAGGAACTCTCCGCCCAGCTCCGTTTGTTCCCCTGAAACAGCACTGGCTGCTACTTTTCTTTTCGCTCGAGCAATTCAACCTTTGCATGCTTCAGCTTGTCCGTTCTGCTGCTCGCCTACAGCAGCCTTACCAATCCGCATCGAGAGCTGTCCAGCGTTTGTCACCTTCTTCTTCTTCTTCTTCTAGCTTGAGCACTCTGCGCGCGCAAAGCTCAGCAAAAACAGCAAAACAGCGAGCAGAATTCAGAAAGCTTGGATCAGCTAGATACACAAGCAGTTCTGCAAGAGATCAAGAAGCCATGGCGACTGCGATGGAAGTAGACCAGCAGCAGCAGCAGCAGCCTGCGAGCCAAACGAGCGCAAAGATCATCGATGGAAATGCCATCGCAAAGTCAGCCTCTATCTCATTTACAGCTCACTTGCTCCTGTCTACACTGAAGAATACTGACTTTGCTTGGTTCCTCAGATCTATGCGGGATGGCATCGCGAGCAGGGTCGCAGAGATCCAGAAGAAGCACCCCCGTTTCAAGCCGCATCTAGCTATTATCCAGCAAGGTGCACGTCCAGACAGTTCGCTCTATGTGCGAATGAAGGCAAAAGCAGCCACTGAAGCCAACATCGGCTTCACCCATCTCATCCTGCCCGAGGACGCTTCCGAGGAGCAAGTCATGAAAGCTGTTGAAGAACTCAACGCTGATGAGAAGATCAACGGCTTGCTTGTTCAGCTGCCTCTGAGCGCTTCTATCGGAAAAGCTGGGGAGCGCAGAATTACAGAAGCTGTCAGCCCAAAGAAGGACGTAGATGGCTTCCATGCATACAACATCGGTCTACTCTCCTCAAGAGCGTCGGATCCTCTGTTCCCGCCTTGCACACCCGCTGGTGCTATGGTCTTGCTTGAATCAACGGGCATCGATATCGCTGGCAAGCACGCTGTCGTGCTTGGTAGAAGCGACATTGTAGGATCACCAGTATGCGCGATGCTTAGACGCAAGGATGCGACCGTCACGCAGTGCCACAGCCGGACATCCAATCTGCCAGAACTCGTGCGTGACAAGCCATACTTTGGTTCGCACATGCGGCAATCTGCTCACGCTTCGCCGTGTGAACAGGTCAAGCAAGCAGACATTGTAGTCGCTGCTATCGGCCAGCCAGAATTCGTCAAGGCTGACTGGCTGAAGCCTGGTGCTATCGTCATCGATGTAGGCACGAATTACATCCCTGGTAAGCTGTCAGCTCGCATTTGCCGATGGATGGTGCTGACTGTGAAACATACTGTAGATGCCAGCAAGAAGTCTGGCCAGCGATTGGTAGGCGATGTCGACTATGCTGCAGCTTCGCAAGTCGCGTCTGCCATCACGCCTGTCCCAGGCGGCGTCGGACCGATGACTGTTGCCATGCTCATGCAAAATACGCTTGCAAGCGCTGAGAAGTGGCTAGAGAGAACGCTTGAGAGATACATCAAGCCATTGAAGCTTGACCAACTCGAGAAGGTGCCTAGCGATATCGAGATCGCCGCTGCGCAAGCTCCTAAGCGCATCAACATCCTTGCCGAGGAGATCGGAGTAGCAGATGGCGAGCTGGACTTGTACGGCAAATACAAGGCCAAAGTGGATCTATCCCTCTTGAAACGTCTTGAACACCGTAAGAACGGAAAGTACATCGTGGTAGCGGGTATCACACCTACACCGCTTGGCGAAGGCAAGTCTACCACGACAATCGGTCTTGCACAAGCTCTTGGTGCACATCTTGGTAAAGTCGCATTTGCATGCGTCAGACAACCTTCTCAAGGACCTACTTTCGGTATCAAGGGAGGAGCTGCTGGAGGTGGATACTCGCAAGTCATTCCTATGGACGAGTTCAATCTGCACTTGACCGGAGACATTCATGCTGTCACAGCTGCAAACAACCAGCTGGGTAATTTATATAACTGTCATATCTACGTGCAATGCTGATTCATGATGTCTTCGCGCAATGCTTCAGCTGCTGCAATCGATGCGCGTTACTTCCACGAGTCAACTCAATCCAATAAGGCGCTCTTCAACCGCTTGTGCCCCGCTAAGAAGGGTGTGCGAACCTTCGCTCCGATCATGCTGCGAAGACTTGCCAAGCTGGGCATCAACAAAACCAACCCAGATGACCTGACTGAAGAAGAGCAAGGCCGCTTCGCGCGTCTGGACATTGATCCCACGAAGGTCACATGGCAGCGCGTCTTGGACGTCAACGATCGATACCTGCGTAAAATCACGGTCGGACAAGCCGATACCGAGAAAGGCCTTACTCGAGAGACCGGATTCGACATTGCTGTGGCAAGCGAGTGCATGGCTGTCCTTGCTCTGGCTACAGACTTGAAGGACATGAAAGAAAGACTTGGCAAGATGGTCGTAGCCACCTCGAAAGGCGGAGTACCCATCACCGCTGACGATATCGGTATCACCGGGTCTTTGGCCATTCTCATGAAGGATGCCATCAAGCCAAATCTTATGCAGACGCTTGAGGGTACACCAGTATTCGTGCATGCTGGACCTTTCGCAAACATCGCACACGGAAACTCGTCCATCTTGGCAGACAAGATTGCCTTGAAGCTGGCTGGTGTAGATGACGGACAGTCAGAAGATGACTATGGCTACGTCATCACGGAAGCGGGTTTCGGTGCTGATATCGGGTAAGTCTTGTCATGTCATAAGCCTTTGGAAATTGTCTAATTCGGCTCCTGCAGCATGGAGAAATTCTGCAACATCAAGTGCAGAGTCAGCGGGCTCAACCCTAATGCAGTAGTCTTGGTAGCCACCGTTCGTGCTCTCAAAATGCACGGCGGCGGGCCTGAGGTCACGCCTGGCAAGCCTTTGTCAGAGGTGTACCTGAAGGAGAACCTCGAGATTTTAGAGAAGGGCTGCTCCAACCTGGTCAGACACATCGAGAACTCTAAGAAATTCGGTGTCAAGGTCATCGTCGCTGTCAACAGATTCACGTATGTACCTGACTGTGACCGCATCGAGACAGCCATAATGACAGATTGTATAGCAACGACACCGATGCCGAGCTTGAACTCGTTCGAAAAATCTCCATGGAAGCTGGAGCTGATGCAGCTGTCCCAGCCAACCACTGGGCCGAGGGTGGAAAGGGTGCTGTTGACTTGGCAAAAGCAGTCATCGAAGTTTGCAAAGAGCCAAACGATTTCAAATTCATCTACGAAGACAGTCTTTCAATCAAAGAAAAGATCTCGGCGATCGCAAAGGAGATCTACCACGCTGCTGACGTCTCGTATACCGAAGAGGCAGATCGACAGATTGAAGCATACACTCAATCAGGCTTCTCTAATCTGCCAATTTGCATGGCCAAAACACAATACTCCTTCTCCGACGATGCGTCTAAGAAGGGTGCTCCAAGCGGTAAGTGAAGCACGACACCTGGGCTATTACTGTGCTCAGACTGTTGATCAAAATCTTGTTTAGGCTTCACATTGCCTATTAGAGAAGTTCGTGCAGCTGTTGGAGCCGGCTTCATCTATCCGCTAGTAGGCACAATGCAGACCATGCCAGGTCTTAGTAAGCTGTCTGCTGTAGGAATCTCGCGCGTCCTTGCTAAAACGGCTGTAACAGGTACCAGACCGGGCTTCTTTGACCAAGACCTAACGGATGACGGTGTCATTGTTGGCTTGTCCTAAGAACGCCAAAAACGATTGGTCATGGCGAGACCTACCGCAGCAAACATAATCATCGTTTTATTCCCTTCAAGCATCAACTGGCTTGCGTCTGTGCCGATACCACGGTGAGAAGAGTGTGATAACAGTTCAAAAGGGACTGTCCTGGTCCAAGCTTGTAGACATCTAGAAAAGCCACAGCAAAAATGCAATTAAATCCACCTGAAAAGGTCTTTAACAGGCAAATACATGTCCTTCAGCTGGGTAGCTGGTATGTTATTGTCACGATTTCATTGCCTGCTCCTATGCTACTTTTCGCGTGTCTAAAAGTTGGCTTGTAATCTGTACAAGAGAAAACTGAATATGTCGTGCCAGATTACTAGGTGTTGATAGTGTCATTTCTAGAGAATGAAGAGCAGTGCGTGCAAGGAATGTTTGATTCCTGTGGGAATAGGAAATGAGGCGCGACGAGCATGGCAGGTCAGTCGAACTACCTCTTGATGAGCCGTGGATGGTTTCGGGAGCCGTAAAGGCCAGTGGGAGGTATAGAGCGATCGCCAAGACTCCTCTTCGTGACCAGCAGAAGAAGAAGCTCTATCCGAGATACCTACGTAACGTACTATACTGAAAGGAAACTGAAACTACGCACAGACTGACAGAGGAGAGTAATTCCACCGCAACTACTAAGGGAAACTGCAGAACCGTAGGCTTAGATTTGGGGTTTTGATTTGATTTAGCTATTCTATACTATAATTGCGAACGACGTGTATATTGTTGTGACAGACTCGCTAGGCTGGAAGATTCCAGCCTAGACTCCTGCAAGAAGGGTACTAGGAGAGATATAGTGATTTTTCTGGTCCTCTTCGTAGTAGGACTGAGGTGTGAAGGTTGCCTCTTGATGGAGAACAGGCGTGGGAGGGAAGACGATGCGATGCGGGACTGCTGGCGACGAGAAGGATCGGACGAGCATAGGTGCAGCCAGGAATGATTTTGCAGCTGAATTCGACTGCTGTTGCTGATGATGTTGCATTTGCTGTCCTTGTTGATGTCCGGACTGTTGAGTATAGTATTGAGGGTAACCCTGTCCATGTTGGGAAGCCTGCTGCATCTGGTAGTATTTGGGAGTTGAAGCAGCTGACATCGACTGGGAATGCGAGATCATATTTTGCGAGATACCGAAGTCGTTGGTAGTACGAGGCATTGGAGGAATAGCGGTGTAAGCTTTCATCTCCTCCTGTGCTGCGTTGAGGAACGATGAGGATGCAGACGAGGAGGGCATTCCAAAGTGCACGCCAGGGTGTGATGCGGAAAGAAACATCGGCTTGGAGGAAGCGCCGCTCATCATATCCATGCTGACCGTGTCGGGATGCTGCGGCTGTCCGAATTGCCCGACAAACTGTGACTGAGTGCTTGAGGGAGGCGTAGGCTGAATCGTGATAGAAGGATAGACAGCACCGTGATGGACAACTTCTCGAGGAGCATAGTCGCCCTCGAGCACGCTTGTTGGCGCACTGCTGCCTGGGTGTACCGAAGCATGCGAGGATGAGGGTGAGACGTACACAGCTGATGCTGGCGTCTGAGGGGAGACGTGCTCCATGCGAACAGAGCCTTGTGGCTGATGCGGCGGGGTAGCTTGATGCTGTTGTCCAAGCGGAACAAGAGGGACGGCATCTGTCTGATGAGGATAGACAAAGTCATGCTGCATGACAGGAGGAGCGGACAAGGCCGAATGGTTGGAGTTTGCTGAGGGGCATCTTTCCATTGGATGGTAGATACCATCGGAATAGATGAAAGGTCCGCCGGCTGCAGCATGGTAGTGCTCGCTAGTCATGACATGCTGATAACCATCGATACCCAATCCTACGACGACTCCTTGATGATGACCAGGAGGAGCCATCAAGACTGTTCCATGACCTTGAGGAGGAACGTATCGAGGCCCATCGAAGTGTGCTTGATGTGCGAGATAATGCGAAGGAGGAGGTGTCATCATAGGGTTGCCGTAAGCATACCCTTCATGGCCGTTTGGGTCGTCGCCCATGTTATAATCGTCATCTCCAAGCCCCATATCTTCGGCTGCAGCAGCAACTGCATCGGGATCCTCTGGGTCGTGCTCGCTGTTGATCATCTTGTGATGAGCACGAGCTGCGGCAGCTCGTTGCGATCTTCGAGGTCTGGCTTCCATCTGCTGCATGTGATGACGATGCTGCTCGTGGGCATGCACGATAGTATACTGCTGTCCATCGATCATGCTGTATTGGCTTCCGCGACGTGGCTGGGGGTGGTGCACGAGAAACGAACTGCTCTGCAAAGGCAGAGCATGAAGGTTGTGGAATCGGGAACGGTCTTGGTAATGATGGTGCGTCTCATCTTCTTCTGGCCAGCTTGTCGGACTTGTCTGCATGTTGTGTTCTCGCTGAATGTGCTTTGTCAGGGTAACCTTGCGACAGAACCTCTTATCGCATTGAGGGCAGCTGTACGGTCGCTCGCCTGTGACAATGCATGTCAGCGACGGGCGCGATGAGACGTTAGAGGCTACACGACGTACCTGTGTGAGTGCGACGATGTCTAGCCAGACTTGAAGAATCCGAGAACGCCTTGTCGCAGTCGTCGATGTTGCAGGCATGAGGACGCTCTCCGGTGCTATCAGGGCATTTCGTTAGCATTGCGCAATGCGGTCAGAAACTTGGCTGTATGCTCACTGTGTTCTGAAGTGCACCTTGAGGGCGCTTGCCTGGATGAAGCCTTTGCCACAGTTTTCGCACTCGAATGGCCTGGAGAAGCAGGACAGGCACAAAGGTCAGCATTCGAGTGTCGATACATTGGTGTGTAGACATTAGAGGAGGTCGTCTGTATACGACGGGGACGCTCGTTGTGTCTTTCGCAGGATGCAGGTCACAGGATAGGGGGAAAAACAAGACGGGCAGAAGATGCTCACCTTTCGTTGGTGTGGATCCTGTGATGTCTTATCAAGTCGGATCGTCTTGCGAACCCTTTGCCGCACTCTGGCTCAGAGCACACGAAGTCTTTGGCTTTGGGGTCGCGTGACGCTGCTTTCGCTGCCCCTGCATGTCGACGAGCGGACTTGGACGGCTCTGGCGAGGATGAAGGACTTCTTCTAGCCATTGTAGTTGTTCAAGAGGTATATAGTAGATTTGAAAGAAGTTTGAGAAACGAGAAGGTGAAAAATCAAGAGCGAGAGAAGCAAACGGCGCCTCGAGAAGCTTCAAGAAGCGAGGCTTCTGTATGCGATGCCGGAGAGAGCAGGGACAATTTGCGGCGCTTGAGTGCTGTTGTAACCGAATGGTAAGTTAGATTAGGCTACGCATACGGCTGGAAAATCTCTCTGCATCGAGAGTCTGGTCACTTACAGGGTTCGTCCAAGGTGAATTCCGGCAGCAGATAAGAAACCAGTTCCGCTTAGGAATCTGATTGACGGAGGAGTTGTGTGCTTTCAGACAGCAACTCGAGCTTTTGAGGTGGAAATGGAAATGACCAGAATCAACGAAGGAGAGAAGCACGGCCCTCGAGGTGGGAAATGAGCTTGAATTGGGATCAAGGGAAGCGGCAACGTAGCAAGAGGCCTGCGCTTTGGAGCCTGCCGATTTGCTTGTGATTTCCTTCCAGGTGAAGTGGAGCTTGACGATTTTGATCAAGAGCCCCAGCAACGATAACGTTTCCTAGAGTATTTGCGCAGCGGGATGATCTTCTGGAAGTGAGCCGTAGATGGTGACCTGAGCTGCGTAGCGGTTGAGGAGGTTAATCTGTTCGACGCGGAAGTCACGGAACGAAAAGCAAAGTGGAGGTCAGCATAGGAAGCGTCACGTCTTCATCGTGATCAGACTCACCCTGTTTGCGAGGGTTTTGACTGTGACGGCGAGAGGCAGGCAGTCTTGAAAGCCTTACTTGGATCCGTTTGCCTTGCTTGATTGATATGTCGATGCAGATAGAGACCAGCTCTGATGGTGTTGTGGTATCGGCCGGCCTACGGAAAATCATATAATGGCGTGCAATTAGTTTCGCGGAAGGTCGGTGCGAACACCTGTCTCGGAAGATGGAGTGGGCTTGAGCTCACTGGATAGGCTTCGTATGCACGAGCAGTTGACTAGTTTGATGAGGACAATGAATGTACGGATCTGCTAGTCAAGGCGGAATACTGATAGTCTGGGATTCGACCGGAGTTGTAGACTGAGTGCGGCAGGCAGATGATTTCTTGCGGAAGATGGGTTGTAGACGGAATGCTAGGATGCTGGACTTCGGCTTGCAACAGACGATGATGACGAGTGAACGATACAGATGCGAATGCTGGGAGAGGGGGATAATCTAGTGATGAGAGAAGAATGCGAAAGACGAAAGCAGAGGAAAGAGAGGTAGAAGCGCTAGAAGGAAGGATTGTCGAGCGATGATGTGCTACAATGCGAGAATAGTACGCGTAAAGAGGTTGGTCCCGGCACTGTTAAGCCTATTAAGCGTGGCAGTTAGTGGTTCTATTGTCTTCAGCCCTTGACAGCCGCTTGCTTTCTTTCTTTCTGTCTGGTCGTCGTCAACGACAGCCAGCGGTCTTGATGCTGTGTTCCTGAATCCTTTAGTTGAAACGCCTTTTGTTCAAACGCTCTCTGTACAACAGCCCGGCGATTCCTTTTGTTACCAGAGATAGCGTAACACTACCACTTGGCAGACCCACCAGCAGCTGGTTAGCTCACGAACCCTTTGGCCGGCCGTGAATGCTGTCTGTCAATCGAGGCCCGCCAGGCACGCTGTCCAGCTTATCATGGTCAGTTGCTGAATGGCCTTAGTTCACTCGAGGTTACTCTGAATAAGGCCAGCTGCCTGACGACGAGGGTTTCTTTTGTTGCCTTTTGTTCGATCATGGTATGAATGAGGCTGTCGGATGCAAGATTATTCGTTCAGGATGCTCTCGTCTTGCCAGAACGCTATGATGTAACAGATCGTATCGTAGGTTCTGAGTCGAGGCATGTCGGCTGCTCGGAAGAAGCTCTTTGGCCGGATTCCTCAATAGGGCATGATATGGTCCCAGTCCAAGAAGGTTGCCAGTGCAGCGCACAGCAGTGATCGAGGTAGCAGCTACATCGGCCTTCTTCCCGTTCACGCTCCGATATGCCGAAGGAATATGGAACCAGAGAAGACAGGACGCAGGTCTCGTGGGCATTTGCCATCAAGGCGATACGAGCGACGATATGCATGATGTTTAGATATCGCACGGAAGTAATCGCTGGCCGCTACCCACCGGCGCACGGTACATCGCGGCTGTCGCTGTCCAAGTCTTCGTGCAGCGTACTTGGAGGAAGTCCTGCTGGGCGCGGTCGTGAGTGCACCTGAGAAGATGGCTTGCCAGCGCGCCTCGACAGTGCTTGTAGTAGGATGGTTGCGATGTGCTTAAGAGGAAAAAAGCTCTTCGGATTGCGCAATCTTGAGAGGCCATTTTGCTTTGCCAGAATGGGGTTTGCTCTGCCCAAGTGGGAGGATTACCTGTATGAGCTGGGTATTAACGAGGTATCTGCATGATGTCTTCACGTTGCAAGGACAAAGTCGTAATTCTAGTAAGATGGCTAGGCGAGCGGAGAAGAAGAAGAAGGCAGGAAGAAACTCCTTCAACGTGATCTTGCAGCCGCAAGGCAGTGTGGAAGACATCAAGGTAGTGGGCAGACGTAAAAGCTTGGGACAGCCAGTATGGCTCGGCTTGAAATCTGATTTATGCGGAATTTTGCTATGTGGAGAATGCGGTTGGGCGTTGTCCAGGAAAGCTTTGCGGACCAGCAAGCTGGCTGTTGATGTCTTACGAACGCGCTTCTGTCCAAATTGACGGCTCAGGTGCTTCCTGTCCATTTCTGTTCGCGACCTGTCGGGCTGCTGCCAACCGTTGAAAACACGTAATGAAGCGATGATGGCTCATAAACATCATCGTGGGACCCGAAGGCACTCAACCACTCGAAGCTGAAGCGTACGAAACTATCTACAAGAAGCGCAACCTCTCTGTCTCGTCGCCGGCCTTTGCAGCATTAATTTTGGACTGCTGACCTCCTTCCAAGCCGTACACATTGAGAGTTGCAGATAGTTCCAATGTCCATGCCAATATCTGTCCTCCCCCCTCAGACGTCTTATACCGCTGCCCTCCCGCCGAGCTGACGCCCAAATCCACGCGGTCAGGGTCTCATGCGAAACAAGCTGCGCGTTCCCTCAATGTTTCACGCAAGCTTACTACCGCAGTGTCGCCGGTGGCCGTGTAAAGCTTCCGATGTGGCACAATGGTTGACGTTCACATCGGTGCAGTTGCGCCGGCAGCCTGCAGAACCAATTGGTACATCACAATGCTGTGCCTCTCTCATCTGCACTGCTCTTCCCTCTCATCCAATCTCCAATTATCGCTCCCGCGCAGCAAATCCTTTGAACAGATATGCTGAATCCATTTCGACTCGTGGCATTAGCTGGAGGCATTGGCAGTAAGTAGTTGTGGCTCTTCGATGGTACACCGCCTCCATTGCCAACGAGCTAATCCAAACTACATTAGTGTCTCTGGTATCCGCCTACCCGTTCCAGAACTCCAGCTTGGTCGCAAGAGGTGGAGCCGATCCTATCAAACTGAAAACATACGACTGCTTCCAGAATCAAGCAGCAGCCGGTAAATATGGTCCATGTGATGAACTTGTTGGGCAGAGCCAACCTGCATTGTGAGTACAACGGCGCTCAAATGTTAGCTCTCCCTTTGACTAACGAAAGGATCTCTTCCAGGTCTTGCGGCTACCTTCCAACACCATGCGTAGGTCTTTCGCAGCGCATAAACATCGTTCCTGGAAACTAAACCATGCCGTTGCGCAACAGCATAATTACTTTAATCAGCCGCCCGCTGTAAATGACTGTGCATGGTCCTCGATCGTGCAGCTCTTCGTTGGAGCCCTGCTCGGAACGGGCCAGAACCAAGTTACACTCGAAGCCAGAGCCAAACAATCGCAACAACCTTCCAGACTTGTGGTATTCAAATGTAAGAGCTCTCCAGCATCAGGTACGAAAGCCTGCAGCTATGATGCTGAACGCGTTTGGCTGTATTCTTGACAGGTTTAACCGTGCACCAAAAGCCATTTCTTTCAAGCCAGATGATCTACAAATCTGGGCTCTCGGCTGGTCTAACGCATGCTTCGGGAACAAGATGAATGTGTACGACTCGTTCCAATGCACCATCCCTGGACCGGAGGGCGCCGCAGGAAATGTTGTCATTACGATGGGAGTCACTGGCAAGACGGCACAATTGGCTGAGGGCCAAAGCTGAGGGAATCTATCGAGTCACTCGAGGTCTCCTAGATGTTCTGTGCTTGGCTCCTGCTTTGACTGCTTTGCGGACGACGTTAAGTTGACGAAATGATCAGTCGAGATCCGTCGTAGCTATGTCTTCACATTCTCCAAGTCCTCCATAACTACATTCACAATATGCTACATGTGCAAGCCGCACTGCGCTAGCCCAACATCGGTAGCATCGGCTACATAGCGTCCGAAAGACTAGAGTAATCTCAGGCGTCCCTTCTTGACAAGCTCAGCACTTCGATCCGTACGCCGTGTTAGGACCCGCTACGTCCTGACCCATTGCAAGAACGTCTCTGTAGGCATCCGCCACCCTGTGCTCGTCCGATCTCTCGAGTTTCTAGCCATTTGAAGTGTCTGGCGATCTTGGCGACCCATCATATGCGGTATGCGAGGCACATCTACAGCTCGGGAGGGAGACGGTGGGCGTGAAAGAGAGTCGTCCCGCATGCTGCTAGCAGGATGCGCGGCTCTTGATCTCGACAGAGTCCGTGCTATGCGAAGATCCGCAAGACTGGCTTCTAAGTCTGAAGCGCCAGAAGTAGAGGCAACTTCGTCTGCTTCTCCAGCTTCGTCAGGTTCACCGCCTGAATCGATATCCGACGTCGACAGCGCGTTTCTCAGTCTTGAGGCGGGCAAGTACCCGGCGTGTATCTGCATTATGGTTTCGTCCCCTTCAATTACGCTCCAAGTTTCGCTATCGGTTTCTTCCGCTCCGGCCTCACTGCGAACATCACTGGCAGTGTCGTCGTCCGTCGTTGTATCGACAGCATCGGTAGTACCGCAATCCGACGTATTGCTGAGCGAAGCGATACTGCTAGCTTCCCATTCGGTGGTCGGAGGTGTTTCAAGAGACGCCTTTGCTATAGGCGCAACCTTTCTGACGCTCCGCATGTTCGGCCGAAGTAGATAGACGAGATGCTTGTTGGTGGTCGGGTCCACCTTCGTAAAGGAGACTACCCTGTAGTACCTCGCTACGGAATGTACGAGGAAGCGGACAAAGCCATCCTCAACTTGCCAGATGAGCGAATGAGGCTGCTTGGCGGTCTGTAGGATTGTCGCGTCTTGACAACTGTCTGAAGAGGAGGATTCGTGTCCAGAATCGTCTGCACGGAGCGATAGAATGACCTTCTCGCTCCGGCTCCTGCTATCTGGCTGGATATAGACCTCAGGTTTATCGAGCCAGTCGCGGAGGCAGCGGTCAACAGTGCTGGCGATCTCCTCTCCTGCACCTCCAGAACTGACTATCCTCCGCGTAGACCGTTTCAAGCCTCTGATAGGCAGGGAAAAGCGTCCATAATCGGCCGCCTTGGTATCGTCAAAGACAGTAATGGAGGGATCGACTGGGGAAGAAGCCTTGATGGGATAGAATGCAGACGGGGGAGGAGCTGGGAAAGCGTTATGCTGTCTTATCTCGACAGGGGCGTAGTCTGACGATTTGGGCATGACCATGTTAGATCCGTGGAAATGGGCTGTCGTGGAAGACATTAGGGAAACTCAATGCTGTTATACAGATGCACACATACCATTCTCCCACCGTCTTTGCTTTCTCTTGCTGAATCGCCGCTCCTCTTTGCCGCCGACTCTCCTGTCTCGGACACCGGCACTGGGTTCTTTCTGACGCTGAACAGCTGTTCTTGCCTTGTAACCAGCTACGTTCTGCCTGAGAATCGCTGGCATCGACATCGGGATACTTGACGGGCCATCGTGCAGCGGTATCGACTCGATGATGCGCCTCTGAGCTTGGATGGATTCTAGCTTGTTGTGCGACTCTGCCATGCTCTATGGATATTTCTCCAAGTCTATGCAATGAATGAATGGGCAGAGGCTTCTCTTCGTTGCTTGTGAAGCTGCGCGTAAAGATCGAAGAGCTGAGAGACGTTACTAGCAGCTTTCAAGAAGGCAAGTGCGCAGAAAGTGTCATCACAGCAAGCTTTATCTGCTATAAATCAGTTTGCTTATACTGCACTACATACAACCTCACGGACAACGAAATTCCGACGAAACAGCAGACTCCCAACGAAAGGCCGCGCCTACAGAGTGATGTTCATAGCAGTGATTGTCTTCTGGATCTCCTCGTCCGACAAGACTTTAAGCCCAGCACCTTTAAGAGCGGCCTTGACTTCTTCGATTTCAGCCAGACGCGGCTTGGGCATAGGTGCTCGCATGACTGGCGATGCGATGATGCCTCGGAGCCATACTGCTGTCTTGTACTTGACGTGGAGACGGCCAATGTCCTCAAAGATGCTGTGAAAGCACGACTTGATCAGGCCCGATAAATACGAATTGAAGGTGCTCGAGACTTACCATTGATGAAGTTGAGCAAGACCGCCCTCCCATAGATCGGTAGCTGCCTTCCAGTCTCCTTTCCTCCATAGTTTCAAGTGCTCCATCATTGGCTCAAGTGCGTAGTTCCTGTTTCAACTCCGTTAGTCAAGCTGTCACTGACGCATATCAGATCGCACGTACCAGGCTCCAGAAGATGTTCCGTCGAACATGCGGTCAGCGTGATTCTCATGCATGTAGTCTGCAAGCGGAGATTGGTCAATTCGTATTAGATATGCTTGGCTTCGCTGCACTCACGCCCGACAGCTGCAAGAATAGCGACAGGTCGCTCGTAGTTCTGCAAGAAGCGTGCGATCTTGCGGTATCCGTCGAAGTTGTAGGTCATTTTCCTGCGCGAACCACTATCAGCTGGGGCTCATTTCAAGGTGGAAAAAGCAGCTCACCACCCGATGACGTTCGGGCACTCATCAAGAATTGCTTTGGTGGTCTTCAAGGGAAGACCTTGTCCGAAAGGAATCGAGTATCTTCCGACAGGGTGAATAATGCATGGAAGGTCGACAGCAGCCGTTACGTCCTTGATGACTGTCAGATAAGAGCATCCGGTCAGGCAGCTCAAAAGCAAGAATGATTTTTTACTCACTGTCACTGAACACTTCGGGGTATTTGTCAGAATCCCATATGGCGACGATATCGCCAGCACCTATAGGCGGGAAGATGAAGAGACCAGTGGCACCACTGCGTATTGGAGAGAGGGACAAGCATGAGCATAATTGGTGAGAGGGACAAGCATGAGTATAATCGGTAATGGAGAGAGGGACAAGCATGAGTATAATCGGTAATACAGTTATCGCTTGTCGTACTTACAGCTCTTGAGCATCTTTGGCAGTCTCGATGTAGCCTTTGGTGTGGACGTGAACGACACCAGCTACTACAGGGCATCGGCCAGCAGCTTCTTCTACACAGATCTTGACGATGTTGCGTCTCTCCTCTCTGTCCAAGGTGAAGAGTTCACCGGCTTCTGGGTTGGCAATGATTGCGATGCCTTCTTTGAGGTACTCATCCTTCATGAATCGACGGATGAACTGTCTGTAGCTGTCATAGTCGATAGTATCGTCTTCATTGAAAGGAACGATGGGTGTGAAGAAGAGCTTCTTGAAGTCGGCGCTAGAAACGCTTGTTCCGTTACCGTTCGATGTTCCGACCATGATGGATTAATTAGTGCAACGATGGAGAGAGATTGGAATGTGAAGAGAGAAGAAGGATGTCCTCTGCTCCTCTCCATCTTCTTCTCTTTTTAGAACCATTTCCTCAGACCGTCCCAACATCCGATACCGTTCGGCCCTTCCTCTTCCCCATTCCCCATCTCCTCTCAAGGAGCTAGGAGTTAGGAGGAATCGGAGAATGCTCTAACGCTTCGGCCGGCGTCTGAGCTCCTACCGTCGAACGAGGAACTCATTGAGCCGAGATCAGGGAGTATCGAAGAAAAGGGGGAGCATTCAGTTCAGAAGAATGCCTACTACAACGTACGAAGAGCGGGGAAATATAACGAGACTTGCTGTAACGATAGATACATAAGAAGAACGACTGCAGACTATTTTTCATATACTTCGTAACTGAGGGGGTCAAGGCGCTCCGATTGAGGGAGCTCAAGTGTGTTCAAGCTCCCCTGCGGATGCCAACTTTGCGAATGCGCTCTGCAAAGACACGCGAATGTCAGCATGAGCCCCAACAGTCAGAAAGAGAAGGCAGACTCACCCCTTTCTGCGCGACAAGCTGATCATAGGTACCCTGTTGTACGATTCTTCCGTTCTCGACCACTATCAACCGGTCGCACGTCTTCATAACGCTCATCTTATGCGTTACTAGCAAAGTCGTTCTGCCGACTTTGACATCCAGAATAGTCTTCATGACAGCATCTTGGTTCTCCGCATCCAGAGCAGACGTAATTTCGTCTCCTAACAGGATCTCACGAGGTCGGACCAGTGCTCGAGCGATCTGCAGGCGCTGAGCTTGACCTCCTGAGATCAAGCCAGCGTTCTCTCCTAAGTGGGTCTTGTAACCGTCAGGAAGCGTCATGATAAAGTCGTGTAGATGAGCTGATTTTGCTGCAGCGACGACCTGATCATACGTGATGTAGCTGTTCCCGTCTTCCAGGCTGGCTTCGGAAGCAGAAGAAGCAGACCCATATCTGATATTGTCCTCGATAGACATGTCGAAGAGAGCCGGATGCTGAGAAATGACAGCTACGTGATCTCGGAGGTATTTCACGTCTATCCGCTGTAGAGGTCTTCCATCAATTCTTACTACTCCTCCGTCCGGACTCGGCTCGTACAATCGCTGAAGAAGAGCTGCAATAGTTGATTTGCCACTTCCAGATGGGCCAACGATGCCCACACACTCGCCCGGCTTGACTTCAAACGAGACATTCGATAGCACGTTGGCGTCTGGCCGTGCAGGGTAATTGAAAGAAACGTTTTCGAAGGAGATATGGCCAGTGACAGGGAACGTCATCTTGCCTTGTGATTCGGCCGTCTCGAGGGAGAGTGCCTTGAGGCGGAAGAAATCGCAAGCGGCGTACTTCGCTTTCGTTACTTGCGGAATGTTCTGGATGATTTGCATCGAGAAGGTGATAGTGAATATGAGCAGGGTAAAGACTACCATCACTTGTTGGAAGGTATACCAGCCGCGGGTGATGAAGATAGCTCCGACTACGAACATGACGGCTGAACGAAGCAAGACACGATGGGTCAGAATGTCGATTAAGGTAGGATCGCCGCATAAAGGCTTACCTTGGGCAGCATAGATCGTAAAGAAGGCAATTCCTGTGCCGAAGCCTGTAAAGAAAGCGCTTCGCTTTCCTCCTTGGTATGCTACGTCCAGAGAAGCTTCAAACTTTTCGAGGAAGACTGATTCGAGGGACATAGATCGGATAGCTTTGACGTTCGTGACCGACTGCCAACATATGATCACGTCAGCGATGGCTCTTTCGCTCGGCAATATTGGCTCACCTGATAAAACTTCTTTGCACAATCTTCCCGCTGGACTTTGTTGATTCTCTCGTATTTACCGAGGATGGAAGAACCAGCCGCTGCAGACAATGCGAACAGCGGGCCCATCGACAGTCCGACGAGAGTGAGTTGCCATCCTTGGACAAAGGCCCAAACGATACCCATAATCATCATCGAAAGAATGACGACCATGTTGCCGATGACATATCCGATCAGATTTCTCGCGTCCTCTGCATCTTTGACCAGCATAGTTACGAGCGAGATGGGGGTGTTGTCAGATTGATCAAACCAGGCTTTATCTTGGTTGATGATACCGTTGAAGCACCTCTCTTGAAGCATTGCGATCCAGCCCATTGCCACTCTTTGCAAAATAGAATACTTGCCCCAGTCTGCTAAGCCGTTCGCGAGCGCGACCAGAAGTAGAAGGAGAGCAGTCCTTGTAAGATTCACTGCTCCCGGATTACCAAGGCCAGAAAGGAGTTGAGCAAAGAGGTTCGAGAAGAAAGGCGTGCATACACCTGCTCCGACACAAAGGAGAAGACCGATAACCAGGCCCAGCTTGTTGGGGATTTCAGGGATGATAATTTGAACGATCTTCCATAGAAGTAAGACAGGTGCGGGACCGTCTTCCTTGACGTCGATCTTGGAGTTGTCCGCCCGACCTGGCAAGATGAGGTCGGGATCGATGCGGCTGACTTGTTCATGCAGCTGATGCCAGCTGTCTCGTGGACCAGGCGGTCGCCTCACGCCTGGAGAGGTTCTCTTTGTGGAAGCAGACAGGCCAACGCGCTCTAGAGCGCCGAAGGACATGTTAGAGTCTCTGTAGGAGCGTCTGACAGAGTCGGAGGAAGGGGTTCCCGCTAATCGCGGCCGTGGAGGTGTAGCAAGAAATTGGGATTGAGGACGAAGATGTGGAGTGCCAAAGTAAGACTGAGGACGAGATGGAAGCGAGTCGACCCGAGGAGGAGTGCTAGGGACAGGCAGGGCAGCAGCTGTCTTGAAGGAAGCTGGCGACGAAGCCGATAGTCGTCGAAGTTGTTGTTCTTCCAAGAAGACCTGCGATCTCCGCTTCGTCTGATGATAGTCGCGGATATGGTCTCCAAGCTGGCTCGGGCTAGCACTATGTCTGTTCATGAGGGGGCTAGATTGCGCAGCATTTCTTGGAGGAGTGACCATGACTTCAGGAACATTGAGTATTTCCATAGTCTCGTAGTATGGCTGCTCCTCGTTATCTTCCGCGCTTGCAGGCTCTTCAGCTTGTATGTGTGCGAGCTGCCGGAACCAGCCTTCTTCCTTCGTTTCAAGCTCTTTTCGATAGCCTTGTTCGACTACCTTGCCATCTCGCATCACATAGACAAAGTCCTCGGAGGTGATAGGCGACAGGTCATGCGTAATGATAATTGTCGTCCTGTTCCTGCGCCACTTCTTGATAGCTTCGTGTACAAGCGAGCGAGAAACAGTGTCCAAGGCGGAAGTTGCTTCGTCTGCATTGAAATGAATAGTCAGGAGGCAGAAGCAGAAGTACTTAATCTGAACTCACCCAGCACCAGTACAGTAGGATCGCGAACGTATGCTCGCGCAATTGCTAGTCTCTGTCTTTGTCCTCCAGACAAGCTTGCACCTTTCTCCCCGCTGAGCATAGTATCGTAACCGTCTGGCAGATCCCTAACGAAATCATGGAAGAGAGCAGCTCGGCATGCATCTATCACTTCTTGCCTTGTGACCTCTTCCGTCTTTCTTTGGTTGTCTCCTGAAGAACCCACCACGCCTAGAGCTACGTTTTCATGGACTGTTCCCTCGAAAATGACTGAGGCGCCTTGGCTGACCATTCCTATATGGCCACGCAGCCATTTCTCATCTATCCATTCTATACCCTGTTCGTCCGCCTCTATGCTCCCAGAGTCTGGCTTGTACAGGTTAAGGAGTAACGATCCGACTGTCGACTTCCCGCTTCCACTTCCTCCAACGATATAGGTCGTGTCGCGAGCAGGGAGGAAGAGGGATACTTTGTCAAGCGCAGGAGGCGCAGGGGCAGGTCGTGACGGGTAATGGAAGGTAACGTTCTTGAGACTGAGCTCGCCAGAAAATTTGGCAGGCTGAATTTTACGAAGAATGCGGACCTGTTGTGGCTTGTTCTTGCGCGCTGTTACCCGTCGATGTAGTGATTTCTCAGGCTGGATAGCCACAAATGTGGGTGTATTCGGAGTAATGGGTGGAGTCAGGCTGCCGGAAGCTGAAATATCGCGCTTATGCATTGATTCTTGGTCAGAAAATGGTGACTTGGCACCTTCTATAGCTGAAGTTGGTCTCGAAGGATCAGGAAGAACCTCGTGATGCGCTGTTTCGAGAAGCGAAGCCATAGCGATCTTGCCTTTGTCGATCAGGTTGAGCATCGGTAGGATCATCTGCATGTTGCTGCTTGCCAGAAGAGAAGCCCAAAAGACGATAGTGACGTCTCCAGCCGTTTTCTTGCCGGTCAAGACTTGCCAGTTTCCGAACCAGAAGCCCGTAATGAACATCGTAAGAAGTAAGAACTGTACGAAGCCGGCTCTAAATCCCCATAACATTGTTATCTTATTGTAGGCCATTCGACTACGTTGAGCTAGTGCAACGAAAGATCTGGTTTCCGTCTTTTCAGCGTTGAAAGCTTTGATAGTTGCTATTGCTCCAGTGGATCGCTCGACCGTGGCTGCAGCAGCTGCACTGATGTTGCGTTCGACGATGATGAGGGGAGTCACCATCACTTCGACTACCACAGTGATGATCACGATGAGAGGTACGCTCCCTAGAATGACGAAGGTGAGAAGATAGGAGTGCCAGAAAGCGACAACCAGGCAAGCTATAATTGTGCAGACGCATGTCGTGAGACGGCCAATTTCGGCAATGAGAGCATTTCTAACGAGATCGGTTTCTCTGCGTAGAACAAGTCAGCGTCATTTCGGGCTGATCAAGTATACTGCACTGACCTGGCGAAGCGACCCATGAGACCCCCACTCGACTCGCTCTCCTCCTCAGCATCTCCGTCTTCATTCTCTAGGCTGTGCCTCTTTCCCATTCCTAGGTCGAACCAAGCCATAGGTTTCGTGACGACTCCTTTGAAGACGAGTCTTCTCAATCTCATAGTCGCACGTTCACCATGTATAAGCCAGATCGAGAGGGCCGCAGTGTTTGCAGCGACCGCTGCGACACCCAATGCAACGAGCTTTACAGCTACCATTGTCATATCTGTTTTGAGTGTATTGTTGGCTGAAGCTAAGTCTGATTCAAGCATGACTTCGGCTATCGCAACTTGATAAGCCGCAAAGACGTCGAAAGCTTCTCCTAAAACGAAAGTCATGATAGGCGGAATGAGACCGGCTGCCAACGAAAAGAAAAGAGCGGGGAGAAGGAGTGTGAGCTTGTCTTTCTTGGTGGACAAGCTAAACAAGAGCTTGATTGTAGGTTTGAAAAGCGGAGGAGGAGCCTTGTGTTTTTCTGATGCTGCAGGTGAAACCGGAGGAGTCGCATCGAAAGCGCTCTTCAAAGCCGTGGGTGATTCCAGAGGCACTTTCGCATCGTTGAATGGATCGTCTTGCTGTCCTCCTGGCATAAGAGACGGCAGTAATTGCGCTCCATTGCCTTGTAAAGGCACGTGAGGCTGCAGGTTCTCGCGGTGTGAAGCTGCTAGAAGAAGAGGTTTGGGAGATGAGATATTGCGAGGAGGTGATTGTAAAGAGTGAGAGCTTGGCGCAGGCTCCATCATGGGGGTATGATACACATTTGGAGAACCGCCAGCCCGATAGGATGCGCTCGGCGAACAGAGCTGCGACATCTCCAGAGCTTGAGGCTCCTGTCGAGGTGTGCCTGCAAGCTCACCAGCAGAAGGAGAAGGTGAAGAAGGTGCGCTTCCAGTCCTTTGAGGCGGCGACTGCATGACCCGGGAAGGCAGATGGTACCCCGGAGAAGTGACCATGATGCGACCGCCCAAGAGCACGAACAACCAGATAAGAAGACCAGCTACGAAGACTGAACTTCAAGTCACCAGAGAAAGTTGATTGAAAAGTCCACAAAGGGAATCAGCCGACGACCGCGAGCACGATTTCCAGCAAGATGGATGGAGAGATGGATATGGACTGATTGTGTATGGTGTTAGGAAACGCTTGCGAAGCTGCTGGCCGGCGACCAGCGCCAGTCTTGGATGTCGGGCTTTCCATTGTTCTCTTTGTCTCGTCGCTTTTGTTCATAGCGATCAGCCCCATTGAGAACACTCAGACGGCAGTGAAGAACCCTCGAGAAAGCTATAGAAGAACACAGCGAAGACGACCATCATGTTAGGCGAATCCGCGACGATAGATATGGCCATGAGAGCTGATCCTGGACGATGATGGCCCGCTCTCAAGGACGAGCTACTTTACGTCGCCAGCTGCGCCCACGCTGCTGCCGCACTTCGCGATTGGTCTCTTCGTGTACACTCATGGCTATCTCAGCACCAGGTGCGCTGTGGATGAGGCTGCTTTGGTGGTATCGGGAAAGTCAAGAAGCTGATCCCAGTCGACTTTTCCAGGTTCAAGAAGGTCGCCTACAAGATGGATCACAATGCAGAGTATGCCACTCTACCTCAGTGCAGGCGTACCACAGTTACTGATGCTTCTGTCGCGGCAGCCCTCGCGCAGATCTCGATAAGTACGGCCCAGCTGCTGTCTCCAAAGGCAAGATCACCCAAGTACAGCTGGACGAGCTGCATAGACAAGAAGCTGCACATCAGAATGCTATGGTCCACTATCCGGTCTTCCTGGCTTCCGTCGTAAGTCTGGTGTTTCATCGTATTTTCCCCCCGTCATCGCTGACACCAACGTCATTGACAGGCTTTCGCGCAATCCGCTGGATTGCCGAATGCTACCATCAACAAGATCTGCCTGGCTTATACTCTGATTAGAGTAGCTTACGGCTTTGCATACGTCAAGATCACAAGCCACAAGGCATCCTATCTGAGATCTCTTCTCTGGTGGGCCAGCAATGTCACTTGCTTCATAACACTCTGGAAGGCTGGCAAAACGTTCAACAAGGTCTAGGAGGCTGCATACACTAACTTGCATAATGTAGCACAACTGAGCATAGCATAGCATAGCATAGAACAGCATAAACCATCCCTGTCTTACATCGATACTCGTCCCCAATCCCAATCGAGCATTACTGGTCTACCCCGTATCGTCATTTGAGCATTCAGCTGGCATTGCGTTGCGACTCTACATTGCTGATCCTGCTGAAGCGAACCACAGCAGGACCGTCGCGAACTCGACGCAGTTTGGGCTCTTTCGCAGAATTTGAGCAAGTTTACGCCAAGAAAGGAGAGTCTGCCAGAAGCCAGTCCATCATCGGCCAACCGCCTATGCCAGCATCTTGGTCAGCGGACGCTAATCCAGTGACGGTGGCAGCAGCAGGCGGCCAAGGGTAGAATGAGGCATCGAACGCAAAGTCGGTCTGTTGGCCGTTCTGCTGTTCACTGACGAAGGACATTACGGAAGCATTCTGGTTTGAGGAAGCTGATGCCGTCTTGCTTTGCGTGCCTTCGGAAGCCGAGGGCAGATGCAGCTTGGCCACAGCAAGAAGATGGCGTCCATAGACTGCATTCGGCCCATTCCGGTGTGGCGGTTCGGAGCCACTCCTCGTAAGCCATTGTGCTACCTGTCCTACTAGCCCAACCAGAGCGCTTCGAGGGACTTCATGTCGCAAAGACACGAAAGGGTGTATGCTTAGGAGCATCAATGCCCCATAGACATTCATGAGGGCGATGCTGGCTGACAGATGAAGCAGAGTATCACTGTGCATCACCGAGATTTCGCACGTGTGCAAGGCGGCATGCCAACAAGCTGTCCGTAGCTGCAGTGACTCTTCTGACGAACCAGTATATGGAAGCCCGAGAGCCAGTGCCCACAGCTTTGTTTGAGCGTGTATGAGGTTGGCAGCTATCGCTTGCTTCCAGGCGGAGTTGTTGCCTGTTGCGAAACACGGCGCATAAGGCCTTTTCCATTGACTGAAACGAATACGTAGTGCCTACCTGCTATGTCGAGAATGGAAAGGCGAGGTCTCCAGTTATCGATTTCTTTACTGACAGCCTCGAGGATTAGCTTAGGAACAGCTTCAGGCGAGGACGTTTGCAGGCAGTCAGACACGTTCGTCCGGATACGACTCTGCATATGGAAGAATCAGACCGGTACATCGAATGTATATGCGGAATCAACATACGCAAGTGAGGCGCATTGAAGCGACATCGACGAGATGCGCATCGCTTGGACTTGTATGCCATCCCTGAACCGCCTTTGCTACCTATATGAGACGAGTCAGTGAGGTGGAGGCGTTACAAAGATGGATAGACCAACAGTGGCATCTGAGAACGTCCAATTGCGACCTGTCGCCAGAGCGAAACTGCGGTCCCAGATGAATATAGCCAAGAAGGTTCGCTCTAGCATCCTGATCCCTGATAATCAGCTTTTTAAATAGCAAGAAGGTACATGGCCGGCTCACCTTTTTCGCGCATCACTTTGACCCTTATTCCCCTGTAGCGGAGAAGGCGGTCTTGAAGCGAAGCAGACGTTATATGCTGACGGACTCTCGAAGATAGAGTCGAGACGTAGATCCAACACCATTCCAATGGCGACGTTGAGCCACTTGCTTTGTTGATCGTCCTTTAGCCTTGATGCCGAGCGCGGCCAAGTGCAGTATACGTTTATGCCCTGCACGATTTCCAGAGAGCAGAGATTGCGGGTGAATATCTTGTCGAGGAGCTGCTCGGCATGAGCCTGCAACTGCATCGTCAAGGAAGCATAGCCAGGCAGGGTTTGAGCGGATACCAGACATATTGCTGTGAGCAGCAAAGCAGAGTGATTTTGAGCATACTGATGTGTGCATATTGCTGGATCCAGAGTAGGAGCGAATGGATGGATTTCAGCGAAGAAATGGCCGAACAGCGCACCAAGAAGCTCTTGAGGCAAAATGCCGCTTGAGACTGGATCGTACTCCACCCCGATATCTCTTTTACTTGCTGTCTGGTCAGATTTGGAGAAATAGCCATCTTGCGAAGGGCTAGAGACTACGTCCTGACCGACTATTGCAAGCCCTTGTCGCAATTTATCCCGCCCCACGCGCAGATGGGGAATGGGCAGATTTCCATCGAGTTCTGTGTCGGCGTGACGGGCATCAAAGTGCTCCGTTAGGCGAGTACCAGGCTCGTCAGGCAAAGCAGCGACAGAAGCATCGTTCGAAGCGCCAGCAAGCAGACCCAGAGGGTTAGGAAGCTCGGCAAGGGTGGTAGACGGGGATGGGTAGATGAATGTAGGGGAGCTAGTATATACTGCAGTAGATGTGGAAGCAGTTGAATTGTTGCTGGGGAAGTCGGGGATGGTATGAGAGGTTGGGGCCGCTGCTCCGGCTTGTGTGCTTGGAGCGGGGGTGGTACTGATGCAGAGAGCTTGTAGTCAATGATTTGTTGCGTAAGGTCGTTCGTTCGTACACTATCACCTTGGAACGGCTACGATCGTCTTGGGTCCACCTCGTCGTCGGACGGGAGTCTGCACGATGCAGCTGTAGCCGAGTCTTGCGCACCTTAAGCAGGTTTGGTATGTATCGTCGACCTGCTGAATGTGACACCGAGTCTATAGGAAGCCACGACATCAGCATAGCTCCCAGCATGGTGCGATATTCAGCACAACTCCACCTTCGCTTTTCGACAGCCTATGCAGGCAATCTGTCCCCGATTCGCGCGCTGAGCCGCCTCTGCATCTGTGCTCGTCGCTGCTCCTACTGTGGTAGGATTGCTCATGCCGTACGTAGTATTGGAGGAAATGGGACAAGCGCTCGGGCCTGACAGCCCAAATTGGAGAAGGGCGGCTCAGAGCCGGGCGTTCGACAGGGAAGAGCGGGGTTTGGCTCAGCTGCACTTATGCTATGCATACAGGGGGATGTTTGGTCTACAACATGTCAAAGCGTGGAAGCTATTCGTACAGAAAACAGCATGGGAATGAGGGACGCTCTGCTTAACCAATCTTCTGCTTGCGGCATTTCAGCTGCCCGCAGAGACAAACCCATTTCAACCCATTTGATCCTGACGCCGCGCCTGACCCGCAATACTTGAGAAGCCTTCTCCCTCAACTGTCGGGAGGGACGTCGGCTTCGGCTGCTCAGGACGGGGGGAGAGGAGATGGCCGGGGTATCCGGGATGCATTTGAGCGATTCTGAAAAGAAGAGCCATGTCACTTTCCCTTCTTTGCGTTGTGGATCATCTTGAACCTCTATACCTCGATAATGTCAACCGATGGGGACATCGTGGACAAGCCTGGCGAGGACTTTCTCGGTGCGTACCGCTCGCTCACTTCCGGCTCGCACGCTGAGCTCGTGGACGCGCTTCAGAACATTCAGATCGAGCTGAGAAGCAATCGCCTGATACTTTTGATGCAAAGACCGTCTCACGGATCCGCTGGAAGACCGACTTGGCCGTATGCACTTCGGCCGCCTCAGCATGACTAAGACTCAAGTCGACTGACCATGACTGCAGTTAATGCCTATGCTATGGCTTCTCTATACATGGAGCTTCATAGACCGAATCAACATCGGTAACGCCAGAGTCTACCGAATCGAGAGGGATCTCCATCTTGTCGGGTACGACTACAACATAGCACTCACGATGTACTTCATCGCGTAAGTCGATTCTTGTACATATGTTTGCACTTGCCTTTGACCAGCTTCAACCGTAGGTACGTCGTCTTTGAAATACCTTCCAATATTCTCTGCAAGATCGTTGGCCCAGGATGGTGGTTACCTGGCTGCACCATTGCCTTCGGTATCATATCCCTGGCGACTGCTTACGTGAAGAATTATGGCCAACTGCTCGCCGTCAGGTTCATACTCGGAGCAGGTGCGTTCCGTTGAAGCTATCTCACATTCATATGAATACTCAGATTCAGACTTCTTATAGCCGAAGCGGGCATCTTCCCTGGCTGCATCTACTGCCTGACGCGATGGTACACCCGATCTGAGCTGGTCTTCCGAGCTGGTATCTTCCTTTCTGGTGCATCGGCTGCTGGCATGTTTGCTGGAGTGCTGTCTTACGCTATTGTGAATGATATCGATGAAGTTGGAACAGTCAAGGGCTGGCGGATGCTGTTCGTGAGTGTGTTTCTGCACTTGCTTGGAGTAGCACATGCTGACTAGTCGCAAAATTAGCTTATCGAAGGCATTGTCACTGTAGGAGTTGGTGTTATAACCCTATTCGGGCTGGCGGATTCTCCAGAGAAAGCATGGTTCCTTACGCCTGAAGAGCGCATCATCGCAGTGAAGCGCATCCAAGCTGAAGAGCCAGCAAAGATACACTCTACCGAAGCCGACAAGATGCACAAACAGGCCATCAAGCAAGGCCTGTTCAACATCAACGCCTACCTCATCGGACTTTCTGCACTGCTGACCTCCATCATCCTGCAAGGCCTCGCTGTTTTTCTTCCGACCATTATCTCTGGTCTTTACCCTCGTGACGAGCCAGTTATTCGCAACCTGCGCTCTGCCCCGCCTTGGTCGGTCGGATTCGTCTGGACCCTCCTGATTCCTTTCCTATCCTGGAAGACGGGAGGGTATCGAGGCTACTGGTCTCTTGGAACATGTCTGCCCATGATCATCATTGGTTTCGGTCTCTTCCTGGGTGGCAAGACGTGAGTGTGACTGTAACTTGACGGGACATTGTTCAGCGGTGACTGACTTTTAATATTCTCAGACCGGGAGCGCGCTACGCAGGAGCCTTCTTTGTCGCACCAGGAGCAGCCGCCTTGGGAGGTATGCTTCAAGCTTGGGGAGCCGTCAACTTTGCGCCAGATGCCTCTCGAGCTGCTGGCATTGGAGTCGTGACTCTGATGCTTAACATTGGAGGTCTATTGAGCACTTGGGTTTATCTTCCTAAAGATGCACCGCTGTACAGGCGTGGTCACACTGCCAGTATCACAGTAGCCGTCGTGATTGTGATAGTCCACATAGTCACTTTAGGCTATATGCATTGGGAGAACAAGCAGAGGGCACAGGGTAGAAGAGACTATCGTCTTGAGGGATTGACAGAGGAAGAAACAGCGCAGCTGGGCCACAGACATCCCAAGTTCAGGTACGGATACTAGGAAGAGCAGTGCATAATGGAAAAGTGCCAGTGATAAGTCAGACGTGCATATGTCCTGTAGGATAGTTCGAGATTTGTATCGACTCGAATGCGATGATGAAGAGACACCCGCCAGATCTGTCTGTTTGCATCTCGCACGCTAGCTCTATAGTCCTCCTGAGTGTTGTGTTGGCCAGCTAGAATCTCCCTGAAGGACTTGATGGTGTCCTTGAGGGCGACAAGCTTTCCTTCAAGCCCAGTGCTGCAAACGCGACGGAACAAAGATCAAAATGTTAGTAGAGCTTCATGGAATGCACAGGAGCCGAGATGAAGTGGCATACAATACTTCCGCAACTGCAAAGGGTTGAGACTGCGTGTTTTTAGCCCAAACGTCAGCAAAGCAAGCTGATTCCATGGCGCTTGGACGCTACAGATGGCACATCACGATAGAAGCACACTGTGGTGCTCCTGAAGCGTTGCGAACCACCTGGAGCGCCCAAAATCACCGAAAGACTTACCATGAAACGCTGGATCTTTTGAGCACGCTCTACGGTGAGCTTGTCCTCTTCTAACATCTCATTCAGTGTGAGTATCTTCTGAGCCCTGAAGTATAGTGACCTCATCTATTCCTAGCGATCTTCTCCCACGCATTGACTCTCACACCTAATTTCTGGAGGTTGCTCTTGGTAAATATATCCTCATCTCTCCTCATATCGCCATTCCTATGCCTTAGATTCGCCAAGCCATCTAGATGTCTGACGAAGTTTAAGATATCTTCTGGAGATGCTAGTTCTTTCGAGGAAATGGAGGAGGTGGAAGGTTGATAGGAAGGACGGGTAGAAACGGGAGGCTGGATCGTAGATATAGATGACTGCAACTCTTGCATCAAAGCCTGGATCGAGGAAACTTCCTGTTGTAATCTTGCGATTTCCGATTTCGTTGAGTCCAGAGACAGGTGGGCCTGAGTATGGTCAAATATGGGAGCTACAGGCCCTTCTTGGGTATAAGAGCTCCTTCTATTGTTGTATGAAGTCGGAGTTGTCTGCCTTTCTCCTTCTCTGCTGTGGAGGCCTGTCGGGCTTTCTATTCTTTTCTCCTGCACAGCCTGCTGGGTCTCAGAGGCTTTGGGGCTGTTCGCCGAGTGACATGAACCTCCGATAGAAGAAGGCGAAGGCTCAAAGGCAGGCTGAAGAAGCTCTCTCCGCCTACTAGAAGTCGGAGGAGTCCGCAAACCATCTTGCTCCTTGTGTTCCTTCGTCGCCGGGCTACTATCGTGTCCATCCAAGAATGCTATCAGACCTTCTACTCCCTTTGTATGGGATGTGTTTTGAGTAAGATAGGTGTTTATTCTATGTTCCTGGGAAGCCGATGTGACTTTGCTGGCTGAGGTGGATGCTGAGCGGGCAGAAAGGGAGGGAGAGGAGGAGGACATGGAAGCTGGCTAGGGAAGGAACACTTGGATGGGAGGACGCTGAGGACGGCAGACAAGGGCACAGGCGAGGACCAAACGGACTCGGATAGCCTAGTGGTTGAGCTGTGTCGATAGCAGCACTGCCAAGCAATAATCTGAGTGTATCGTACTGCTCCTGCTGCTCAGGGAAATGGGAACGCTGTCGACGAGGGTCGATTGGGATTTGGGTCAGGCACCGCTGGCTGAGAAATGGTAAGAAAAGGGTCAAAGGGCAGTCTAGCCTGTGTATCTACAGTGTTACAATGCTTGTATAAGGGTAGTCTTACAATCCCCTTTTAAACCCTTCTGCCAATCCGCCTTAATCCAAGCTCTGAATCTCTCTTTGCCTTTCTTTCTCTTTCTCTCTTCTCACCCCCATCTACCGTCAATTCAAACCATGCTTAAAGGCTGCCGCTCCCTCCCAGCTGCAGCTCGTCGTAGTAAAGTCGCAAAGCAAAATGCGCGATTCTTCAGCGTAAAGCCAGCCGTCAATGGCGCTGCGACTGCCGCTGCTCGAAGCCTCGCTGCTTCCGCCAGCAAGGCCGCTCCTTTGGCTGCTTCCAGAGTTGCAGGACAGGCAGCAGGTGTGTAGTTACATCCTCAGTGTTATACGTATATGCTGAGTCTGCATTGTCTCCCTGCTTGTTTTCTGCTGTCCTCGTTGGCCTGCTTTCCCCGTTTCTTCCCTCACCCGAAATCCAACAAACTCGAAATGAACCAACAGCCCGCTCGTACGCTACAGAGGCCTCATCAGGCAAGCAACCGATTGGTGAAATCTCAGCTGTCATCGGTGCTATCGTAGATGTAAAAGTGAGTGGATCCCGCCCAAAATCCCGGCCAATCATCGATCTCGCTCGCCACGGCTTTGCGACTGGCGACTTGGGTCGCAAACTTCGCAAGAGAAGCCAGAACGGAATCATATACTGATTGTTATGTGTTATGATACATAGTTCCCTACCGAGGAAGTCCCTCCTATCCTCGATGCTCTCGTTTGCGAAAACCAGGGCAACAAGCTCGTTCTCGAGGTCGCCATGCATCTCGGTGAAAACACCGTCCGAACCATTGCTATGGATGGTGCGCTACACTCTCATCTATCTACTGTATATCTCGCGTAGCTTAGCTGATGCCGTTTCGTCGTTTCAACAGGTACTGAGGGTCTCGTCCGAGGCACCAAGGTCACCGCTACAGGCAACCCCATCATGATTCCCGTCGGTCCAGAATGCTTGGGACGAATCATCAACGTCATCGGAGAGCCCATTGACGAGCGTGGACCCCTCAACACAAAGACCCGCATGCCAATCCACGCCGAGCCTCCTGCGTTCGTAGAGCAATCTACCTCCGCCGAAATCTTGGAGACTGGTATCAAGGTCGTAGATCTTCTGGCTCCTTACGCCAGAGGTGGAAAGATTGGTCTGTTCGGTGGTGCCGGTGTCGGAAAAACCGTACTCATTCGTAAGCTTGCATTCATTCCAGTCATTTTCCAGCGCAAGAGGCTGATGTATGCATGTGTGTGATCAATAGAGGAACTCATCAACAACGTCGCAAAGGCACACGGTGGTTACTCCGTATTCACAGGCGTCGGCGAGCGAACCCGTGAAGGAAACGATCTCTACCACGAAATGATCGAGACCGGAGTCATTCAGCTCAAGAATGACAAATCAAAAGTAGCATTGGTGTTCGGTCAGATGAACGAGCCCCCTGGTGCTAGAGCCCGTGTCGCTCTTACTGGTCTTACAATCGCTGAGTACTTCAGAGATGTAGAGGGTCAGGATGTGCTACTTTTCATCGACGTGAGTGTTCTATTTCGAGGAAGTAAAGACCGAGCTGACTTTGTGCCCTTTCTCCAGAACATCTTCCGATTCACCCAAGCCGGTTCAGAGGTATCTGCTCTGCTAGGACGTATTCCTTCCGCCGTAGGATACCAGCCAACGTTGAGTGCGTACGAACGACCTTCCCATCTTTCATTCGCTAATTGCGTCGATTGTTTCCCAGGTACCGATATGGGACAAATGCAAGAGCGAATCACGACCACCAAGAAGGGATCCATTACCTCCGTACAAGCCGTCTACGTACCTGCCGATGATTTGACCGACCCTGCGCCCGCTACCACCTTCGCACATCTGGACGCTACGACCGTACTTTCCCGAGGTATCGCAGAGTTGGGTATCTACCCCGCTGTCGATCCTCTCGATTCCAAATCTAGAATGTTGGACCCTAGAATCGTAGGACAGGAACACTACGATATCGCTACTGGCGTACAGAAGGTCCTCCAGGATTACAAGGGTCTCCAAGATATCATTGCCATTCTGGGTATGGACGAGTTGTCAGAAGAGGATAAGCTCACCGTAGAGCGTGCCAGAAAGATTCAGCGTTTCATGGTAAGTCTTTCGATTTTTTCGGCGATTTTGTACGCTACAGGTGGTTCGCAGCGCTTCAGGAGCATCACAGTGTACTCCTATGGTGCTCTGCCATCTGTAGCGTCCAAGCGCCATGGAGTCAGCGCGCTTTGCTGACGTTTGGGCTAAAAACACGCAGTCTCAACCCTTTGCAGTTGCGGAAGTATTGTAAGCGACTCTATTTCGGCTCCTACGCACTCTCTGAAGCTCTACTAACATATTGGTCTTTGTTTCGTCCCGTTTGCAGCACTGGTTTCGAAGGAAAGCTCGTGGCTCTCAAAGACACCATCAAGTCTTTCAGAGAAATCCTAGCTGGACAACACGACTCTCTCCCTGAGTCATCCTTCTACATGGCTGGTGACATTGAGGATGTCAAAGCAAAGGCTGCTCAGCAGGCTAAGGAGATGGAGGCCGGCAACTAGAGAACCACTCGCGGATCCCTCTTTTTCGCCTGCATGACGATGAATAGTAGATCGCAGACTCTTTTACCTCCTGAAGGTATCAAGTCAACTTGTCTTGCTCGTTGTCTCTCCTAATCTCTACTCCTTCCTGTCATAGCCTCTTCAGTCTCTCCGCTTCTTCTCCTTAGAAGCATCTAGAAAAAGAAACCATCGTACAACACTGAGATAAAACGTAAAGCTCTTCTTTTTTCGGGTCTATCTGCGCGGTTACGACTTGGCTGCAGCTAGGGTTGTCGTCCTTTGACTAAGTTCCGGACCACCGACTTGAAGGACGAGTGTGTCCGCACAAGCTTTCATTATATGCATCAACCTTAACATCCCACCGTATCCGTTGCCCTGCGAAGAGCTATCTGAACCTTTTCTCTTCAGCTCTTCTCCCCAAAAGCTCAGCTTTTCCGTTCTAGCTTTCTACTGTCCTTCTGCGGACACCCTGCAAGCAAAGTACATACTCCTAGATGCTCTCAACACGCGTGCCACATCCGAGCGATGAGCAAGGGCCTCCTGGTCGACCTAACCGCTCGCGTCACTCGCACAACCGTTCCCCTCTCTTGACCAGGCGATGTCTCTTCTTCCTCTGTTCTGTTCTGACTTGACATAGCGATTCAATCACATTCACTTATTCGCTTCATGGGCCAAGGATCCAGCTCGCTCACTTCCCGCGAAAAGACGTTAATAGCCGCGAGCCAGACCCTTGAGAAAGAGGATATCCCAAACAGACTTCTGGCACTCCGCGAAGACTTGGAAAACGGTGTGGATACGTTTGGAGATATGGAACACGTTGAGCGAGTATCCATCGCAATCACAGATGTGAGGGAGTCGCCGTTGCGACCATACCTGATACTGATTGCTATTCTTCAGACAAGTCGTCTACATACATTGTCAGTCGAATTGTTGCGGGCGCTACTGGAAGAGTGCCTCGATGAGCCTATGAAGAAAGCAACTCTCCAAATTCTTTCCGGAAAGACTCTGTCTCGGACCAGCAATAGGATCGCTTCATTGCTGGAAGAAGATTCGTTCTGGGATAGGAATGAAACGGCGCGTCATTCCGCCATCGCCATGGAAGCATGGCGGATCGTGGAAGACTTACAAAACCAGATCAAGCTGATGAAGAAGATGTTCAGGGTAAGCTTAATTGCTGCACCGATATAAACATGCTGATTCATTTCGAATATAGGCAAGCGATAACAAAGTCCTCAAAGCCGAAAGAGACCGTACGGCACTACACGAATTCGCAAAGGATGGGCAAACGAACGCCTGATAGTACGGACAATGACGCGCTTTTTCCACACAATGACATCAAAGACACATACAAAGCCAGTCCTGTAGGATTTACAAGTAATACAGTAAAGTAAGCCGCGTACACTGCCGATACAAGTCTAGGCAGACCTGCTACTGAAATTCGAGAGCTGCACAAACGGGTAGTAATTCACCCGCCGCGTGTCTTCGACTTCTACTGATTTCGGGTTTTATAAATCGTGGAGTGGCTGCCCTTCCCTGTTAATCTCACCCAGCTGCCAACGAGATCTTGGCCAGCTGCTAAACAGCTGCTAACCAGCTACTAACCAGCTACTAAACAGCTAATGACCACCTTTACCTCCACTCATCTCATACTTACTCGACCCTTTCCTGCCGATAACTGCCTCTCTTTATTCAGGCATCCTCTGCAGGAACGGGACATCTTCGTGGTCGTCCGAAATACTTTCACTGGTTAACAGACATATGTTCGCCCTCCTGCCCGCGCATGATGATTGCCCAGGCCTAGAAGAGGTGGAAAAGGAAACACGAGCTAGAAACACGCTTGCACGGGATTTTCCTTTCCTGATCTAAAATGTAGAGGTGTGCGTAAATATGATGATGGGATCGTGCTGATCATACAGCGCGTTGCGAACCTGTTAGGCCGAATTATTAGGGGTCTCAGGCTGTCAGACGAGTGCGTAGGTTTCAAAGGTTCACGGGGAGCGATCGGAGAGCACGATTGATCACCGGATTGATCGCATAACTTATGTGCAGTAGATCAAGTCGCGGTAGAGAATGCTAGACCCAACAGGTAGCTTGACATCGTCGGGCACGAGCCGAAATCCGTGGTCTGGCGCGAGCCGGAATCTCCGCTGCGTTGTCACATTGTGTATTTCCATGTAATTTGGCCGCTGACGTTAGGCGCGTTTGGCCGAGTGGTTATGGCGCCAGTTTCAGGCGATGTTCTTAGAACTCGTATGATGATTTTACTGGTTCGAAAGAGCGCAGGTTCGGTGGGTCGATCTATCGTCGCTGTGGTCGAGAGTTTTCTAATCAAAATCGTAGATCCCTGCAGCGCGCAAGGTTTTGTTTTTACTTTTGCAAGACAGGTTTTGCAAAGAGGTTTGGTTTTTGTAAGGGAACGGCTCTAAGTAGTCGAGAAGACCTGTCTGACATTGATGTTGATCCTCGTACCGACCAAGAAATCCTTGATCTGTTCCTCGCACCCCTCCAACAATCCAGGATCGAGGTGACCCTCCACTATTCTTGGGACACCATGGAAGATCCTTCTACTCTGTCCACTCATGATAAGCGCATCTCCGCTTTTCAGTAGTAACGAAACAGGCGCTTGATCCCTCGTCTTCCCACCCGCTAAGAAAATCGCCGATTCGCCTAGTGAAATCGACACGAGCGGACGTATCGTATCTACTTCACTCTGGTCGACATGCGCGGTCAAGGAGTCGCGGTACTGATAGAAGTTCACGACGCCCGCTTCAGCTTTATAGTCTTGAGACCAGGAGGAATAGTCGACGATGCTCGAATCGGGGAAGACGGATGCCCAAGGAATACGAGTTATGCAGCGAGAACACACTTCTTTGATCAGATCAGGCATGGGCATCGCTGGTTTGTCCCATTTATACGATTTCGTTCCCCACTGGGATCACATGATATTAGCCAGTTTCGATTCTTGACAGTGAGTTGGCTCACATGATACTCCAAGCCAATGATGGTCCATCGAAGCTTGCGTATCAGATCTTTCATAGGCGTAGGTTTTACGCTATCACTCGGCACCGGATCCCCTTTCTGCGTCTCTGCGTCTTCCAAGAAGGCCTTCTCGTTCATCTCGGGTAGATCGACTTGTATACGTTTCTCGCTTGCCGTATCTTTCACCACCGCCGATGTCTGCTTGTCAGATCGAGGCTGGATTGTATATTCTGGATTTTGCGAGTAGGTATGCCACCATCCATTCGCAGGAACGACATAGTGCGTATCTAGATTACTCCGACTTTTGGGAGTTGTGGTTTCGTGAAGACACGCTTCGATTAGACGATGTTGCTCGGGAATATCAACGTAGGCAGGAAGGAGGATTAGGCCTCGTAAAAGATAGACAAATGTCAGTAACCTCGACTATACAGTCATAGGCTAGCTCACCCGGCATGTCATCGAAAACCAATCCGACCTTTCCATCCTGCATATAAAACTTTCTGATTCTCCATTCCTTACCGAGTCTATCTAACCATGTCCCATGTGTAGCATCACTGGTATTGACTGCATCCCATTTGATATTCTCGCTGTCGGTATTAAAGGCAGAAGACCACTCTGGTTCGCCAACTCGGTCTTTCCAGTAAAGCTCCTCAGTGCGGAAGGCGTTGTGCTGCTTTGATGCGCGTATAATCTCCTTCTCTAAGGCTTGCTTGCGAAGACGTTTCAGCTGGGCATTGGAAAGCGTTGTGCTGGTCATGGTATAAGACGGGCAGACCGCAGCTCTGAGGAGGTCGGAGCTTCACGAGTGCAATGCAGCAAAGGAGAATCGTGCATCAATGTTATCGAGTGTCAATAAGAAGAATTCGCAAGTCAGGGAGTGCCGTGGTCGGAACGGTAGCAACACAACCGTTATTTGCATCAAACATACCTATGCAGATTGCTATTATGCCGTGTCTAAAGGCATCTATTCAACATAGTCTTATGGTGGCGCCTCACCTCACGGGTCCATCAACAGTTCCGTAACATTGTACCCAACTTCATCAGGGCTTTGTCCATGCATGAAATGTTCGCTTGTCAGCTTGTATATCTGAGCAACTTTCCGGAAGGTGGAGCGCCATTTGTACATGTCGTCGAGAATGAGATCGCCTTCTGGTGGGAGAGGTGAGAGTGGGGTATTGACGATATCTTTACTGAGCCAGGGCTTTCGACCGCCTGTAGGTTAGATCAGTCATGTATCTGATGGCTCCTTTATGAGGATAAGAAAGGCTCACCTGCAAAATGGATGGCACGCGCTTTGGGGCGGTACTTGGCCCAGTATTCCGGTAGGAGGGCCATCCCCGCCCTGTGAGTACGTTTGCGCGTAAAGACGTCTCCTTGTACGTAGCACTGCCAACAGGAACACTCACAGCAAATTCCAGGACATGTCCAAGCCGAAATAATCGCCCAAGAAGTAGTTGTTGAGCAATGATTGATCCGCATAATTCACGTCGTAGTAGCTCTTATTTGCAGAGAGATCAGCTAATGCTTCGTAGTCCTGCCTCCTAGGCTTCAGGAATATCACTGCGAGACTCTGTCAGCCTTGTTAGCCGCTACTCAGAGCCGTGGAATACTGCACCGCCAGCATTGAAGCGCCCTCGGACTGAATCACTGCTTGCACTCTTTTTCTTGATAGCATCTGGCGCGACTGCGAGCGTCGAGTCTGATCGGCGAAGCATTTCAAATGCATAGTCGAAGTTGCCGACAATCATAATGTCTGCATCAATGATTGCAACACGTTCACATTGCGTCTCATTCTGTGATAGGGAAAGTCATCCATCAGCTGCGCAAAGTCCCAGGAGCCTTCTTCACTAACCCACGCGTTCAGCTTGATCAAGCCAGTCGCATATCGCGCTGTTCCCGGTACTCCAGGAAGGTCCAGTACAGGGACTCGTTTAATATTCCATCCAAGGGTATGTAGCACCTCTTGCTCCTTCGGCAGAATCGTCATGTTCCAAGGTGTGTACAGAAACCTTTTTCGTGCGGGACTATGTTGATCCAGGTTGTATGCGAGCACGGCTAACGCAGGCAGGAAGCCTGGTCCGCTATACATTGAGAAGATGGCTTCATCGCGTCTATAAGCCGATAAAGCATTGATGAAGCTGCGCGTCGAAGAAGATATAGACAAAGAAGGATCAAGGCCTGAATGCGCTCTTCCTCCAGCAAGTAGAGAATATCCTGCGAATATGACAAGGAAGAAGGCGAGGAGAATATAGCGTCTTCCGCCAGCTAGAAAGCCTGTCTGCGGGAAAGCTAATAAGACGGTCTTGCTTTTCATGCGTGCAGGACCAGATTGATTATTGTGTGGTACGGTACGATAAGATAAGACTGAAAACTGTAAAGTGTCCCACAATCTGTTCAAGCGCTTGAAGCATTCCTCGACTGACAGCTCACGCCATGCGGGCCCGCAGCAGACACGCGTAAAGGTGAAAGTAGGCGCATCAATCAGATTCGGTAGCGTAACGCATCTAGCAACAGTACAAAGCTCTGCTTGGGTTGTGGTGAGCCGCATCATCTGGCCTTCAAGGCGAAAGAAGAACCAGCGTGATCCGGCTTGTTCTGCAAGTATATATCGTTGCACCAATCACGCACTTGTCTTTGACGCTTCTGATGACGTGGCATCAGGTGTAGAGTAGAGTACTGATCCTCTTTCCCGGTGCTTCATCTCAGCTCAATAGACGCGGACTCTAGCTACATTGCCTGCTATGATACGTAAGAACAGCATACTCCATCCACTTCTAAGTAGTCTTTACACCTTCAGCCCCTGCAGCTGATCACTCAGAGTTTCCGGGACAGCGGCCGGAGCAGGCGAAGGTGCAGGCGTACTTCTCGTGACTGGCTTGAACTCCATAGCTGCGGCGCTGAGTGCCTTCTTAGGCTTTGACCGCCTAGCTGTATTGAAGCCTTTCTCTCGCTGGAGATCTTTGGCCGTCTTGTTTCCGCCTGCTGATTGTGCAGTCGCGGACGGTGGATTGACGGGCTCTCGGACGAGTGTCGTGGCGCTCGCTGCCTTGTTACTGCTGTTGGCGTTTCCACGCGCCGCAGAACCTGGCCTCTTGATGGGGACCTCGGACTCGCTGTTTTCAGCGGAGCTAGCCGCAGACAGAGTCGCCGCCGCCTTCTCTTCGCCAAAGATCCTCGTCCTAGCTTCTTTATAAGCCTTCTCTCTGTCTCTCATGTTCTTCGCAGCAGCCGCTTGTGCAGCTTCTGAATTGGGAGAGGTAGACCCGCTTTTGTTGCCTGTTGCACTGCTTGGCCGTTTCAGAATCTTCAGAGAAGGCATAAATGCTTGTGGAGGTGGAATATTGGCAGTGGATGAGGATGAAGAGGAGGATCCATTGTAGATGTAGCTCGATTGACCAGCTTGGATCGAGCCGGTCGCAGACGGGCCAAGCGACAGGGAGTTGTTGCTGCACAGAAGCCATCAGCGTTGTCCCAGCCTACAGTTATGGCGTATATGCACGCTATCTGCCAGAGCCGAGCATTGGTTGCGCTGCTTTCAGACGGCGTTGCAGAGGGTTTAGGGAAGTCGTCCTGCAAATCACGGAATCAGTCATGGGCTGTCACCGATTCTGCGTATTCTCCTCACAATCTCTTCATCATCCCATGCATCGGCGATGGGGCGAGGCATTGAGCGACATTCAGCTGGAAATCGCAGCAACGAGGGTGAGAAGACAAAGCAAGAAGGCTCAATAGGTTTGACAGCCGACAATACTTCTGGAAACATGAATCTAACATCAACAATGGACTTGCTGCTAGCAATATCACACTGTCAACCATCTGCGCCTGCAATCCTCTATGTGTCGCTCGTCGTTCGCGAAAAGCTGGGCGAAAGGCGCCTATCGACAGCAACGGCTCGTCGAACAAGCAGAGATGAAATCTACGCGCTGACACATTGCGCTTATACCTCTACATACAAGCGAACGTCAGGTACGCAGTTGCCAGCATCTACTGGACAAAAAGCTCTAAACAAGGCTTTACGACGTCAAACTTCCCCTATCGTTACCACCCATATGCGACGACTGTGCTTCTATGCTTCTGTAATGCAAATCTGATCTGCGGATCACTACGGTCCATGGCTGGCGCCCGGTGGATCTCCTTCCTCATTCGCGAGGTTGTGCTCCAGATCAACCCCGTCCGACTGCAGATCCCTTCCTCTTTGACACAGCGAAGACGTACGAATGGGATTACATGCATCGACGATCCCACTTGCCGTTTGTTTGCAACATGCTTACAGTGGCTCGCCGCGCTTACTATGTATGACCTGACCTGGCCTGGGTCTATTTTCTGCCACTGCCTTTGTCGGCGACAGACTCGTTCGACCAATATGGACAGCCGCTGAAGTACAGGCCAAAGTCACGCGGTGCAGTACTTGCTGCCACTATATAAGGACCTATCTTGTCGCTCCTCTTCTCTTCTTTCCTTTCCACACCTCTGTTTCTCCACCTTCCACAAAATCAGCTTTAACATCATGCGCGTCTCCACCGTTACTCTCTTCTCCGCTCTCACAGGTGTAGCTCTAGCAGCACCTTACAGTCCCTTCCCTCTGTCGGACGGTTTTCCTTCGCCCAATGCGGATCAACTAAAGTCGATTAGTCAGGCAGCTGGAGGCTACCTTCCTAACGGTGCACTCCCTTCAAAGCTCTCGGACACAGCTACCGTCACTCTTCAGCTCATTGCTCTCAATGAGATCTTTGAGGTGGCGTACTTTACAGACTTGGTCCAGAACATCACCAATGGAGTATCTGGCTACGAAGTTGGAGACAACAAGGCGTTTGCACTCAAGGCTCTGACTGCAATCAAGAACGTGCGCTGTCTTCTTCTCACATACCGCTGTCGCTCTCTGCTAACGTGGTCACTTGTGATTTGCAGCAAGAAGAGCTCCATGCCCTCGGCGCCAATGCTATCCTAGCCAATGCCGGGAAACCGACCATCAAGCCATGCAAATACAACTTCCCCGTCACTTCTTACGACACTGCCATCGCGCTCGCCAACACATTTACAGACGTCGTACTGGGAGTTCTCCCTCAAGCACAGACTGTGTTTGCAAGCGACGGTGGACAGGAATTGGGTCTTGTCAACTTGATCGGATCCATCATTGCTCAGGAAGCTCAGCAGGATGGTTGGTACAGATCCCAGCAGGGCAAGACTCCTTCTGCAGCACCATTCTTGACTACCGAAGGTCCCTCCTTTGCAGTGAGTAGCATCACTTCTCGTGCCTTTACGGACGACGGCTGAGACGATTTCCCTCCCGCAGTTCACCTTCCTCCAATCCGTCATTGTTCCAGGCTCATGCCCCAACATTGACCTGATCTCTGATCATATCCCCACCTTGAAGACGCTCAACGTAGTGAGCGGCGCCAAAGTGTACGACAGCACCGTCACGTACAGTGTCTCTGGCCAAATCGACGCTTCCAAATACTCCATCGTCTATTTGTCAGGTCAAAACCTGCCGCTGACCGTCTCGATCTCCGATGTGTCCTACAAGAATGGCGTGTCGACGTTCCAAGCGTCTCTGCCCTTCACGAGCAAGGACTTTGCAAACGGCCTCACTATCGCTACGCTTGTAGACTGTACCGGAAAACAGTTCAGCACCCTTGATGAAGTAGCGGCAAAGGCTGTCTATGGACCTGGTATCATTGAGCTCAACTAAACAGTGGGAAAGGCACGCCGTAACAAATAGCAGTCTAGTCGAATTGCGATATTCAGTTTCGCATCTAATCTGTATCAACTTCCTCTGAATATGCGTACCCAGGGACAATAATCTTACAATCAATTACATATTTTTCCTTCAATGGTTAGCTCTGGCACAGTTAACAGAACCGCTGCCTCGACGCGCGTGGAGTTCGGCGCGTCGATACATCAGCTAGAAGACCTTGACAAGCTTGCCCTCTCGGTCAATACCAACCAATGTAGCTTGTGATTCTCTTGCTTCGACGTTCTGTCTCAGCCTCGTTGCGCCTGAACGTCCTTGGAAACGGGATTTCGGGGCAGCTATTTGCGCAGCGCAGCGTAGGCGCAACTGCTCAGATTGTAACCAGTATCCTATACTGGTAGTAGCAGATATACGACATCTCTGAGAGAACCCACTGTTCGCCTAAATCTTTGACCTTTCCGACGCTCGCTCAGTCCTCGGTCACCTTCAGCCTCAAGGCGATTCCTCACGACGTACGGTACAGATTTCAGAAACATCCCACACTCATTAGTTACAGCAACAACAACAACAACCATCGAATCATTGCGATTCAGCCTGGTCGCAGCAGCTGCCAGCTCTAGGCCTGCGAAAGAACGAGCGAAAACCGAGGCAAACAACGCCCGTCCAATATACCCAGAAAATGCAGCAGAATGGACAGGCTAGAAGACCGAGTAGTTTGCGAACGGTCGTGACTACAGTAGCGGCCGCTCTGCTCGTCGTCGTCGTCGCAGCTGGGCTCCCAGCACCCGTCTCTGCGCTCGATACGGGACGCTTAAGCCCTTTCCAGAACGTGGAAAAAGGCCCAAATGTACATGTAGGACTCGCTCAGGGGTCTACACACGTCAATCATCGTCGCACAAGGGCGTTTGGCTCGTCCCATAATCCAAGAAACGCCGGATCCGCAGCAGATGGAGACGGGATCACCAGACGCCAACAGCAGCAGCAGCAGAAGAGGCAGCCGCAGAACATCCTCGATGATACTATCCTCCAAGATGCGCTTGCGGGCTTGGCAGAGCAGGTAGATGGAGATGCCGACGGCGATGGAACAATCACCAGTGGCAGCGCGAGGCGCACATCAACAGTGACTGCCAGATATACCACGACAGTTGGAGGAGAAGCAAGTAAGCGCAACTTTATACCTTATCAAATGTCCATGCCGGTCGAGCGACATACATAGCTGGGCACGGTCTGGGAATTTGGGACTGATTCATGTCACCCCATCATTCGCAGGCACCATCACACGCGTCAGCACAATCGTAATCGTCCCTACTCCATCAGCATCATCTTCTGCAAGTCCATCATCGCGCGCAACTGTCCAATTGGCAGCTTCCTCCCCCTCTTCCTCCTCTCCCTCGCCTTCTTCAGCACCCATCTCAAGAACGCCTCTTACGGGAACTAACAATGGCGATAACGACAGCAGTACAAGCACAAGGACAACTCCTGCATCAAGTACTGTCAGAGAGCCAGAAAGTACCTCTACGTCGTCGTCGTCAAGGACCTCCTCAGCTTCGTCCTCAGCTTCGTCTACCGCAAGGAGCACTTCCGATGATGCACCACCATCTTCGTCTGCATCGTCTTCCTCGCGTGTAGCGTCATCGTCTTCTATAACAGAGCAAGAGGTAGCGCCTAGCACTTCCAGGTCATCCAGCTCGGCTGCTCCCTCGACTTCGCAGAGCACCGAGGACACTCGCGAAACGACGTCTACTTCAAGCTCGACCTCTACTTCAAGCTCAACCTCTACCTCGAGCTCGAGCTCTTCTAAAGAGCCAGAAAGCTCTGCCTCTCTGTCCTCGAACAGTACTTCAGACAGGTCTTCAAGCGAGGAGAGAAGCAGTACGTCCACTCCAGCTGAAGAGACGACCTCCACTTCAGCCTCCAGAACAAGCACCACTGAAGAGCAGGAGACTAGCACAACAGCCGTAGAGTCCGTGACTACCTCGACTACTCCTTCTTCTTCTTCGCCTTCGTCAGCGACAAATGAAGCTACTACAAATAGCCCAGCTGAAAGCACCTCGCCATCGAGCCAGCCTGCTGCTGTCTCCAGCACTTCGCGAGAGGAGCCTAGCAGCTCGACCGAAGTGAGCAGCCAAAGCAGCCAGTCGAGCGTCGTTCCTTCGTCTGTGGCTTCTAGCTCCAGCAAGGAGAGCGCTACCAGTGTTGAAGAAGTGCAGACGACTAGCACGACCGCTCAAGAGACATTATCTACCACATCTGTCGCCGGAGGACCTGCCACAACATCGACTGGAGAGACCGCTACCACCGATGCAGCATCGTCAAGCGCGACTACCGCAGCTCCTTCTACAGTGGAGAGTGTGTCTCGCGCTCCTCTCTCTCCTTCGTCAGCTGCTTCAAGCCAAGCCTCTTCGCAGTCGTCTGCCGCTTCTTCAGCTGCTGAAAGCTCCGCTGTCGGCAGCTCTACCGCCGGCAACCCCATCGACAGCCTGACCTCTTCCCTCGCGTCCCAAGTATCATCTGTCATCAGCGAGATTGCACCGACTATCAGCAGCTCTTCAATCGTCGAAAGACCTTCATCGCAAGTCAGCAGCGGCGCTTTCTCTTCAAGCATTGAGGGCTCCTCGGTCTCTTCTCAGAGTAGCGCATCGCTGACTTCAGCCGGCGAAAGCTCGCAAGCCGGAGGATCTAGCTCTTCGGTCAATCAAGGCAGCTCTACCATCACCTCAGGCGGTTCCACCTCGACTCAGGTGCCCGAGAATGGATCGTCGAGCTCTTCATACACATCGGAGGGGCCCAGCTCCTCTTTCGTACAACCTACTTCCCGACCCGATGAAAGCGGGACCAACCAGACTAGCATCTCAACAAGGCCTGAATCGACAATCAACGGGCCCACTTCAGGAGGCGAATCGCCTACTTCAATCATCACATCCGAATCTAGCACAAGCATTCCAGATGGCAATACTAGACCTGCGACGAATGGAAGCGAAACTGCTACTTCGTCCGTCTCGCAAGCCACAGATAGCCCATCTAGCTCTGCGCCAGTAACAACCAGCAGAGAGGCGGAATATTCTTTCACCTCCACAATCATCAGCGATGGCAATACAATTACTTCGATTATCGCTGGAGCGAATGGAACAAGAACGTCTTCAAGTAGTGAAACGCTCATTACACCGTCGCCCGCTGCCAATGCCTCCGCAGTGGTTACAGATGAGCTGTCCTCTACAGAGAGTAGCGAATCGACCTCTACTTCAGAGTACGTGCTCTTTGTTTTGAGCAAGCCTACATCGACCGCTGACTATTCCGTCTTTCCAAATACAGCTTCTACTCCTTTGTGCCGACATCGTCCCTACTTGCGGCACCAAGTCATGCCACCACCGATGCTACAACTACCACGGACGCTCCAGACGCCGAAGAAACCACTGCCGCAGGAGCGAGCGCAAGCACGACACCCGCCAACGCTTTCCCCACAGAATGGCCAAGCGTCATCGTACCCGTCAACGCTGCGACTAGCTTACCGAAGGGATACACCCTGATCAGCATCCTCTTTACCGATTCCCTATCTTGGGCCTGGCTCTTGCAGAACTCTGATGCATCCGCTCAGGTCTTCGCATACATGCCTCCTCTCATCTCTGATACTATCAATATCACAAGTTCGCAAGTCTTTACCGACAGCTTGGAAGCCTACCAGCCTGAAAAGACAGCAAATTCCGCTGATATCCTGGCTGTCTACTTGGCTTATATCCCATCTACCCACGTGGATGCTCTTTCGGCTGCTGTCAAAGCTCCCAATAGTCCTTTCTACACTAAATCTTCCGGTATCGCCAGAGATTTAGCAAATGTCGTCAATCCTACACTTCCGATCACTTCCTATGCCGCACAAGGTGTTTCAAACTCCGTTTCTACAGATCCTGGAGTCGCAGGGACATCATCCAACCAGACGAGTAGCTCGGAGAGCAAATCAGACGACAAGAAGCGCACTATCATCATCGCAGTCACGACCGTCTTCGGTGTGCTCATCGCAGCTGCCTTGGCTTATTTCGCCCTCACAAAGGCTAGAAAGAGTAGCAAGAATGGTAGCGGTAAAGGCAGAGCAGTTGCAGGTGCCGGCTCGCCCGGTCTGAGGCCATTCAGGCTCACTCAGGGCGCAGCTGGCTTGGCAGCCGGCGGTGGAGACACCATGCGTCAAAGACAAGGACCCTCACCTACTACTGGCTGGTGGCAGACACGCCCTACTTCAGCTACTTCCTCTTTCTCATCAGGATCTGAAGACTCGCAGCTCTCTTCCGAAGGCTCTGTAAGCGAAGGCTACAGGCGTGTGCATACGTCTGGCAGAAGCTCCAGCATCGACTTTGCCAGTGTTGGCGAAGGCGACGTCAGAAATTCATGGTGGAGATTCTCAGATGGGTATGGTCGAGCTTTCGGCGGACCTGTCTCCGGTAGTGTCTCGCCCGTGAGTCCAAGATCTGCTGGTAGGCAGAGTACAAACAGAAGGATCAACATCCAGCGGACTGCAGGAGGCAACCTAGCTGGAATCAGTCGACCTACCATGCAGGAGAACTCATTGATGCTGTAAAGCGCCGTCGTTCCCGCAGCAGATAAATCAATCCGTACAAGCAGTATCAACAATTTCAAAAGGAAGGAAATATCGGTATACCCTAAAATCAGAGAACACGATGACTGTTTCTCTCCTCTCACACATTCGTTTCTCCTCACTTCAGTTACCTGTATTAACTACTCCCTTGGTTCTCGTCAAGCCTCTCAGTATCTGCAGGATGCTAGTCATCTCTCAAGACCAGAACACCACACTCGTTACCAAATTTATCGGCTACATTTTTTCGTAATTCTGTAATCGCATCCCTTTTTCTCACTTTCTACTTATTTATACAGTCTACACTTCCTCCTATACTCCTGCGCTATTGCTAGGGCAACGGTGGAAGCTTTTTTCTTTCCAAGGGCATACCAGTCGGGACTTCTAGTTTACTTTCTTATTTATCTTCCTACCTATCTCGGTACTCTCGCTCGAAGCAACAACACCGTGGACACTCCCAATACTCCTACCAACATCGGGCGAACAAGTTTAGCAAGCCTGCCCGTACCATTCCCTGCTCAATCCCATTCTCGAAAGTATAACCACTGTTGTTGATTAGCTTCTTTAGATTCTGATTCTGCGCGTTGTTCGTGTAATCACATCTTGCTGCACTGTCAGGGTTATCGTTCACCATCTATGGCTGCAACCGAGACCAGTCTGAATTAAATAAATTCTCTTCTTTCGTTTTATGATACATTGAAATCAAGCACACGACTATCACAAAAGACTAGGTACACCTGGGTGGTAGCTCGATACGCAAAGCTGCGGTGAATAGAACAGGACCTGCTAGTTATGAAACGATAGGGTTGAGCCGGCTACTGAATAGGCTTGCAACATATTTGAACGGCCAAGAACTAAGTCTGCAACTTATCACTGATTCACTGACGACGGGAGGGCTGCTGCAGGTACTGATTAGACGAAAGACCAGAGGTGCCGGACGGCCCAGCCTCGGAAGGACCGCCATCCGTTCGCGACGGAACAGGGGGATAGCCAGGCGGATAGGCTACACCGTATGGCTGCGCACGAATGCGTGCTTGACTAGGAGGACCTGGCAGACGATCGCCTGGTCCGCCGGGGATGAAGCGTGTTCCAGGAGGATGGTACACTTGTTTGCCACGCCCACCTGCGACCGAAACTGCACCAAGCTGTGGTAGGATACGACGACGTCTAGAGCAGACATTGAGCTGACGTCCGATAAAGCTGCTTGCAAAAAGTATACTCACGCATTGATAAACCAGTTGGAGACCTGATTCATGGTAAGGCCAGTTTGCGAGCAAAGGTTTCGCTTCTCCTCCCTGAAGAACATGGAGTTTCAGCGAAAGTTGTCGTTGCCTGCTGGGGATTGCCTTACTCAGTCGGGTATGGATGGCCGGTATGAGCCATCAGCCACACTTTGAGCTTGTTTGTGACTGGCGAAATACATTTAACATTAGCGCGGTCTCTTCCCTCCTTCTCGCTGAAGCAATTTCTCACCTGAAGTCGGCAGCTTTCCAGTGCGACGGAAGACGACGGGTTCAGCAGCTTCGTTGCTTCTATCACTACGACGATCTGACGACCCTGGTCTCGGACTCGCTCTGTCGCCCGAGGAAGGTGGAGATGAATGGAAGTCGTGGTGAGAAGCGGGAGCCTCAATCTTCGGTACCAAAGTGGCTCGTTGCGCTAAAGCTGGCTCGTTGGTATACATCGATGGCTGATACCCAGGCTGCAGCATACCGGGAGGTCCGGCTACCGTGCCCAGCATGTTGAAGTAAGGACCATACTCTGCTGGAGCGAACCCGTGGGGAGGTGGTGCATAGTACCCAGGATGATATGGAGCCGCAGAACCTACTTCGTACAAAAGATCCATATCAGAGGGCCGTATACAATAAAAGCACGCTCATGCGGCTGAATGAATCCACGCACCATCGCCTGAGAAGACAGAAGCATAGGGAGCACCGGGTGCCATCCGATAGGAATTCTTCGAATCAGGTTTATCAGTCCAACCTCCGGAGTTTCGGTGCCCTCAAACTAATTCGAAAGCTTACCATTTGCATGTTCGCTTGGCCGTACGGGCCGCTCATTGGAGGCTGGTAGAGGCTTTCTGCAGCAGGCAGGGGCGGATCCTTAAGAAGCTCTTTAAGAGGAGAAACTTGTGCAGGGCTCTTTGGGCGGTACGAATGTTTCTGATCGTCTGTTCCGGCCGACGACTTCTGTATGTCCTCCAAAGTAAGGATGGGAGGCAGCGATATGGGCGGGACCGAAGCAGGATCACTCTCGTCTTCTTCAGGACCCGCTGCAGGTACTGGAACATCGTCCTTGGGGTCAAAGTCATGCTGATGTGATACTTCGCCAGAATAGAATGGGAAGGAAGCGCTGAAGGCAGGAAAGGCGACATCGAATGGAGTGCTGTAAATTTCCTTAGGATGATTGAAGATCTGGCGAGTCTGCGGTAGCCTCGCTTTACGTATGCCAGCTTCGTCTTCATGGAAAGTCAGAAGACCGGGCGACTTGATCTCAGGGAATTCAAAGCCCGCGAAGGTGAACGAAACGACGTCCGTCATCTTTCGCCTGCGCTTCTTGGGACGATGAGAAGGGTTTAGAAGCTGTTCACCAGAGGTAGATGCTTCAGCTGCAGCTGTGCCTCGCACGCATTGCTTCGCTGCAAGACCTACTTTTGACCCAGTCGATGCTACCGGGGGAGGGGCAGCTGACGGGCCTGGTGAGCCGTCTGTTGAAGTTGGTGCTGTTGGGTTCTGGGTTCTGTCGGGCGTGACAGACCGCGATGAGATTGAAGCTGAGGTGGAAGTGATACCGGAAGAAGTGGTTGGTCGAGAGCCAAGGGAGAGCTGTCTTTGAAGGCTTCGGATGAAGTGAAAGGAGAAGAGAGAAGGATCAGTCGAGCACGATGTGAGATTGCTGAGCATCTTGCGAGCAGCTTGGTCGTCGACATCGCCTGACATTCGCGGGCTCGAGCTGCCTCTAGCTCCGCGACTATTTGGGAATGCAAATAGTACTGATCCAGGCTGAGGGTCTTTAGCTTTATACGCCAGAGTGACCGTGCTACGCCTTCTCCCCTTGTTCTGTCAGCCGAGAAGATGGCCGTTGGCAGAAGTGACAGGATGGCGTTCGACAGGGCGATGGCGAACCTGAGTATCGGGCTGGATCGCCTTCGGAGGAAGCGCAGATAATACGGGTTGAGATTGCCGTTCTAGGTAGTCGGAACCGAGGACACACTCTTAACAAGCGTATGGCCCGCGTGAACCCGAATTTCAGGATACTGATCCAATGAGTAGTGGACACATCTTGTCAGTCTACGTGAGCCACGCTTGTAAAAAGCTACAAACTGACCGCTTCGTAGCTCTGTGAGGTTTGCAGCTAGCTATCTTGCTTTTCAGCGAATGCCGGCTAGTCGCTAGTCACGTATGCTATGCGACAAGATGTCGCTTGCTTGCGCTCTAGGCTGCTTAGGAATGCACCTTGCCTGCAAAATAGCCTGAAGCTTTGAAGGAGATGACCAGGCAAGAAAGAATGTGGTGAACGAAAGCGTCTGTTTCGATGAGGCGGGCGAGTGCGGCGGTGAAAAAGAGGTTTGTGTTTGGCAAGAGCCGTGAGGCGGCGTGACAGATGACAGGTCCTGTTCGATTGAGGCCTGCCAGGCTTCGATCAGTGATACAGCGGTAAAGACCAAGAGATGTGTTGCTCACTCTTGTCTCTCTGAAGTGATTGGAAGCCCAAGAGGTGAGGACGAAGCACTCGGCCGCGGCGAGGAAAAGCTGATGGATTGCTTTGGCAGCGGATCCGACCAAGCAAAAGTCTTCACTAGCTTGGCTTGACTGAGGAGCGACGCAATCGCTTCTCGAAGTCTGACAGAGTCGAGTAACGATGGACGATGGACGATATGACTTTTGAGGACGAATGCCAGCCGCTGGTGGAAATTGAGGTTCCCTGGACGCTTGCTTACTGAATGCTAGACTTTCACCGGTAGCGTAGCTCTCAGTGACGAGCAATACCGCAGCGGGTTTCGGACGCCTAGCGATACTGATTCACTGAACGAAAAGAAAGGCGTTGTTCTGGCCAGCATAAGCTGCAGGAAAGCCTCAAAATGCTATTCTTCGAGAGTTGTCTGCTCGCTAAGGTTGGAAAGGTGACGGACAGCCCTTTGCGCAGTGGTGCGCAGTAACGTTGACGAGCAGACGCTGGATCGTTTGACAGCTTGTCACCTCTGCGGCGACCAGAGCGGCCAAGTCAAGTCACGCTTGCTTATTTGGTGTGTGCGTCACGCGAACGGATCTGACGGCTTTTAGCGTTTGGTAATGGCTCGCGTAATGAGGCGGAACAGGCGTCCGAAGCACGCTGTCAAAGCGCAATGATAGAGGATTTCTCCTAGTAAGATAGCTGTCGATGAACTCTGGGACGGGCCAGCCTGGATTGTTGCAATGTAGCGCAGGAAGACAGTCTGCAAGTCTCTACTGGCAGAGTTTCATAAGAGGCCGGTTCTTCGAGTCGACAGCTTGACGTTGGAGGTTCCAGTGCGGCTTTCAGTTGTATCGCTCTGCGAAAGCCCTTGAAGCGCCAAGCAGTATCGGTCCGAGGAGCGTGAACTACCAAGTGTCGAAGTGGGCACAATTTTTGCGGTGCCTCGGTACCACCAGCAGTGCGAAGGAGCAGGCTGTAACGACAACAGAGGTTGGAAGTTTCTTGTCAGATAATAAAGTGTCCATGACGGGCCAAACGTTGCAAATTGGTCTTGATTGAATAATCAATTGGGCTTTTGGGCCTTCAAAGTAGGTTGGCCGATCCCACAGCCCAGATCGGCCGACCGCGAGATCCAAAAATCCTGAACCACAAGATAGGGAACCGTACGGCAGCGGGATTTGCGGACGGCACAATAAAGGCTTCGGAGGATCGCTGGCCGGCGCATGGTGACCGCGAAAATCGTACGTACGTGCACATATGAATTCTGTAGGCACACTGATCCATGCAGGATACAGGTGAGTAGTCGATATTGCTTGTTCTGATACTGCGGAGAGTTTTTAGGCTCGTCATCATTGCTTACCGTACTTAGAGCCTTTGACGGGTGACAGGTGGTGTCAAGAAGCCGACGGACATAGGGACCCCGGCGATCCCTGCGCAGCTCGCACTTGTGAGAGGAGCTTGGCAAATGATTGACGGCTAGTCGTAACTTACCTATGTTGTAGCTCGGAATACTGCGTACTCAGCTGCGCAAAATCTTGGCGGATGCTACACGAATCCCAGGCTTCACGCGTTCACGCTGTCTGATAGGCTGGAATTGAATCACATGCGTGTGGATGCTGACGTCCTTGGTGCTTGAGCGCGCTTTGATGCCCAGAACCTTTTGCTGCCTTGACGTTTCGCCGATATGATCACTCTGGGGTCTGGGGTTGCACTCGAAGGAATTCCGTACGGCTGACATTTGGCTGTCGGACTTGCCCTTCCACACTAAGTCTGCGTACTTCGGAATAAAGACGGTCTTTCTTGTCGAGTAGTTCCAGTGTCTAGATGATAAGCTACCTTTTGTTGAGTAGAAGCAGCTAGCGAAAAGATCAGACTAGATGGACAAGCGCATGTTGCAATGTGGACTATGTACGACGCCATGTGTGATCAACAAATTTTCAAGCTACAGCTATCTGATGCGCTTATTTCGCCTTGAAGTCTCTGTCCAGCATACTAACACCTGCAATGCTACGGGAGCGCGTCGCGACGAGAGAGTTTACAACTGTCCAAGTCGTTTCTGCCGCACGGCCGAACGGGCCGGACATAATCGATCTCCCAACTCAGAAAGTGTCTTAGCATACTCCGCGAGTCCGCTCTGCAGCCGTTAGCAGGTGAATGGAATCAATTGGTGGTTAGGAATGGTGAACACAGGACGATGGAATCAGCTTGCAATAGGAAGAAGGAGAACGGATTCCTGGCATTTACTCAGGAAGATCGCGTGGTAAGCGCGTTGCGATCTGGAGGGCGAGACCCTACGCGCGCCTTCATTCATAAGAACTATCGTAAGTCGTTGCTGCTTGCTTGCTATAAACAAAGTAGATATTGGGGGCTGAAAAGGAGAATGGAAGAAGGGAAAGAACTGCGAAGAAGAACGAAAAGTAGAGAATATGGTACAGCAGAATCAAGAAAGCAGAAGTGTCCATACGAATACCGTCGATATTCAGCCAGCGAACTATGGACAGGGAAGACTCAGCAGAGGGCGGGCGCGCACCGATCCAACACAAGAACTTACCAGTCGAACAAGAAGGTATGCCGTCGAAGCTGTCAGCCTAAAGACAGCCAGGATAGCCACCAGGATGAGGATAATGAGCATGTCTGTCGATGACGCGTCAGTCGAGGCAGAAAATGGCAGCGCGGTTTAACATAAGCAAGAAGACTCACAAGTGCTCTGCTTCGTACCACCTTCTGCAAAGCTCTTTGCACCGCTGCCATACAAGACAATAGCCGCCAGTACGCCCTTAAATTCAAGCCATTCAGCCGACGCGCTTTTCTTCATGAAATCACGTACATTCGATAGAGCCCAAGTCAAGATGACGTTTGTCCTCATACTTGCGTAGTAATCGAACTGCAACTGCAGATTAGCTTCATAGCACGTCAAAAGTAGATGGAGTGCCAATCAAAATACCTTCATCTTGTCCTTCTCGGCTTGCGACTTGGCGCGCGGAATAATCTTTGGTCTAGTCCGTAGATTGTGGAGAGACTCGTCGTATCCAGCGTCTGCGAGACATGCATTGATCAGGAAAGCACATATCGCATGAATGTTTCGTGGACTCACCAATATCTGCTTGGTCCGTTGGCAGCTCCACTTCCACTGTACCATCCTTATTTGCAGCGGCGTTGCCTAGATCCTCTTCTGATCTATCCTCCTTTGTACCCCAGCTGAAATCATGAAGGTTGGAAAAAGCGTAGATATTGAGTACGTTGATCCAGATAGGCGAGCAGAGAAGGTACTGTAGCATGCACGTGAACATGTGCCAAGGGTCGAGCGCGAGAAGGGAGCTGATCATGTAGACTCCGTATGTCGAAATCATGCTGATTATGAGCTGTGCGTAGACAGCGCCAGTCTGGACATCCCTGAAGGATTTGACGAGACAGAAGATCGTCGCGATCATCATGTAGGTCGTGAGAGCGGAGAAGATGAGCATCACGGCCATGTACTTCCATTTGGCTCCGACTGGCCTGTTGCCCATGGAGAGAAGGAAGGTAGCTGCTAGTGTGCCTGCGTAAATATACTGCATGAACATATTGATGACCTTGATGCCTTTGATGCCATAGTTGGGCTGAAAGGACAAACTGTGTTAGATCAGACCCTACAGGCCTTAAGAGGAGAACTCACATCCTCAAGCGACGTAGTCAGAATCTGGAAGAAGATGTAATAGTTGGCCAGACCAAACCATGCAAAGACCAGGTTGATGACATTATACAGAGTCTCGACGTAGAGCGCGACTTTTCGGCCGAAAGAATGCTCTGTCCGATTGATCTGAAGGACGTGAGCTATGGCGTATACGGCTGCAAAGAAGGACCCGTTGAGCCAGCGACGTCTGACAACAATGAAAGAGGTCAGTGACTGAGCTCGCAATCGTAACAGCAGATGGGCTGGCTTACCTCTGCGAGATGAACTCCGTAATTTGATCCGGCACGTCCGTCTCTCCCTGCGCACTCTTCACGAATTTCAATATCCAGCTATCACCTCTTTTGGCAACAAGCTCCCAGCAGAGTATCCTATCCTCTGCAAGATACATGTTGCTCGTGAATATATCTGCATCGTGGCCTTGCAATGTTTCTCCCTTGAAATAGCTTGCTAGAGGACCTCGTCCCATCTCGTCGTTCTTCAAGGCGATGTAGCGATAGGCTGAGAAGGCACCGGGAAGAACGGAAATATAGCCAAAGACTGCGTAGCTCTGTCAGCTTTGCTACCTGATACAGATGCACGGTAACGGCAAACTCACGAGATTCTGTTGGCTTATCGAGGATATTTGACATTTCTGCAGTGCTGTCTCAGCTGACTTAGCGATGACTGGAGAAGGATAACCTACTGTACTCGAAATTTTGAGCAGCCACCATAGGGTTGAGCAGGCCACTCCAGAACTTGCCCTTCATGGTACATATTTCACCGCACTGTCAGATCGGAGAGATTAGCTTATCTTCTCAATGTGTATTCTCGCTATGTAGACTTACTGCACCTCCGACGTTACTATTTAGATCGAACTGCGTTGCAAATTTGTCGTTAGCTTAGCTCTGGCTTCCTTTATACCGATGACACCGCTTACGGTCTTCCACAGGTGGTATAGCGATTTCGGCCCCGGTTTCGTTCCTACATCCAGGAGGACGACGACGTTTGGTCGTAATAGGGGACAAAAAGCGTTGAAGAGCCATCTATGCGAATTGATCTTCTTGGCGTCTGCAAAACACGCATCAGCATGCGATTCTCTGACATACGAGTCAATCGACTCACTCTTCTCCTTCAAGCAGAAGATGATCTGCGTTGGCACGATTCCTTTCTCCAACCCTTTGAATTTGAGCTGTGGATCTATCGATAATTGCGCGGTGTATTCGTATAAATGGCTTTGAACAGTCTTGTTGTCTACTCGATTCTTGCCGACATCTCGTTGGTAGACTCCAAGTGCGCCGAGACTGTGCAGCTGACTTCAGCTCGGATCGATAGTGCGGGTTGCCGGAAACCCCCACCAGTCAAGCACTCGCGGATGAACAACTTTACGGCCATCTGAGATGATGCAGACGACTATCTTCTTCCAGCCGTCTTTGCCCCAGACGCGACTCTTTTGTCGAGAACAGAGATGCGAAATGTTTTCTGTATGTACAAATTAGATTTTCCTATTTCGTTGTATATTGAAGAAGGAACAAGAGCTCACTCATTACGCCATGCAGCGTTCTCGTCAGGAGAACTTCATCTTCCTATGTTCAGAATAATGATCAGCTCACTATCTTGAAGTGCGAAGGCGGACGCACGTTGTACATGGTGATACCGATGAGCAGCTCGGTCTCTCGATTGTATATGCACGGCCGCAGTGTGTACTGATCCTTCATGAAGTCATCGGGCTATTGTTTATTGTTTCAGCTTTCTCTGGTTGGCAAGAGATGCTTTCGCTACCCACATCAGAAGTACACGCCGTATATCGCATCGTCATGAACTCGTCCGACTCCTTTCTCGGTAAGAAGCTTGCCAGTCTTGACGGGATAGGCGCATCGATGACCAGATTTCCATGCGTGAGACCGATCCTCTTCCTGTCTCTGTTTCTTCGCGTCTGCGTTTCTGGGACAGGTCCATAATGAGGATTACTTTCATCTGTGCTACTTGCGAGCGAAGCCAAGCTCTTTTCGCTGATTTCTTTCTCGCCGAGCTTGTTGTTCTTTCTGGCCAGTCGTTCCAACCGTCTTCGCTCTCTTTCCTGAGCTGCGTGTTCCGCTGCAGTCAATTCTCTATGTCCTTCTGTGGATTGATACTCGTCTGGCCCGTCGAATGACCGTTCTTGCTCTCTTTCGCCCTGGTTTTCGAGCTCTGGCGTGGCATAACGATGTCGCATTGCGCCTACATCGCCATACTGCGCTTTCTCATCCCAGTAGTCGCCATACTGGTGGTAGCTGGGAGCGCGCTCGTCCATCGTCGTTGCTGTCGGGGCAGGGAGTCCAGCTTCAAACTGATCTTGCTGGGCCAAGTAGGCGCGGTACTCTGCAGGCATATCCTCCAAGTCATGGTCAATGTCGGGCAGATTGGTGTATCCTGACATGGTGTCAGTATCAACGAGATGGCTCGAAGCGAACCCATCAGTCCAAATCTACAGCTTCAGACGCGGTTATTGTTTACTGTCACGTGCAAACTCAGAACCAGGCCAGGAACGCATTCTTTTAGTGCTTTCATACGTAGGATCATTGTTTGCAGAGACATGAGACTGATAAGAGTATACGGTACAGGAAAGGAAAGGACAAACAGAACTACAGAGTGCCCAAGCTGATGTCAGATCAGCGCCCTTTTTGTTTGCTGTTGCGAAGAAACGAGTTAGAGGTAGGAGGGCAGCTAGATGCCAAGAAAACGACCATGAAGTAGAGCAGTGGACTACCGGAGTCGAGGATGAACGATGCCCTCAGAGAGGGACTTTCCAGCAGCAATCATGGGGTAACTAGGAGGAAGCAGCCACATAAGCATGTCGCAAGACGCAAAGAAATAACAGCACTTACACATGCTCATCGGTGTGCACTCTGCATTCTAGAAGGATAGGCTTGGAATTATCGTACTCCATAAACCTCTTCATGGCAGCAGGGAGATCTTCAGCCTTCTCAACTCGGAAAGCCTCGACGCCCATAGCTTGTGCAAGAGCAACAAAGTTGGGATTCTTCATCTGTGTATGCGCATATCGCTTCTCGTAGAAAAGATCTTGCCATTGTAGGACCATTCCTTGGAATTCGTTGTTCTGCAATATCAGATGTCAGACATACACCCTCATAAGTTGCAAGAGCTATAGCTGACTAAGAGAAGGATCTTGGCTCCGATGCCGTGCGTAGACGCCGTTTGCAGCTCCATGGCAGTCCTGCAGGCGATGTCATTAGCGACAATCCTATCCTTTCAAGGATGTCGACGGTTCCTCACATGGAAAATGACGCATCGCCATCGATGTTGACGATGATCTTTTCAGGTGCCGCGACCTTTGCTCCGATAGAAGCTGGTACTCCGTATCTGCCGGGTTATTTAGTAAGTACATCTTCGCCAGAGACTGTTGCGATGAAGTGAACGCACCCCATGGTTCCTAGACCTCCCGACGAGACCCATGATCTCGGTTTCTTCCACCTGTAGAACTGGCACGCCCACATCTGGTGTTGTCCCACACCCGTCGAGATGATTATATCATCTTTCTTTCCATTCTCCTCCGCCCACGTATTGAGCGCCTGGACGACTTCTTGCGGCTTCGCAAATTCTCCATCCTTGCTCGGCTCATACGTGAATGGGAATCGTTCTTTCCACGAATCGAGCTTGTCGAACCAGGCTTTCCTGTCTACGATCGGCTGGTCTGGGAGAAGAGGGAGGATGTGCGATAGGTTGTGTGTGACGTCGCCCTCGATAGCGCATGTAGCTTCTACGACTTTGTTGATGTTCTTGGGAGAAATTTCGAAGTGGATTATACCGCCTCGTCCTTCTTCGGCAGCCTTCTTGGCTTCGGGTGCAAAGGCATCAATCTTGCCTGTTACTCGATCATCGAAGCGGGCGCCTAAAGCAATGATGAGATCTGCATCTTGCATGGCCAAGTTGGCATATGACGATCCGTGCATTCCAAGCATGTGTAGTGCTCGAGGGTTATCCTCGTCGAAGACTCCTAGACCTTGCATTGTAGTCGTCACGGGGATATTGCCCTTTTCGCTAAGCTCGGCTAGGAGCTTGTCGCCGTTCTCGCCGTTCAAGAGACCAGCGCCTGCATAGATGATGGGGCGCTTTGCATGCGTGATGAGTCGCGCGGCGCGCTCGAGGAGCTGCATGTCTGGCTCGGGGTAAGCAGTAGGTTCCGCCATTGATGCCGGTGCGCTCGACGCGGTTGCAGGTGTCCGGCGCACTCCAATAGTCCTTAGATGCTCTTCCACTCTTCCAGGATGCGTAAAGCGAGCTGGAATCGCCTGTTTCAGGATACCAGCCGTGATGTCTTTGGGTAGATCAACGAGAACAGGACCAGGTCGTCCAGAGGTAGCGATCTTGAAAGCTTCGTTTATTCTCCTCGGTAGTTCTGCGATATCTTTGACCATGACGTTCCACTTCGTGCATGCCCGACTGATACCCACTACGTCTGCTTCCTGGAACGCATCGGATCCGATAGCGCTCGTAGCTACTTGCCCACAGAAAACAACAAGAGGCGTTCCATCGGAGTACGCGTCTTGCATCGGTGTAATCACATTCGTGGCGCCTGGTCCAGAAGTCACGAGAACGACACCGGGTTTTCCGCTTACTCGAGCATATCCTTCTGCCATGTGCCCTGCACCCTGCTCATGTCGTGGCAGGACGAATTCGAAGTGCTTGGAGTTGTAAATAGCATCGAAGACGGGTAGAATAGCTCCTCCAGGGTAGCCGAACTGGAAAATAGAAAGAAATGCAGCAGTCAGCTTCGCATCCTCGTTCGATGGTTCGCTGCAAGTCGACTACGCACCACATGCTTGACGTTATGTCTTAGCATCATCTCGTGGAAGATCTGCCCTCCGCTCATTCCTACAAAACTGTAATCGAGCTCTTCTTGCGGGGGCGGTTGTACGCCTTTCGAGATGCCATGGGAATAATGCGCATGCGCTGGGAAAGATGTGGAAGGAGGAGGTGTCTGGAAGCTTGCTGCTGGTACAGGTCGTCTGCATGTGTGGCCATCGTCAAATTCGCATGAGATGGGAAGGACACGGAAGATCCAAGTCAGCCTGCCATCGCGCTAGCTCGTATATATCGATGTCGCAACATACGCTGTATCCACTTGTGCTCTCGCTGAGCCTGTCCCTGCTAGCCCTCTCTGCGCCTGACGGACTTCTGAGATTTTCGCGCGGTCAGCTTGGAGAGCTCTGATTCTTCGCTTGACGTCTGCAGGGATGTTTGCAGCATTGCCCGAAGTTGAAGTTGACTGGCTTCTCCGTTGTCCTGCTTGGAAGACGGCTCTTGTCGCTACAGTGGCATGACTCGAGGTGAATGCTCGCTGAGAAGTCGAGCTCAAGGCGCGTGAAGCCATAATGGGAGGAGTCTTAAAGGTGTGGATTTGAACGAAGAGCCAAGTTGCAAGTCCTCTTCTTTCGCGAAAGCTGCAAATCACGCTCCGCCAAAAAATCAGCTGAAAGTCTGGAGTGCTTCGCAGACAAGTGGCAAGCGGATCCTCCGCCCAATCAGCCGAAGCGACGACCGGCTAACTCGACACAACCTCTACTTTGCTCGCTGTTTGAGAGGTCTATGCTGATGACACAGGCGATGCTAGATAATCTTCGCTCGTAAGTTGCCGAGCCGATCTTACGCATAGCGAGCATGCGAGACACAGCTTGTAGGACCTGTTCCAGCTTCTACCATCAAGTTGGTCGAAAGCCAGCCTGCAAGCACCAGTTGCCCTGCTCCCATACTTCTTTCTCCACTTCCAGACTGTCCAAGCAGCCGAGCTCTTCTGCCGCTTCAAGCAGTAGCGCCCTCAACTCGCCCATTGAGAAAAGGTGATAGTATCTCTGGTACGTAGGCTGAGCCGAAGTATTTGCAGGGTCCTGGGTTTCGCCAGGTTTCGCTTGCAGTTTCCACGGTACAAACACATCCTTGCCTTCTGTTGGAGGGGCGGTCGATGATAGCACAGCAGGTTCGAGCTTGTCCATCTTCCGTGGTTTCTTGACTGGTATGAGATTGGCGGGAAGTTGAGCGTCATGAGCTTTCGTAGGCTCCTGCTCGAGCGCCCAGACTTGGATAAACAGCTTGCCATGCCGCCTGTTCAGGGCTTTCAGGACAGTCTAAGGGCACCGATCAGTGTCAACTTCGAGAAGCAGCTTGGATAAAGCCAATCGTACCTTAATGGCAGCTTTCCGCCTAGACGGTGTTGAGAAATGGTGTATAGTCGCGATGGATATCGCAAAATCCTAGCTCTACGTTAGCTTTCGATGTCACAATGTACGTAAACTATGTGTACTCACGAATGCTCCTTCGCGATAAGGCAAGTCTATAGCATCGCCGACCAGAACTTCGTGACCGCGCTGACGAGCGATATTGACGAGTCCAGATGCTCTAAGAAGATGTATCAGCGTTGATACTCTCAGTCCACGTCGCGGTAGAGCTAACCTATCCAGTCCAATAGTCAAGATGGGCTTTTGGACTTTCTGTTCTTTCTGGCTTTCTTCAGCAGGCGCATCCTGGGCTTTTGCTCTCCCTTTCCCTTTCAAGCTCAAGGGAGGTTCTGCGGTTTGCCCAGGGAGAATACTTCGTATGCCTAGATATTTCCCATTTCCACAGCCAGCATCAAGGCCTAGACTGCCTGGTTTGAGCGAGTCAAAGAAGGATGATATACCAGGCCATGGCTACACTGCAGCGAAGAGAAGAGGAGACGCGGAAAGACCAGAGTAAGTTGATGTCGCTTGTCTCGCGAATTGACGGAGTTTGATGGGCAGGCACCTTGTAGCGCGTCCGGCTGAAATCTTCGGCGATGGATTCATACACTGAATGCACGTATTGCTCTTCATCTGCGCGTGCAAGCGTATCCGGATCGGTCATCTTTGAGATGGAAGTAGGCAAAGAAGCTACACCCAAGTTCACTTCGACAGGGAGTTTGCTCCGTCTATTCAGAAATACTGCTTGAGAGCATACTATGCCACAACAATCAATGCACTAAGGAAAACTACGGTCCTGCTGGTAATTTCTCGTCACCGCTTGCAGGTGGAGCAGTCGCGACTTCCTCTTTTTCTGCAATGCCAGCTTCTTTCGGCGTCTGCGCTTTGATCTGTAATGCATGTAGACCTAGCCCAAACTCTTCTTGCAGAATCGTATTGACTATTCGATGCCGTTGAATCGCGCGCTAGTATTCGGACAGGCACGTTAGCTCGTCTAGTGAATGTGATGTGACGCTATGAGACGTAGATCTCACCTTTCCATCGAACTCTTTGCTCGTCACTTCCACCGTAAAATGCGTTTCTCCTCCTCCACCGCCAAGAGTTCGCATTGCAGCGTGTCCGCTGTGGACCAGGGTCAGCACGAGCACATCACACTAGAGACTTACTTACGCATGGAGGTGGGAGTCGTTGGAGATGTACAAGTCAGCCGGTTGTAAGCGTTCGGTGAGCTAGACAAAGCAGAAGGGACATCGCAGGAGGGCACAGGAATAGGTCAGACGTATTTTCATCAGATTAATGTCTGAGGCCAGCCTGCCTTCTGGCGAATTCTTGTCTCGATGGGTCCAGCATCGTCGTTTATCGCTGAAGACATTGTCCGGCGAAGGTATCTTGTGACAGGCGTAGATTGCAGGCGCGGATGCAGAATAGACTTGCACGTTACAGCTCGTAAAGGTCGCATCCGAAGAAGCTCAAAGACTGGGTGTCTGAGAAACAGCAAGAGCACAGCTTCTCTTGCTATCGATTGGAGGTCCCGACAAGATCGGGATCTGTCCAAGGCTGATGATGACTATACTTGCTGCACAGCAACCCAGCATGCTCCTGCAGATCAAATCAGCTCGATGTCGATTATCCCACACTGCGCTGGCGCAATCTGAGCGAGCTCTGCCCGATGTCACGACAAGAAGCACGCATCCCACCCTCGATAGTCTCAGCTCCTATCTGCACAACTGTCTGGGCTCGCAGCTCCTGCCCTAGGACCACGCTCGGACATTAGCTGACCACTGGAGCTTTGAGCATGTCCGCTAGGCCTGCAGCACCCAGTTACCACTAACCTACGCTCTGTGCTTGCGGCCCCAGCCTTGTATGCCGTTACAGCTAGTCGCTCGTAGCCTGGTACAAACGATCGTGTATGTGAGGATGACCCCTTTGAGTACCGAGCATCACTTCCGCAGGCACCTTTGAGCACAAGAGGTTGCGCGCACGAAAGGGAAGAATAAGGGAACTCGGGGAAAGGGAGATGGAGCGGACGCCGCCGCTTTCACAACAAAACTCGCAGCTCGCTCAGCTGCCTGCTCTCTCTCTCTCAAGTCGACATCACTTCTCATCCTCATCCAAGAGAGAAGTTTCAAAGAGCAGCACTCAAGCCGTCAAACTTTACCAAGCATACTCCCCGACAACCAGCATGGACGCCACTACAACCTTCAAGAGTCTGGTGCAGTACGGAAAGACGTGGTGGAACAGGTCTGCCCCCGTGACGGCTCTCATCAAATGCTCGCTCTGTGGCCAGACGAAGGATTGTTGCTATTACACGCGACAGTCTGGAGAGAGCTGGGTGTCACTCTATGTGTAAGCCGAGCTTGAGTCCCTCTCCTTATTCTCTATTAAGCCGCTGTGACTGACCAATCTTACAACGCCGCGTCCCTGTCAGCTGCCTGGATTGTGCCAAACTACACGGATTTGCTGCAAACTCTGGCGCTAGCGAGTCAGACTACGACAAGTGGCAGAGACAGAACCCTGGAGCTCAGCAAAACTATGGAAATTACAAGCCAACCAGATCTGGACGTTTCTGATGCTTTGCGCGGCTTGCCTCGGTCCTCGCAGGTTGCGGATCTGTTGGGTTGTGAACTCCCCCACACGACGTTCCCCAATCAACCTTTCTACTCCAACCTAGTGCTCCGCTACTCACTTGATCACTATCCAATCCAAAAGCTGTAATACCAAATCCTTATCTTCTTTTCCCTGATCACCGTCCCTCGAGGCCTCCTGTATTGCACGTTCTGCAATCCATCGTGACCTGAGCCTCACTCGGACCTTATCAACAAGGCGATGATTTGCAATCATCACTTCCGCAAGGAAAGCCCTTACTGATGAACATGCCGTCGTCTCAGCTGCCGCCTTTGCGGTGTCGATAAGGGGTGCAGACAAGCCAATCAGCCGAAGCCGCAACTACCTCAAGGAAACCGGTGGAAAACGAGATGGTATAGAAATAAGAAAGACCAAGATCAAGTCTGATCAACCAATGATGCACTTTATATTGTCACTGGCCGTATCTCCGGAGTCATCTCCATACGAATCACCTTTCAACGGCTCTTCCTTTCTATTTCTCCTCCCAGGATAGGCTTCCTTCCGCTGACATTGAATGGCGGACTTGGAACCTTTTTCCAGATGGAAGAGTTCCGCCTTATCGCGCGAATTCAGAGATGGATTCCTTAGATGACAATCCTTTTGCGCCGGGTAACAATCGGCCGACGGCCTAGTCTTCCTTGTCAGCAGCGCTATAAAAGCAGGGCGGTTCTGGCTTCCCTCTTCTCTCTTCGTTCACCACCAATAGCTCTTCGACCAAGCACGAGGATAATCATCTACTGAAGCAACAAACAAGCAACCCGTTGAGAAAGATGCCTTCATCCAATCGCACGCCATCTCCTCCTGCCCCTCGTTGGCTAAGAACCGTCCGATACAACGGAGCTTTTTGGACTGTTCCCGGTCGCAGGAGTCAGATGAGCAACGCGAAGGTCTACACCCAATGCTGGTTCTGCGGCTACACTCGGACATGCATGCCGTACGTGTACGGTGAAAACATGATCTATGTGTAAGCTTCTCATTTCTGGACTTCAGAATGCTGCTAAAGAAGGCTTGCTAATGTCGCATGTATCTATTCAGCTGCGATACTTGTGGTAATCTGAATGGCTTCAAAGCCATGGTCACAGGCTAATGGATCAGTGGACTTCGTACGCACATGAGGTGTGCAACAGCATCAAAAGCTCATGATCGAGCAATCCTCCCCTCCTACTTCTGTCGTCTCGCGTTGTACCCAGCGCGCTTGTCCTGACCTTGACCTGAAATTCCCTTTCCTGCACATCGTAACAGGTTGCAAAGCAATTGAAAGAGGCGTGGCCCCCCACCCCTGCACTAAGCTGCCCTTGTCTCGCAAGCCGATTCCAGAAAGAAGAAAATGAATAAGTCTCTCCCGCCCAGCAGTCCGCAAGTATCGCTTAATAGCAAGCAGCAGTCCCAAAAGGAGGATGCTCATTAAACCTGTAAGGCGCCAATCCTTTGGATTCCATCTACGAGCGTCATCCTTTCTGTCCTCCCAGAACAGGCTTCCATCCGCCTACATTGAACGGGAAAACCTAGCCTTTATTTGGTCGGATTAGGAGCGAAATCTGCGAGAAACCAATGATGTTTCCTTACAAGCCGGCTTCACAACCGGCTCGAAGCATGCTGAGGGCGCTGCTGGCTTTCGGACTCTCTACGGATTCGAGAGCACAAAAGCAGGTAATCTTGGCTTCTTCCTGCTCTCTTCTCTTCTCTCCATCACAAACAGCTCTGATCTAGCAAAAGGCTGCTCCTACGATCTTACCTAATAGCCCGGCCCGGCCATCAACAACTATGCCTTCAACTCGACGCAGCGCATCTCCGCGTTATACATGGAAAAGCACTGTTACATACGATGGCAACGTGTACCGAAAGACCAGCGATCCAGAGGACGAGCATGAATGCTCTATTTGCCGGAACGAACGACGATGCGTTTACTACAGTAAAGACGGTCGCTTGGCACTGGCTATGTAAGCATCTCACCCGTCTATAAACAGTCCTGCTACGAACGCTTCGCTGAAGGTGCTTCTTGCCGCCCCTGGCTACCTAGCTGCAAGACTTGCGGAAACCTGAATGGCTTCAGATACACGGTCAGTGCCCAGTAGTCCGCCAATCTCCACCTATCAATACTATTCACGCATATCAAAATGCTCTTCATTGAGCGGTGTTTCTGTCCTGCTTCTCTTCATATCGCTCCTTCCCTAGCTCGTTGTTCCGTTAACCTGATCTGACAATTGGTTCCGCCTCAAAAGACAGAGAGACTGACTACCTCGTGAAGGGAAGAAAAGGCAATGGCCCGCTTACCTTACTGACCTACCTTTGTCCAGTTGGACTCAGACAAAAGGGAAAGCACGTATTTCTGCCGTGTCCCGCTCCCTCATAGTTCGCTTTCCTGCCAATCACATTCATTAAAACAAGACATTCGCTGTGCGAATCCTTTCCGCCAAGTCTAGACAATGCTCGTCCGATCCAGACGCCTAAGCGTAACCTGCAGACCTACCAGCCGCGCGCAATCAGCCTCCTCCAGACGTTCCTCTTCGTCCTCAGTATCAGTGATCAATGATCTATTTGGCTACGAATGGGTGCCTATGCGCAGCTACGACCCCATGAGCGAGACCTTGAAGGTACAAAAGGTAAGTGGGCCTTTGCATACGATTCGCTAACGAGCCGATCTGATGATGTTCCGCACAGTGTGATGCTATCCATAACGAAGCTATGGAAAGATGCGATATCGTCACGAGTTCTTCGATCGACCTAACAGGCGCTGAGCGCATGCTTGAAAAGATCAATCTGGACTCAAGATGGGAGGGCTTTGCTGTCTGGTTGCTGTACGGAGAGGATAGCGGCGTAGTGTACGCGTACATCATAGATTAGAGCGACCGGGAGCAGTCTCCTCTGTCGAGCGGGCCTCGAATATTTGTAAATGCAGAATAAAACGAGCAGGTTCTTCCATCTGTTTAACAGATTCACACAGCCGCTGAATGTCTGACGAGGATTTTCAACTACAAATGCCAGCTGAGCCAAAGACGATAAGGTAAATCGTCTGTGCTGCGTGGAGCATCTCAGGTGAACCGGAAGGTGAGGGAATTAAGTGTAGGTCCCGCCGAGGAGCAGGAGATGAGTAATGAGATCGTTGGCCTGATTGCATTTGCCAAATTAATAGAACCGAAGGGAGTTTATCGGGAAAGAGTCTGCGAAATAAAGGCAGAGTCGAGTTATTTCGCAGAGTCGAGAATGTTTAGTGTAGTATGTGAAAGGTGAAGTAAAAAATAGTATTTATGGGTCTCTAGGCTGATCAATTGCACCATGTTCTTCGATTCACGATGACAGCTCGAGGGCACTATGCAGCGGCCAGAGACGATGGTGATGGAACAACAATATTATATTAAGAGGAATAAGAGCATGTCCCTGATGTCTGGAATATCCAAAGACAGGGAAATCAGCCACCCGGCATGAATGTGTCGTGAAAGACGCAACTCACGGCGTCTCTTTCGCTTGCCTACTTCATCACAGTAGTATTACCCACTTCAATGTATGTCTAGTTGAATTTGATCGAATCTATGAGATAAATCGAAAACTTGGTTAGCGAGTCCCCTTAACATCTTTCGGATGAGTAACAATGACGTACGGCTCTCCATAGAGATCTCACCACCGCGATATGAGCCCTTCTTTTTTTTATTCTTTTCTTTCCTGAAGGAATCTCCCCTCGTCACAATAAGGTCTTGTGCAGCCTTATATCCATAATCCCGACTGTGCGCGCCTTGTTTTCCGATGAACGAGTTGTCTTTCAGCCTCTCATCAACTACATGCTCTTCAATCTTGACTCTTCTGAACGGGACGTTCTGTCCTCCTACTAGGCGCTTGCTCCGCGCGGGGTTCATGTTGCTCATCGTATTAGGCGCAGGTGATTGAGAAGTAGAGGCTTTGATAGTCGATTCGGAATGGGAGACTTGCACGGACCCCGCTTCGGACGCCGGGATCTGCACCGTTGTAGTCTGTTTAGTAAGAGTATGAGGTGAGGGATCCACTTTAAGTTTCTTAGCGGGCGGAGCGGCTGCTACGATAGGTTTCTTTTCTTCTTCGTCGTCGTCGGAAGAGGAGGAATCATCGCTTGACGAAGAATCGTCCGACGAAGAAGAAGAATCGGGCTGCTTCCTCTTCGCCGCGTTGACGGGTGTACTATTCGCAATCTTGGCAGCGCCATTACTTAGTGCACTTCCTACATTGTTGGCAGTAGCTGACAGATTGGCCGGAAGGATGGATTTCGTATCTTTCTTTTCCTCTTCTTCGTCCGAGCTGGAACTACCTTCTGATGAGGAGGAAGAATCATCGGAGGACGACTCGTCTTTCTTGGTAGAAGGGACTGCAGCTTTGATTGCTGACGAGACATTGGCAGCAGCCTGCTTGACTGGTGCTTTCACTTGTTCCTCCTCATCTTCGTCTTCACTGCTTGACGAGTCATCCGAAGACGACTCCTCCTCCTTCTTCGACGTTTTTCCATGCACAGCTGGAGCTGTTTTCGCAGGCACTTGCTTCTTCTCTTCGTCCTCATCGCTCGAAGACTCCTCATCCGAAGAAGAAGAATCAGATGACGATCCACCTGTAGCTTGCACGACTGCATGTGCAATACTATGTATCCCAGCATTGACAGCCGATTTGGCGCTCTCTGCTAAGCCTGCCAGAATTCCCGTAGGCTCTGTCTCGTTCTCTTCTGCCTCGTCATCACTGCTGCTGCTTTCTGACGAAGATGAGTCTGCTACCTTTTGAACCTCCTTGGCGGCTTTGCTAGCTGCCTCTTTAGTCTGTTTTGCTGATTTCTTGGTAGAATCGACTACCTTTTCAGCACTCTCTTTCACGTTTGTCTTTGCCGACTCGAGAGCCTTCTTCGCTGTCTTCGTCACTGCTGCTGTTGCTGCCTCGCCTTCGTCCTCGGAACTGCTGCTCTCATCACTACTATCGCTATCCGAGCTGGATTCCTGCGTTTTTGCAGCGACTTGCTTTGCGCTTTTTGCAGCTTTATCAGACATTTCCTTGACTGTAGAGCTGGCTTTCGAAGCTGCTTCCTTCGCTGCGCTCTTCACAGCCGCAGGAACAGCTTCATCGTCGTCTTCTGAAGAGGAGTCGGAATCTGAACTGGAATCCGAGCTTGATGCGGCGCCGTTCGTTGTTGGTGCCACTGCAGCTTTTGAAGGTTCTGCTTCGTCTTCTGCAGTGTCGGAGGACGAGTCGGAGTCTGATGAGCTTTCTTCAGGCGCTGCTGTAGGTTTGGAAGTACTGGCGGTGGGAGCGGTCGAAGGGGGAGGAGGGACAGCAGAGTACTTTTTGGCTGTAGCATACCATCAGCGAGTGCAAGTTTAAAGCTGCGGCGAATCAATCCTACCTGGTGCAGCTTTTTTGGAATCCTCCTCGGAGTCGCTCGAGTCGCTTGATTCGTCGTCTGCTTCTTCGCTATCATCTGACTCCATGTCTACATCTTGCGTAGTACTATCTGCGCCCGTGCTCGAAGCACTGCATATCAATCGTAACCAAAATCAGTCTTTTTGGTCGTGAAATCTGATAGTGTTCGCGCACGCCTGGACCAGTTCTAGTAGTTTGGTGCTTCCTTTGCTGTTCTTCCTTGCTGTCAGACCATACCCTTCTGGCGCTTCTTTGACGAGTGCGGCTGCCGTTTTTTTGCATGACTGGGCGATGAGAAAGTCGTGAATGTGGATAAAGGTGTCTGTTGAATGCAGTGTAAGCAGCTGTAACACTCTGTGTAATCCCATCTTATAATCTCTGCTTTACCCCTCAGTGCTTCCTGTTTATTCATCTCGCCTTGACTTGACTGACTTCTTCAATGGACAAAGGCAAAGGCCGAGCAGCTGATGATAATGATGCTGATGACGATGGATGCGCGTACAGACTGGCCAGGGGAGACAACTTGTACGACACAGCATATACACAACATATCAGATGATGGGATTGATCCTGATGATCTCGCAGGACCTCCCTCGTCGCATGGTCTCCCGCGACTGGCTTGGTCGCAGTCCCATCTGTCGGCGCCTCCCAATCAATCACAGTGTCCCTCCCTTCCTCGTCTTCTCCGTCTCTCACTCTAAACCTCCCTTTGCCCGTCCATGATCCTCCACTCCAAGTCAGCCGGCTGTCATTCTCCCCAGATGGATCCCTGCTAGTCGCCATAGCGTCTGCGTCAAGCACCTCACTCGGTATTCATATTGTCCTGTATCAACTGCAGGATGCACTCGATATATGGAGCCCGATTTTGGACTGGAACTCGGAGAATGCGAGATATGCAGGGCCTACTATTCACAACGTATGTGATCTGAGATGGATGGGAGAAAGAGATTACAACGATCATAACGGAAAAGCACCGGGAAAACAAGACTATCTATCGCAATTCTCTGGCTCGGGCTTCCTGGCAGTACTAGACACGCAAGAGGTGTGCAAACCAGCAGGCTTTTCTTCCGAGTTTAGCAACTAAATAAGTAAGATTCTTCCTCTCAGTGCCTCTTCTTCCATCTACCAGAAAACGGGGCACCGCCTTTCATCGGCATCACAGCTTTGTCCAAAGCCTTCACGTCCGCAGACGATCTCTTCATTCCCGGCATCAACTCTTCTTTACAAGCCCAAGAAATAGGTATAGATCCCCAATCTGGCCTCCTTACGACAGCTGGAGCAAGTACCTCGTCAAGCAGGACTTTCCAGCCCAGTCGCATCATCTCGCATGCTGCTATATCAAGCTTTGACATTGGGACTATTCCAAATACGTTCCGCGCGTTGATAGCGTATAAAAGCAGGAAAGTCCTGCAGCATACCGTGCACACTCTTCCCGGCGCCTTAGCGAACGGCCAGAATCTGCCGTTAGATCTCGGTCTCCCACCTCAGTCAGTAGGCTCGGCATTGAATCTGGATATGGACAGCGACGCACAGAAGACAACGCAGCAAGTATTGGAAAACGCAAGTTTTGCTGAACAGCAACAAGCCCCGTTGGCTAGTAAGATGTTTGAAGACCCCTATGGAGAAGTCGCCATATCTGCTCTAGACGACTTGTTCGACTTCGATAATGACAACAGTAACAATAATCCCTCCTCGAATGCGTTTGATAGTAATATCGGCAGTAGCCTTTCCTTCAGTACAGATATGCAGCAAGAAGAGAGCTCAAAAGGAAATGAAAGTGGCAGTCCAACGAAATCAGGATCGGCTACAAGTAGTCCCAAGAAATCGCACTCTGTCCTAGGAGGTGGAGGTAGTAGCCACGCGGATGAATGCATACCTGAGTTACTCCCGCAACAGCTATTAGAGGAAGATGAGGAGAGGGAAGCATTGCAGATATGGGAGATCTCGGCGTGTTGGGCTCCGCTAAGTACGGATTTTCCATTTGCTTTTTCCACCAATAAGTCTAATTTTATTTATTTCGTGTCCCTGACAGGCCTCGCCAGTCAACCACATCAGTACCTACCTCTATTCGACCCTCTCAACCCTACGCCTCATCCTACAGATTCTTCAATAACGTCCCTCCACTTTCTCCGCTCCCGTTCTTCCTCCTCGTCCTCGTCCTCAAACCCGCAAAGCCATACGTTATGCGCAAGTACATCCGACGGTGTCCTCCGCAGCTGGGCGCTAGAAAGACACCCTTTCATGCTCTCAGACGCATTTGCGACTTTAGAAGGTAGGAAGATGGATCCGGGAAACGTGGTCATGCCTATGAACGAAGAGGTGTCGGTGAGACAGGAGAATGTGAAAGCTTTGTTGGGAGAGTGGAAGGAAGAGAAGGACGGGTTGACGGATGCGAGTGCAGGTGGAGAGAAGAGGGAGAAGAAGCTCATAGTGAGCATAATGCAAGCTGCGCCTGGTACGCTCGTATTGGCTATCCGGTCCTCGGGGAATGGGATTGAAGGCAGTAAGATCACCCTTCGAAGCATTGATAGGTGAGTACGATATGAGCGGACGCCAGATGCGCGAATAGTAGACTTACATTTCATGCCGTGCCAGCGACACGTTCGAAGATATTGCCGGGCTCTCTTCGCGCTCTATTCCGGGATCTCGTAAGGCTTTCTCCCCTATCCCTCTGCCTAGAAGGTTCTCTGATCATCTCTCTTGTAGATCATCTTTCCCTCACTGCTTCACCTAACGGAACTCTAGTGCTTGCATTACCGGTATCAGCAGAAGACTTGCGGACTCCCTTATCGAAGCCTGCCATCTTCCCTCTACCTGCGTCAGTCGAGGAGTCTGCTATAATCGAAGCGCTAGGCAAGAAACTAGCCGAAGCCCTGGCCCGTCGGCATTCTTATGGTGATGTTCGAGTATTGGCTCTTACGAAGCCTCTAGGTACGGTGCATCAGAACATCCCTTTATCAATGACGCTCACGAGGCCATGCTTGCAGACTTTAGGTCAAAAGTGCTGTTAGCGACGTGGAAAGCCGCTTCTGAGTTGATGGGCGGCTCCCTGAATATCGGGCCGTCGAGACTGCTTCTCCCTTTCTTGGCGGTACAGAAGCAGATGTTCAAGTAGGCTCTTGCTAAGCATCTCTGATAACTACACTAGCTGACGCTTGCGCGAATAGAGACGACTCTCCTGCCCAAGCCAAGCTCGCCGACGATCTCCTCCAGCTAATAGCCTGTCAGCGCATCCTCCAAGAGTCTAAAAGCACCATTCGCGACTCGATACAGAACGTTCAAAATCCTCAGCAGCAAGTCTTGGATGTCTTTGAACCGTCTAGCGTTTGGCCTATCATTGGATATGTCAGTTGGCTCTTCCGGCTCTGGGACAGGGTCATAGTGGACATACTAGGTAGTGTATACGAAAGAGGTGAGTTTCTCGTGAAATCTGATGAGTTGTTAGGAATTAATGAAGCTGTGATTTTCGATGCAAGACTGGTCATCCGCCACCTTCTTGCTGCTCCACCCTCTACCTCGTCTCATACAGCAACGCCTTATCAGACTAGTAGCTCGTTTTGCAAACTATGTTATGGGCGTCAAAGAGCTCCCACCTCAATCCGCATTCATGGGCACCGTGCCAGGCGGACAAGATTTAGAGATCGTCCGGGCCATCTTGAGCGACCTCATCTATACGCATCGTGCCAAGACGCAAGAGTGGAGTGCTCTATTACATGGTCTACAAGCTAAGATGGAGGGCAGATTCTCGTCCGAGTTCGCCAGTGAAGACCCAGCGGCACAGGCTTTAGCGACTCTGCGTCTCCCTGCGGACTTGGAAGACATAGCGAAGGAAACACGAGATCTCATCAAGACTAAGCTGGCTTCCACGGTAGTTGTACACAGCAAGAAGCGGAAACGGGAATACGATATCATCACGAAAGGCGAGATCCTGCAGAGTACTATGTCTGGAAAGAGGTGTACAGGATGCAGAGGACAATGGAGAGTTATCAGTCAGATTGATGGCGTCTCGGATTGGGAAATGTCCAAGTCTAAAAGCTGCATCTGCGGGCATCATTGGGTGACCGACTCTGTGTAGCTCGACTTGAAAAGTCATCATACTTCACAACCGTAGAATTCAATTGACTACTTGGCCACGTTTCCTGCACGCGAAGGTCCGGCTTGCCTTTGTCCATCGCGCAGCTGGAGCGTAATCTCGCTTACTCCAAGGCCATGTCCACTGTCTCTCCCTTGCTTTCAGTACCGCGCAAGACGACGGGCGATGTCGACTATGCCCCAGCGATACGCCAGATAATAACCCAGACGTACGGCGAGAGCGCAGAGCGGTACAGCGAGGAGATAGCCAGCTTGAACCGAGCACGCCAGGATGCCGTTCGAGGAAGTGCTGGATCAGATGCAACTGCTAGAGACTTGCTCTATCGATACTTTGGCCAGCTCGAACTGCTCGAGCTCCGGTTTCCTGACATCAGGGTACCTTTTCCCTGGAACGATGCCTTTGCGCCTTCAAAGACCATCTCGCAACTCTCCCTGGCATACGAGAAGGCGTCCGTCATCTTCAACATCGCCGCTACGCTCTCCGCATTGGCGGCGGCTCAGAACAGGTCATCCCCCGAAGGCCTCAAGCGGTCATTCAATTTCTATCGCTCTGCAGCAGGCATGTTTACTTATATCAATGACAACTTCTTGCATGCCCCTTCGACCGACCTGGGAAGGGATCTAGTCAAAGTCCTCATTACGCTCATGACGGGTCAAGCGACAGAAGTCTTCTTGGAAAGAATGAACGAGGAGAAGAGAAGTCCTGGACTGAAGAGCAAGATATGTGCACAGGTAGCTGCGGTCTATGCAGGAGTACAGGAAGAAGTGAAAGAGCAGGTTGGGAAAGGTATTTTCGATAGATCATGGCATGTTCTGGTGCAGGTGGGAAATAAGTCCATTCAACAGATGAGTTGAAAGCTGAGTGTCATGTGATCAGGTCAAAGCCAAGTTCTTTGCATCTCTGGCGCAATACAATAAATCGCTAGCCGATACTACAGCATCGAAACATGGCGACGCTTTGGGTCGCCTCAACCTCGCCGAAACGATTGCGAAAGAAGCTCGCCAACTATCATACACCTATGCGCCGTCTTACTACGGATCCTCGAGCAGCGCTAGCCAGACCTTACCGGCAGATGCGGGCAACTTGATACAAGAGATGTGCAATAACCACTTTACACTTGTCACAGAGGCTCGAACAGCTGCTATCAAGGACAATGACCTCGTCTACCATGCACTTGTCCCATCCGAAGCCGCTCTGCCGCAAATCGAGAAGTCCGCCAATGTAGCAGAACCTATTCCTATCCAAGAAATTTACGCGTCGCCAGATGTCCAAAAGCTAGTAGGACAAGATATCTTCATCAAGCTCGTACCGCTTTCAGTCATTGAGAGCTCCTCTATGTATTCTGAAGAGAAAGCCAAGATACTGAGAACAGAAGGCGAAAGATGCGATATAGCCGATGGAGAACTGACCGCTGGTCTGGATCATCTTTCCCTTCCCGGAAGCTTGGCCAAGTTTCGTTCCGGTGCAGAACAGGATACTTTCATCATGGCTGATCCAGGCAGTCAAGTATTGAGCTGGTCTTCCGAAGTACAGGGTAGCGAGGCAGACAAGAGAGTAGAGAGCATGGTTGGCGAATTGACCCAGCTGCGGGACCGTTCAAGTTCAGATCTTGAGTGGGCCAGCAATGCTCTTGATGGCGAGCAGAGAGATTGTGAACAAGCACGCGTCCGCTTTGACTATCATTTCGAACAGTCACCCTCGGGCTCGCATACACGAAACTGGAGAAACGACATCAAAAACGATAGAGAAGCGTTGACCCAGGCAAGGGCTTCGGACGATCAGGTGCTTTCGCTTTGGAGCAGTGTGCGAGACGATGTAGGGCTCTTGGCTGCTGGCAGGGACGTCATAGAGGGAGTCTTCGCGGATGCTATTGCTAGAGCATCTCAAGGCGAAGGCAGCAACGGACGCAATCTATTGGACTTCGACCTTCCCGATGATGAAGGGCAAGAGCTAGCGCAGCGAATCAGCAGCATACAAGACTCCCTAAGCAAGCTGCAAAAGCTCAAGAAGGAGCGTTCAGACGTGCTTGCTGACCTCAAGGAGCGCATACATAACGATGACATATCACAACTACTCATCCTAAATAGAAAATCACAAAACGTGGAGCCGACCCTGTTCGCGGCCGAGCTTGAGAAGTTCAGACCGCATCAGGCCAGGCTGCAAGCAACGATCCAGGCGCAGGATCATACGATGGCTTTTATTAATAGCGAATTCACCAAGCTCGTCTCTGGCAAGAAAGGAAAGGAGATACAAAATAAATATGCAAAGTCCGAAAGGGTGAAGAAGGACCTTACGGCTAAATTCAAGCGTGCATACGAGGCGTACAGAGAAAGTCGGTCAGGCGTCACGTAAGCTATGAGCTATTTTCCATACTGCCGGTCTAAGATATTGACTCGATCGTCTGCAGCAAAGGCATCGCTTTTTACCAGGAGCTCTCTGGACTTCTGATAACTTTGCGTCAAGAAGTATCGCACTTTGTTTCCAGCCGGGCAAATGAGCGGTCTTCGATGATCTCATCTGCTGAAATGAAGCAACGCCTTGCAGCTGGAGGGCAAAAAGGCAGCTCCGCTTCCGCCTATCCGGGAGATGGTCTGGACAAGGCTTTCGACTCGATGAGCTTTTCGTCTTCTGCAAGGCCAAGTACCGGGCCGATCTCGCCCACGAGACCACCCGGTCAATCGTCAAATCCTGCTTCGAGCGCCTATTCTGGTTACTCGGGTCAACAGCAATTCTACGCATCTCAGCCTCCGCGTCCTCAATCCACTTACTCTTCCTATTCAAATGCTTCTTCAGCTTACCCACCTTCATCCAACCCTTCTCTGCCTCCCAAGCCGTCTCCTCAGGGCCCGTATGGCGGGCAGCGTCAAGCTTCCGGTTCTGGCCTTCCACCTCCTCCATCGCAGCCTCAATACGCGCAGTATAACAGTCATGGACCATCTATACCGCCCCCTCCTACGGCTATGAGCTACTCTTCCACGTCATCATATAATACCGCTCCTCCTGCTCCATCATCATACCCAAGTCCAGCACCTTCCAGTCATAGCTATGGCGGTCCGCCGACTCCTTCCTCATATGGCTCCCCTCCACCAGGTCCGCCACATCAGTACAGTACTCAGCCTTCATACCAGCAGCCGAGCGTGCCGCCTCGTCCGCCCGCACAATCCCAGCCTTCATACTCATCATACTCATCTCAGCCGTCGTACGGTCAGCCACCTCAGCCTTCTTATGGGCAGTCGCCGCAATCAGCCTACGGTCAGCCTACCTCACAGCAATATGGGCAACATCAGCCTTACAGACAAGATAGTGGGTACGGGCAACATGCGCCGCCTCCGCCCCAGCATCCAGCACACCAGTACCAGACGCAGGCTTCGTACTCTTCGCAGCCGCCAAATCAGTACCAGCGCCAATATTAGGAAAAGGCAAAGAACGAACACTGTAGCTAGCATATGAGCCCGAGGCTGTGACTTTAATAATAGCGTGAGGTATATAGCATTCTCTACAACGCCCCTTTGCTGTGCAAGTCTGCTATCTGATCATCGCTCAGACCTAGATCCTCACGCAGCACTTCTAACGTATGCTGCCCCAGGACTGGCGGCGGCCGCGTCACCTTCATCTTCTCTCCATCATACATCATAGCTGGAGCAGCCAGCTTTATCCTGCCCGCTCGAGGGTGGTCAACTTCGACAGTCACGCCTCTAGCGATAGCTTGAGGGTGCTCAAAGGTCTTCTGTATGTTATTGATCGGTGCAAAAGGTAGACCTTTGCCTGTCAATGCCTCTAGCCATTCATCGGTCGTCCGCGTCCGCAGGACATCTGAGATTTCCTGGATCAGTCGATCCCGATTCGCTACCCTGGCAGAATTGGTAGAGAAGAGTGGGTCTGTCGCCCATGACTGCCCTAGTATCGCGGAAAACTTAACGAATTGGCCATCATTACCCGCTCCTACCATGATATAGCCATTTTTTGTAGGCAGTGTCTGGTACGGAACTATGGAAGGGTGAGCAGTGCCTTGTCGCACTGCCTCTTGTCCAGCTATCAGCCAGTTAGAGCTGTATTAGAATCACTGTCAGCGATACACCGCGAATATGAGTGACTTTACTGACCCAATGTTGGCCAAAGAAGCTATTTGAGAATCGAAAAGCGACGCATCGATATGCACGCCCTTTCCCGTCTTTTCACGTCCAAAGAGCGCTGCCAGGATAGCTGAATGCGCATACATGCCCGTCGTAAGATCGGTGATAGCTACTCCAACTTTTACGGGTGTTCCGTCTTTCTCTCCGGTAATGTGCATCAAACCAGCTTCGGCTTCAATCATGACATCGTAGCCAGGATTCTTGCTGTATGGACCAGTCTGGCCATATCCCGTGATGCTTGCATAAACGAGGCGTGGATTAAGTTTCTTGCAATCTTCGTAGCCAAGTCGCATCTCGTTCAGCTTGCCCGGCACGTAGTTTTCGATCTGTGTACGCTTATTACTCCAAGTAAATGACGAATAGTAAAAGCCAGCGCACCAGAACATCTGCGTCCTTGACTAATTCCCTTATCAGGTCTTGCCCTTCTTTGGTCTTCAGATTCACGCCCAGACTGCGCTTCCCTCTGTTAACGCTTAGGAAATAGGCAGATTCAGGCGGTAGCTTGCTCCAGTCTTGTACCGGGATCGCTTTTAGCTTTGGATTCTCGGTAGATGGACTGGATGGAGGTGTATCGGGCTGTTCCATCAACGGAGCTGCTGGAGGATACCTTCTATATACAGTGAGCTTTATGACCATCGATGTACAGTGTGCTAACACGCTTACCATTGCCGTGTATCGTCACCACGCGTGGGATGCTCGACCTTTATGACGTCCGCGCCCAGGTCGGACAGAAGCATGCTTGTATATGGACCAGCCAGTACGCGTGTGAGATCCACGACTTTGATGCCTTTCAAAGGCGGCGCGAAGCGTAGACATCTTGAAGACGAGAACCATCTTACGGCCTTTGGCAGCTTTTCGGGTCGCAATATACTGAGCATGAGAAAATGATGAATGAGAGACAGATGAGGAAATGAAGGCTAAGACGGAGAAGGTGATGAATCCAAGGATGGGAAGAAGAGCCTCCGGTAGTCCGGTCCGACAGTTAAGTACAGGAAAGCTGTAGAGAGGCAGCGATCTAGATGTCTTGAATGATTGAGGACTATCTTGCGAAAGGCCAGACGTTATGCCTGAGGTGTTGCCTGGAAGCTGAGCTGCATCTTTCTGGCTCTCGCCGATACTTTCGATATGCCATTCCAACTGTGACTGCTGATTCAGGCGAATTGACTCGTAACTTTCACTGAAAAAGCATCATCTAGTCCGTGGCTGCTGTACGAGATCCCTAGATCTTTACCTCTGGCTGTCGGCCTGCCCATGTGAACCTACCCCTAGATCATGTTCAAGACAGTCGCTTATGCAATACGGGCAGTCTCTTTGGCAGTCTGAATGGTCGTATAACAGCTACCAGCGTGAAAACATGGTACCCTACCCTCAAACAGGTGCATCTGAGCCCGCCCTAGGCAAGTGACGCGCCAGGCTGACATTGATTGTCAGCCTCCGCCTGGTCCGCCGCCTAAGTACGTCAATACCTTATTTCGCATGTGTGAGCGGCGGCTAAGCGTACTCGTTGCCTCTGCAGATGGGTCTTCCCGGTCGTTTGGACAACTTTATACGCGGGAATGGGCTGGGCAGCTAATATTGCAGTGCATGCTCTCGACAAGTCTCCCTCAGCGGTAGTGAGAGCTGCTGCTGCCTCGGGTCTCAATCTGTGGTACGCTCAGTTTGCGTAGGTGGAAAGTGACCGCTAGCTGTGCCCAATCTAATCGCTTCGGTAGACTGAACATGCTATGGACACCGCTATTCTTTGGCGCAAAGCAGGTAAGTACATCGCCCGAATGCACGGAGAGCAAGGCTGAACTGGAGATCAATAGACTGGGCCGGCTCTGGTTGATATCACTGCTCTTACAGGAACAGTCGCCGCTCTCGCTGTCAAAATGGCTAAAGTCGACAGGCGAACCCTCCTTGTATTTGTGCCATACTTGACATGGCTCTCTTATGCCTCCTACCTAAATGCCGGCGTTTGGTGGTTGAATGGCGGAAAGGACAAGGTAGATGACGCGACGGCAAAAGGCAAAGGCCGCCTAGAGTGAAGACTTCAAGTCTGCGAATTTTAGATGCGATGCCTCTTGTATTACTACTTTACTGGACCAAGGTATATATTCTATCCAGATCCTCGCCTTCGAGCGAATCTACCCTGCCCGCAGCGATCCTTTCTATCTCTGACCCTATGTCCTGTTCTCCGTTCAACAAGTCTACATAGCCTCTGACATCGTTGCGTTCTAGCAGTCTCACCGCCGCATCTGCAACATCTGCCCTGCTAACTTTACCAGACGATCGCGTGTGTCCAAGCGATACTTTGCCAGTGGCAGCATCGTCTGTAAGCGTTCCTGGACGGAGGTTGATGGCCTGGAAAGAGCTATCTCCAGACTTTCTTCGCTTCTCTGCCCAGGCAACGAAATACTCGTCTGCATCGACCTTTGCTTTGTGATAGTCAGGCAGGGTCTACAGCAAAAGATGCATCAGTCGGATATACCTTCAATCTTAGCGTGCTCACCTCGGTATTGACTTTCAGCGCAGCAGCCCAGTCTTCGTCATTCCACCATGGCGCACGGTTTCGTCGGGATGCAATCTGGGAGAGAAATCAGGACCGCGTCAGGACAAGGACTGCGTTCACATACATAGGAAATGAGCAAGAATTTCTTGATATTTGAGGAGCTTGCACCGGCTTCTATGAACGCCTTTGCTGCGTCTCGATCGACTGCGTATGTTCGCTCTGCGCCGCCTTTGCCTCCAGCGCCTGATTACCAGCGTGTCAGAGCATACCAGAGACTACATTGTCGAGGGAATCAGCACCTGCAGCCCAGATTACGTAATCAGGCCTCGTCTTCTCCAGAAGTCCTTTCACGTCTTTCGCTTCCTTGTAATTCTCGACACTGTCTACGAGTACATCGAGCTTGCCAGGGTATTCCCTGCCTAGCTTCATGACCTCCTCCCGGTGATCTGGGTTGCGAATGATGGAAGTGACGTGCCAGGATCTTGACAGCAGGATAGGGGTCATCAACATAAAGATCTTGCCATGTCCGCCCAGAAGCAGTACGCGAATTTGTGCCATGATGTCTGAGGGTTTGAATGAGGTGTTGGTAGGTACCAAAAGTAGGAAGGAGACGAACTGACGCTGTAAAAGATGCGCGGCTTGGTTAGAGCATGCAGAAATATTTACGTGCGGACTACAACGCATGCACCCAAGGGCTACACAACAACACTTGAACAGCTTCACAGTTGACACCACGTATCATACCTTCTTCCCCACACGGACCGACTTTCTCTAATAATTTTCCTGGTCATTGCATTTCCTGAAATCTCGTTCTCTTAGTATTGCCGTCTACTCCATCTCCATCCAAGGCTCGCTTTCCAACATTCGAGCTATAAGCTTGTCCGAGACCTGCAGTTGCTCCAGCTGCACCTGGTGACTGTGAAGGTGTGCGTACACCAAACATAGATCCAGACATGAGAGCAGCATAATCTTCGTTTGTCAGGCCAATGCTTTGGAATGGGTTGACGCTGGGATCGAAGTTCTCGAGATCCATATTGTCCAGCAATGGCGCTGTTTTAGGGTTCTGATGTATCTGCTTCAGATGAAGAAGATGTTTCTGTAGAGTGCTGGATCAGTCGCCGTCTGCATGACATGATGCGGCCAAGCTACGCACTTCTAGCATGCTCAACATGCCCTCTTTGGTAAATGGCTTGGGCAGAACGTCGTTCATGCCGTGCGAGAAGTAAGTGAGGACTTCATCCGGTCTAGAGTTACCAGTCATGGAAATGATCGGTGTCATAGCATCGAATTGCCGGATAAGAGAAGTAGCCGATACGCCTGCAAGAGAAAAAGGAATGACGTGAGCAACATCATAGTCACGATTTGAGCCTACTTACCGTCTAGGTTCGGCATAGTGATATCCATCATGCAGATGTCGTATACTCCCGTCTGCATCTTGTTGACAGCTTCGACTCCGTCCGCGGCAACTTCAATTGTGCACCCAAAGATTTGCAAGAACTTGGTCGTCAAGTTTCTACAGACCGGATCGTCCTCCACGAGCAAGACTCTCGGAGGAACCGACCATTCGGGAATATAGGTTGCTCTTCTGACAATCAGGGGCTGGCTTGTAAGAGCACTTCTGACTTGGTCTTTCGATTGACCTCCCTTCAAAGCAGCTGCAAACATTGCTATGTCTTCGTTCTCGGCCGAGAAGAGGGGAACTCCAGAAGCCGTGTTTTGCTTGTTCAGCGAAGTGTTGGCTGCCGTCAAGCCATTATCGAGATCTTCAGAATCTTCTCTCGAATCTTGGAACGGTGGTATACCGCCGTTCATTTTGGAGATCATGACTGCCCCGGGGGTGATGGCCATACTAGGTCGTATAGGAGCAGCACCAGGCGCAGGAAAGTAGCTACCGCCACCGCCCAATCCTGTATCTGAGGGTTTGTTTAAGAGGATTGAAGCATTGCTAGGACCGCTCAAGCCACTTGAGAGACCCGATGATCCGCCTACATCGTGATTCCCGCTTTGAAGGGTTCTGCTGCCTAATCTCAGTTCGCCTAGACTTGCGAAGCGAGAGTCACGAGGAGAATCCGAAGGACCGGATGAGGAAGGTGACTCTGTAGAAGACTGCTGCTTGAGGGATTGTGTCGTGAAATAGGCGTGTTGCGGCTGCTGATGTGGGTGCTGAGTATGCCCTTGTGAAGCATGTTGAATGTCAGAAGGTTGAGGATAGTATGGGTGCTGCGGTGGCTGAGGATGCTGCTGTTGATACGACATCTGATGATTTAGAGCTGGAGGCAGGGGCACTCCATACGGCGCTTGTTGCTGATGCTGTTGGGGAAGATTGCGCGAATACTCGGGACTGCTCTCATCCGTTCCAGTATTTGAAGGCTGATCGAATGGAGAGCTTTGGCGTCTCGCTCCCGAGCCATTCACGAGAAGTCCCAATGCCTCTGCGCGTCGAGTAGTCTCCGTCATCTTATCGTACCTCATTCTCGAGAGCTCGGAGTATGTGATCATCAAATGATGCGCTTCGTTTGAAGGTGGGAAGTTGGGCGGGGTCCCAGGATTTGACATGCTCAGTAAACGGCTTTCGAGGTTGATGATGTATTGCAGGGTAGTCGCAGTAAATGCATCTTGGGCCGCGATAGCTCGGTGCTGCCCAAGCAAATCTGCCATTAAAGCCTTGAGAGGTCCAAAGTCAGCTTGTCTCGACAGTACCGAACTAAGATGCATACCTGGTACTGCGCAGTGAATTTTTCCATAGTTCCTTCGATGTGCTGTTGATTCTGGGTAAGGATGTTGATCTGCCTGCCCAAGAAGTCGATCTGATCGGTATACTGCTGCTGTTGTTGACTGTTTATTCCTCCAGCTGCATTGGCGATCGAGGAAGGATTCATATTGTTCAAAGGCGACGGTGTATACGCTCCAGGCGTCTCTGGCTTCTTGGTGCTCGTTATTTTGCGCTTTATATTCTCCAGAGAATGCTTCATGTCGATGGAAAAACTCGGATGCTTGAATTCCCAATACTAAGCGTGTTTCCAAGTATCAGCACTAGAGCAGATCAGATTGTATCATACATCCTCACATTCTCGCCAGTACCATCATTATTGGCTTCGGGATTCTTGATCTTGTGGAAGTCGTACTTGTTGAGCTGCCTTACAAACGACGCAAAGTTGGAGTGCTTGAAGTGTTGCGGCAAGACTGTCTTCGTGAATTCGTTCATATCCTGTGACACGAGGTTCATATTCAAGTCAGCAATCTTGGCAGTTCACCCAAAGACGCGTGATGGCTTATCGAATTCCACTTACTTTGACGACAAAGCTGTCGTTCTTGGATCCCCATGTAACGATATTCTTGAATTGGTCTTCTTCGAGCATCCTGTATAGCTTCTTCACGAAATCGCTTGCACCACCTTGTTTCCCACCTCCTTTCCCGCTTCCTCCTCCTGCGCCTGCATTACTGCCACTTGCATCGTCGTTTGCACTCGGTTCTACCTTGATGCTGGGAGTACGGCCTGCTCCTACCTTTATGGTCGGTGGAGCGCCTGGATTCGCATTGATAGGTTGCACAGCGCCTGGAGCTGAGGAAGATACAGATGTGGACTGTCCAGTAGATGCGTTGTTTGCGAGATTCGCTCTTTGCTGTCTGAATGACCCAGGACTCCTGGCGCCAGGCGTTGCGGTGAAAGTGAAGGGCCTGCTTGTGATTGTATCTTCCAAAGCTTCTCTGTCGTCTGGACTCATCGACTGCTGCGAATACAGCTGTCCACTCGTCGCTGGCCCGATGCGCGAGCTGCTCTGCAACTGGCCGTGATACCCTCCCGCTGAAACAGCACCGCGATACTCCATCGCAGGGTCCGATCTTGCTGCAGCGTAGGTTGTGTTTGTTACACTATTGATGTTGATATGACGTTGACTACTTTTGCTCGATGTAATGTCGACCTGCACTTGTCCTGCCGTTTTCAGACGAGAAGGACTGCGCGGGCTACTTGATGCTGCAGCAGTGCTGTAAGATCATAGAGGTTTGCGATGTACCAAGTATCGAATAGTGCTCAAGGCATAAGACGCTTTATAGCTTCAAAAGCTGACAGGTTGACAGGCGTCGTCTGAGGCAAGCGAAGCAAAGAGCCCTGATGATCGGAGTACGCGAAGTCAAACTCTATCCGGACATCCTCTCACCTACCGTTGATACGACTTTTTATCCTGCCTTCTAGATACCAACGGGTCATGACTATATTCCCTGCCTTCTTATAGCCTTACCGGCTCCTCACGCTGCCATGGCATCCCAAAAAGAACATGGCTGCACGGCAATGCCTATTTCTCTACACATATCGTCCAGCGTCCTTGCTTTCTGCTTTACTAAGAATATCGTGTTCGCGTAGCTGGTCTTACGAGCCGAAGGTGACAGCTCTAAGTTCTTGGGTTTGTTCACCGTGATACCTCTACTTTCCATCGATGTGAGAGCTTGAGCTGGAATGTGGATGGTGCCCAAGCGGGAGGTCTGCACGCCCGTCTCCATTCGCCGTAACAAGCTCTCCAAGCAGTCGGCAACCTCAGCTGAGAAATAAGGAATGTTGAGGGTTTCCAGGTTATCCGGCAGTGAGTTGAGAAGCTGCTCGACTGCCGAACATTCCGTCCTCGACGAGATCTTCAATGTTTTCAAGCCTTTGAAATGCCTCAGATTCAGGCGGTTTGATTCTTGCGGCAGCGTGCTAGATACGATAGCTATTTCCAGCTGTAGATGGACTACCTTGTCGGCGAGATGATTCAATACGAGGTTCGCTTTATCCGGCAGGCAGGCCATGGAAAGTGACAAGTTCGTGCAAGTGAAAAGAGCTGCAACGACTTGAATAGTGGCGATTGCGGGGAATGAAGGAATTCGGACGATGACTTGCTCCGCCGAAAAGAGATATGTTCTTGGTTCCAGCTCGACCAATGACTGGTGGACGTCCTCCTGCGATCTCAACAGTCCCAAGTTGACTTTGCCTAGTCTGCTTCCTTCTTTACCGTTTATTTTGAAATCTCTTCCGTCAGAGAGGACATCCATTGTCCGTATGAACGTCAAGAAAGGGCATTCTTTCGACCGCGTGTAAGAGAGTTTTGCCAGGTTTGGCATTGATAGCAAAGTCTGGCGTAGTATAGCTGTTGCGGAGGTCCAATCGTGCTTAGGAGGGTGCTCCATCACTAGCTCCACGCTGGAAGCCTTAGGGCATGCAGCGCTTATCTTGAGAAAAGCGTCTAGGGCTATTTGTGGGGCGAGGTGAGGCGTCAACCATGGGAATGTGAACGATCTGAGATTGTCTGCCCAGATAGACGAGAGAGGTATAGCAGCTGCTAGCTGGACGATAGCTTGCGACTTCCGCTTGTACAATATCTTCCGAACGTCGATGGAGGCGTAGAGATGGGATTGCGTAGCCAGGCAGATCTTGCGTGAGAGGAGGCTCATACTGCAGAGAGTAGGCTTGTCATGTGGCAGATAGGCAGCAATGTCCGACCATGTCTCAAAGGGCAGCTGCTCCGCTGTGGCTTCGATCTGCGGTTGACGCGTGTATCAGCACAATAACTAGACACTTATACGCTGAGCGATGAAAACTCACTTCATTGCCTGCTTCCATGATCCTAAAGCCAGGCATTATCATACAGAGTAGCCAAATAGGAGGACAAGGGGGAGGCAGCGAGAAAGAGCAAAGTAAGGGAGGGATAGGATAGAGTAAGAGAGCTAAAGAAAGAGGTGAAAGGAGAGGCGAAGCAACATGGGTGGTGATGAAGCTTGTTGGCGTGAAGAGCCGTCGAGCGGGAAATCTTCTGTGTTTAACGGCTTGACGGTCGGGATTTTCGCGATCGGACATGCTATACTGCTACACCTACAACAGAGTGGCGTTGCCCCGAGTCTCCGTCCAAGTTGCTTTCAGGCCAGCATGGCATCCGCGAATGAACACGGGCGTACCGAGATGCCTAGCTCTCCACAAGTATCATCCAGACGTCTGGCTATCTCCTGTATGCTTGATCTCCATCCGTCAAAGGCGTGCACACATGGATGAATCGGACTTTGCTTGTAGACCATACAGCTCTTGCACACGCTGCCCTTTTCGCGAGCAAATTGAGGAGGAATGTGGATGGTGTGCAGATGTGACTCTTCTTTCCGGGACTTCAGATGGTGCAGAAAGCCTTCGATGATATCTACCATTGCAGGGTTGAGAAACGGGATGTGTACGATCTGGAGGTTTGGTGGTAAGTCTTGCAGGATTTCCTCACACAGCAACTTGTTTGCATCTTTTCTGATCTCGAGACTTCTCAAGGCAGCCATACAATGGAAGTTCACGCGTCCATTTTCTCTTTTATCGCCGATAACGTGTAAACGAGCGATCTCCACGGAGACGACGCGCTCGGCCAGCTGCAGGAGCACAGCGTTGATACATTCGTAGGTAGATGATAAAGCCAGGCAGATATTCTCGCAGGTGAATATAGCAGTAAGAAGCTGCGTGGCGTATATCGAAGCATTGAAGGCAAGATGGACGGAAACCTGTCCGGCAGAGAATCGATATTTCTGAGAACGCAGTCGTATGAGTCCTTGCACATCAGCATCTCCCACATGAAGACTTCCCACGTCGACTTTGGCCAATCTGATTCTACTGTCCCCAGCTTGCTCGTCCCTGCCGTGGGGTAAGGTGTCCACTGCCCTATGAACGTGGATAGCGGGCAGCTATCTCGGGTGCAGGACATGTTCGTCAAGTTGGGCATGGACAAGAGCACGTCTCGCAGCGTTAGGGTCTGGCATGTCCATTCTTGCCCTCCAGTGTATCCCATCACAAGTTTGATATTGGTGATGAGGGTGCATACATTCTTGATGTTCATGAAGAGTTCCAAAGATGTATCTGGATCGACTTCAGAAGACAGCCATGGAATCGTAAGTGACCTGAGATGGTCTGGCCAAGGGTTGTTCATCCATATCGAAGAATCACAGATAGCTTGCGCCATTCCGTAAAAGGTTGGACGCCTGCGAAATCCCATCGTAGAGCTATGAACCCGTAGCAGTTCACGCAGATCCTGTGAAGCGTACAGATGGATACGTGTTGATAGATAGATCTTGCGAGATGTCAGACATAGTTGACACAGGGCCCGCTTGTGTTCTGCTAAATAAGCAGCGATAGACGACCAGATTTCCGGTGGCAGCTCCACGCCATTAACATTGTAATTGCCGATTTCCTGCACGAGATACATGTTAGAATAATATCTCTCCCATCTTGAGCTTGCGTTGAAAGATATACACTTTGCAGAGGTGACTGAGGCCTCTCCCTCCCTATGAGCCTCTTTCTTGGACGCAACATCCTTATGATGGCCGAGGAGTGTGGCTGCTCGATGTAGCTGTGGGCTGAAGAGTTGCACGAGAAGAAAGAAGCGAAGCCAATTTGCTTTTGAGTGCTTTTGCTTTCATCGTGAGAAATGGCGAGCTTCTGAGCGGAACGTCCAGACGAATCGATGATCGACATCTGGCTTTCGGGAGTATCCAACGGATTGATAAGTCGCTTCCCGCACACTCCCGCAGCGGTCCTTCCCTTGGTCATCCCATCGTCGTCGCGAATGAACGCTGTTGGAGCGGAACGAACGCTTCTGCTCGATAGATGTGATCCCTTTACGCTACCCTCATTAATCCAAACATGAAGAACCACGCCAGGGTAACGGCAATGACAGCTCCGATAGTGAACCAGAAGCTGACACCTGCTTTCTTGCTATATCCTTTGAGCCTGCTCTGCTGTCCCATCATCCCCGTCAAATTCTTCTCCAATTTCTCTTCTGCATTCTCCATCAATGCTTTATCTGTTTGCAGGAGGTTGGAGAACTGTAATGAGTTTTCTTTCAAGCGATGTGCCATGGAGGCTAGCTCTTCTGTCAATACTTCTTGCTCTGAACGATGATGTGATAGGAGAGTAGTGATGTTCTTTGTGGTTGCGAGAGGATTGTCCTTGGGTGTAAAAGTACTGTAGTCGTTCTTTTGCTGTTTTGTCGAGGGAGATATGGCAGGCACTGCGTCTCGAGAGACCATTCGCGCAGAAGCGGCTGACGGGGAAAGAGCTTCTTCATGTTCCAGAGGTAGTAGATTGTCTTGTATAGTGGGAGAAGGTGCTTCAGGGGCAGTGATGGGGATTGCCTTTGGTCGCAAGGCTTCCAGGTCGCGATGAACGCGGTCAGTCGAGGCTGGCGTGGGTGTGCTCTGATCAAGGCATATCAGTCAATCCCTCCAGGCTACAGCTGCACACTGACCTCATGCACGGCCTTGTACTTGGCCTGGAGTGCGTCGAGTCTGGCGGTGAGAGCATCCCTGGTATTCCTGATCAGCTGGAGTCGCAGATTATCAGTACACTGCATGCTCACCTCGTGCTGCTCGTCCCATCTGCGCGCTCTAACATCTCCTTTGCGTATCTGATATTCTGATGACCGAACACTCCAAGTCAGTAGACTATTGCCCAATGAAGATGCCTTGAATATTAACACACCGATAGCACTGCCATTGTTGCATAGTAGTCCTCATCGCTCATCGTCGCCGTCCCCTCCAACCTCGCTACCAGGCGCTGGACGTTGATGAGATCCCGCCGAGCTTGCTGAGCTGTCCTGGCCATCATGTATAATGTATACTGTACTGTAGATATATCCACAGCTTTCAACACTTTCTTGAAATCTTCAAGTCTTCAAGCCGGAGTCAAGATAAGGGGCTCTCTCTTCCGGTTGACCATTCAAGATTTCAGCAAATTTCAGACAACGACAATCACCGCTGCACAATCCTCCTGCAACGTACACTACTGTCCACCGCAAATCACGCTGCGGTCTGGCTACCTCAATCTGATCTAAATCCTGAAGAAGTCGGCTGCCTATCGCTCTAAGGCTCTTTGCGAAGAATCTGATATACCAGCGGCCATGGTGGACCGTATGCATATTCAACACTCCCCAATGCTCCTCTGTCTAATTCCATCGCCTCAGGAATCCGCCTGGGCTTGATGTCAGGCTGGCTGAGGTGGGAAAGAGCTGCAAGAAGGCCAGATCCGAAGAGCTAATACTGCAATCAAATGATATAGCTGCGCATTTTGGTTGGTCGTCTTTTCTCCCCAGAGATGGGAGTGCGAGACTCTACTGTATGGCTAAGCGAGTATCTGTTGTATTCTGTATCGAATGCAAGGCAAATGGCAGATCTTTGTCCGACTGACTAAGGTACAGAGACTGCCTCTGAAGTGTATCCCGCTGTGAATGCTAAAGGGGATATGGCCATATCTCCCTGGTTCTGTCCGTGTCCCTCTTTGCTCTACGACTGCTTCTTCTTGTGGCTTCGCTTTGGTCGGGAATCTTTCTTTGTCTTGTTTCGGAGAGCGAGAAGGACAGGTAGATCTGTCTTGACGGTTAACAGGCCGTCTTCTATCAGAAGTCTGATAACGCCAGCCTCGTTCAAAGTGAAGAGAAACTTCTTGCGACGCTCTCTCTCGCTGGTGCGCGTTCGAATGTCGAAGCCTTCGGGCCATCCTACAAAAGCATCCGAGAACACCTCCTGTAGTGAGCTAGTCAGCGTTTTGAGTAGATTAATAGAAACGCTGGACTAACCGCGCGCTCGACATTGGTGCTCTTATGATCCCATACGAAGTGCTTCTTGGGATAGGCCGCTTCGATGAGTGCTTGAAGCTTCTCGCACGTTTCGGTGACGAAAGCATGTGCTTGTCCGTTCGTGTTCTTTTCGGTAGCCACCGTATTGCGGACCAGCTCTTCAAAGCGACCCAGATCCTTGGTATCAACAGTAATGGCAGTTCTCGAATTTTCTTTGTTGCGAGCCGTTTTCAGAGTTGTCGCGAAATAGTTTGAGGAGCCACCATCTTCGCCAGCTACTTTTCCTGTAGCACATATTGTATCAGTAAAGGATCTATTACTTGTACTTCCGAACCTACTGCGAGCCACCATCGCTTCGGCAATTGTTTGTGAAGGATTGCTCGAGTCTGGCTTGTTCACTGCATAGAGCTGCCTTAGCTTTGGAAGCCAAAGCCTTTAAAGTAGGCTTACTTGAGACTGTTCGCTTATCTGAAGCGACTTCTTTACGAGTTTTGTCGGGTACCGACGGATGGGCTTCTTTCACTATCAAGCCAAGTCAGCAGTCATCAAGTTTGTGCATGCTAAGGCGCTCACTGGTGGCGACCCTACGCTCGATTGCAACTTCATCTCGTGTTTTGCTTGGATCTGAAGGATGCGGTAGTTTCACTGTAGATTTGTTAGATCCTGCAGAAGACGGGTAAGACTAATGATAGACTTACTTGTCTCGGTTCTCTTCTTTGACCAAACCAAAAGGACTTGAGCGATGACACCGGTATCCTCATCGTCCTTTACTAGCTCATACTTGCTGTCTAGCCAGGCCTGAACATCGCTGTCCAGATCTTCCCAGGCGAACCTATCACCGGTGAAGTTCTCTTGCTGTCTTAAGTGAACAATGGTCCACATGTCGACTGTTCCTTTGACAATCTTGCCAGGTCTCGTGCGGAAAGCGAATGTATCACCATTGGCTGGCCATGAAATGTCAGTATACAGCTGTCAATGGACGAACGATAAGCTTGCCTGGATTGGCTGGAACACCATTCGATAGGACATGAAGCTTGTCCAGTATAGCATCCTGTTAACTAGGGTTCAGCTACCCTGAATGCATCCCGGAAGGCTCAAATTACCTGTACATTCGCTTCATACCACCTGCTTGGCGTCTTCTTGATGCCTCTTACTCCTCCTCGACACCAGTGCTGGATGTACTCGGCTATCTTGCCAAATACTATCTCGCCCTCACTGGTCTTCGTCCAACATACGCGCTGTCATAGGTATAGTCGTCAGAACAGAGAACATACCCGGGCAGACAGTATTCTCACAATTGGAAGATAGAAATTGCCAGGAGGGAACTCCCCATGCTCGTTTCTGTAGCCAGGACATGGCACTTTGACATCCATATCGCATATTTCCCACCCTTTCTCCATGCTTTGCGTACAGTCGCGATGTAGGTCTCGAATAGAAGATCCAGAAATAACATCGATTCCTTCTTCATACATTCTTGCTTGATAGACAGAAATGGCAGCTTTGGTGAAGAAATTCCAAAGAGCTGTAGCAGTCGAAGGAGTGAGACTTGCGTCCCATACGAAAGCTTGACTGGGATTCATATCCCTGTCGTATGGAATCTTGGTTGCAAAGGAATATCTGTCGAAGAAAAGAGTCTATAGCCATGTCAGCGTGTTAAACTCAGCTCCTCCTCTCAAAGTAGATCTACCTTGTCTTTGCTCATTCCACAAAGCATGAAGCGCTTGGTAGTATCAGGAGCATGGTCTAGTACTTCTGTACCCTTGTTTGTGTCGGGAGGATAGAAGATCATGATTGCGAGGGGAGCATCCAAAGATCCAGACCACTTCTTCAGACGAGCCGTGAAGCTTTCAAGCTCTTCATCTGCAACGATGCTTGATCCAACCTTGCTAACAAACTCGACATGTCGTTTCCAAATCGCATCTTCGTCATTTGAGGGAAGAGAAGGCTTTGCCAGAGGAATGCTTGCGACGAGGTGATCAACATGGGTAGAAAAGGCCTTGCGTACATGCTTAGGAAGATGCTTTTGTGCTGCAACCTTGATAGCTGAGAGCAAACCGCTCCCATCCAGCTTGCTGCCAATGTACCCATAACCGTTGTTGGAAGACGGCAGAATATCAGAGATGGAGGCAGGATCTTCGTGCACAGAAACGTCGGGAACAACCTCGTTATCAGCCGACGCAGAAGCATCAGCATCAGTAGAGGGTCCTTCTGTTTTGGCCCGCTTCTGGAACTTGGAGGGTGATGCATGGGCGAGAGGAAGCTTGCCCAGGTGCCAGGTATTGCATAGGTCTTCGTCTGAGTCCAGAGCAGACTCGTGGTTGCGTTTGAAACTCGACATTTTTGTTGTTCAAGTCGGAGAAAAGGAGAGGTAAACAAAGGTAAACGACCCTCCTACTGCTCAACTTTTCGCAAGATGGTGTCGCAAGGCGAGCGCAACGTCTCTAACTACTTCCTACATACTAATAGATGCTATGCAGGTGTCAAAGCCGGCGATACCTTTGAGATTGACGCCTCACATCTGCCTCCCCTGCCCTCCCTTCCATCCAGCTTTGAATCTGCTCCCTTCACTCACAAATCCTTCATTATCCACACACAAGGCTCGCATCCTAATGCTGAAGAAGCTGAACGACGCTCCTACAAGCGTAGCGAGACAGTCGGCGATAGTGTGTTGAACTGCTGGGTCATAGACTGGATTGTAGAGCAACATCCCTTCATTGATTCTGGTACTGCTACAGTAAGCAGCAATCTGTACTGCTACGCCTCCTTTAGCTGACTCCCTCTGTAGCGTGTCAAGAAAGGCATTGTCAATAACGACACTCTCGCCCGTCTCGCTGTACATTATGGCTTGGATAAGCAGATCATTGCATATCCACCTATTCAACAATGGGAGCACGATACGCAGCGCAAGATGTACGCAGATGTCTATGAAGCGTATCTCGGTGTGCTCTGGCGCGCGATTCGTCAACGCGCGATGGACTACGCAGTCCTAGATGATTACTTCAACAAGCTTCTAGGAGGAGGCACATTCATTGCCTTGGAGGATACTATGCTTACTTGGCAAGAAGCCAAAAAATCAAAACGGCAGAAAGATCAGGCTCGCAGCAGTAGCAAGCGACAGCGAACGTCTTAACGAATCATTGTGTATAGCTCTCTCTGTTATTTAAACACCTTGTTGCTGTATCTAGACTTGTAGACAGTCCGCCATGTATCTAGCCTTCTTCATTCTGCCGACTTCGAGCTTTTCGCTCGCAAATCCAAGCGCAAGTTCGCAAGTCCCTCCTTCACATCTTGCCATGGTGGACAGTAAGCTGCGAACAAACCCCTAATACCTAGCCTTATCCGAACTCGATGCTCTCCAGGAATACGACTCGGCCTGATATCTGGCTGGCTAAGGTGAGGCAGCCGACAATCCAATTCGCACAGTCTCTAAAGACAGATATCTCCTCTCCAGCTGTGCCTTCTGGTTGGTCGTCTTCACTCCACAACTATGGGAGTGCTACGTCCTGCAGTCCGGCGAAGGATTATCAGTCGTCTTCCTCATCATCTGGCTCGTCGGAGACCTGACAGGCGTCATCGGAGCTCTTGTCCAGAAACTTGTGCGTATCACCTTCCAAATCCACGTCTTTGTGGAAAACAAACGCCTAACATTCGGTATTCGCCATTTTTCATATTACAGGTCATCACCGTATCTCTGCTTAGAATATACTACATGCTCTGCGACATCACGCTCCTCTCCATGCTCTTCTACTATCGCTACAAGCGCAGAAATTACCCTGAACTCTTCCCCAAAACTGGGCAATCTGGGATCCACAAGCGCGCCCTAGTGGACGATACCGAACGGACACCCTTACTCAACAACGGGCACTCCATCTCCAACAACGTGGACGAAGACGACGATGACTACGACTCTGAGACGGCTACTTTCCTGACCAAGTTGAAGCGCTGGGCGCGCACGCATACAGAGTCTTTAATAGCCTACGCGCTCGCAACAGGCTTCATAATCAGCGTAGGCATCATAGCGTGGTTCTCCACCGCCAAACACAGTAATATACCCCAAGCGGACGAAGAGTGGTCGACCCCTGGCCAGATCGTAGGGTGGATCTCGGCATTCCTATACCTAAGCAGCAGGATCCCGCAAATCAACAAAAATAGAAGCACAAAATGCCAAGGGTTGAGCTTGATGATGTTCTGCTTCAGGTGCGCGGGAACGCGCATTCCGCCTTGTCTTTCCAAGGTTGAATCTGATTAGACTAATATATATATATGTGTGTGGATCTGCAGTGTCTGCGGCAATATCACATATTGCGGATCTATCCTCTTCCCATCAACATCTCCGCAACACGTATGGATCAACACATCCTGGCTCGTCGGCGCAGCAGGCACGGTAAGTCCTTTGCCCCCATCTCGCTCGCATCCACCTTCTTGCCTGACCTTGATTGTCCTCTTCTCATCGTATCTCCTGTGATTTTGTGCAGATCTTCTTGGACTTTATCGTCCTCGGCCAGTTCATCTACTATCGCAAAGATCGTGAACAAGGCGTCTACATTGAGGGCGGAGAATCGCAAATTAGCGGTATATAGACCATTCTTACTCTCCGTGATCTGGCTAGAACCCTTTGTTAGAAGAAGAAGAAGACTGTATGTCTCTGCATCGGAGCTCGGTCTTCTCGGTGTATAGCTGTACTTTAGATTGAAGCATTGTACTGTCCATCTTCTACGTGTAGGAATATAATGAGAACCAGAAGTGTATACGGTACGAAAACAAAGCACATTTCCGTCAACAAAACACAATGAGTGTCTTCCAGTGTCAAGATTTGCTTTCCAATAACAACAAGCTCCATTACAAGGGTTTAACAACGAGAGGAACATGCCATGACTGCGTTTACTGACTGTCGTTATTAAAGAAGAATAAAATACCCCAAACCGACTTTGCTCTGCAAAACAAAAAACGACGAATAATTAACCACAACAGTGCTCCCCACCGAGTGTTTGGAAGATTCTATCTGTAGTCCAGGAACGGGTATATAGTCGATCGTAAGTGAAGGATGGGGAAGACGAGGCGACGAAGGTATAGCGAATGTGGAGGAAAGGAGAGGGTGAGGAACGAGCGTTCATGTCTGTTGCGTTCTGCCGGGAGTCTATCATCTGCGATGGACTGGAAATGCTGACAGGTGCTCCATCATTGTCTTGCTTCCATGATCGTCCAGCAGAACGAGCATACGATCTGAAGTATATGCGAAACGAAGGTATGCTGAAATACGTATGGTATGCAGTTTGTGTGTTACCGGACGTTGTCGATCTTGACGGAATGCAGCGACAGGTTATCCGAGAAGTATCTTGGCAACTCCTCCTGCGGCACCCAAATAAGGATAGAAGCTCCGTTCCCACTTCCACTCCCGCTTCCTCCAGGCGCCGCAGAATTCGGCGGTGTAGGGTATGGCGAACCAGCAGCTGCAGATCTCGATGCGTTCCTCGAGTGTGGCCGCGAACCGGGCAGACTGTCTTGTTCGGGCAAGGCGATGGGACCTGCTCTGGGCGTCCAGATCTTGGAGAGGAGCGTTGCGCGGTAAGACCAGATAAGGCGTAGAGCACCAAGTAAAACGACGATTCCTCCTAGTTGCAATAGCTTCCAGCCAAACAAGCCCAAGAAGGTGAAGATTTGGCTGTCGTTGGCGTGCCATGCTGCGAATCCATATTCTATTAAGTCAAGAGTGCAAGGAAACACAGCGGCTGAGGTGCACTCACAACTACCGTAATAGTGCCAGAAGAAGCTGTCTGGTACCAAGCTTGGGTCTATGTTCTTGCCATAGAGCGTCTGAGGCAGTAGACGAACACCCCTATGCAGCGACAGCATAGCCGACACAAACATTGGTCCAGTGCTGAACATGACGGTCGGGTACGCTGACAGGTAATGATGGTCGAAAGCCATAAGGTTATGAACGACAGCGTCCATGAAGGGGCTTGCAGGTTCCGAGAACATGAGGTCGTTGCTCACTCCCACTGGTTTCGTGACGGGTAGGAGAGCAGGGAAGTTCAGGAGCGGATCTACGGGCTTCCTGCATCCAATGTCCAAATCGAGGTAGACTCCTCCGTACTTGTGTAGCACGAAATAACGTATCACGTCGGCGCGTTGAATGTTGTAAGGGTAGCCTTCGTAGGTAGGCAAGAACCATGGGTAATGCTCGGCGATAAATGACCGTGCGCTCGCATCTGTCCAGAGCATGTACTGGTAGTCTGGGTGCATCTCTCTGCAGTGTGCGGAGCTGCAAGCAGTACAACACAGTACTGCATCAGCTCTCTCGCCCGCAATGCTATCAAACGCGCATCCCCTCACAAGCTTGCCCATTTCTCGGGTAGGTTGTCTGTTTTCCACGTCTGATGCAGGATCCTGGGCACTTTCTCGTAGATGTACGTCTGGCCGTCAATATCTACTTGTGGGTCTGTCGCTGTGCTGTTGTAAGGGAGGATGTTGCTCGCTCGTGCCGCGTAGTATTCGACATCCGCCAGCTCGATCTGGTCAGCCCAGTCGACGCCAAAGAAGGACTGTCATGAGCACCACAAGGTATTAGATGGATGCTACATCGTTACAGTCAGATTGCCCGCTCGCCTTGACCGTCGACAGCACGAGGACTGTTCCCAGGATGATCAGCCCCAGCAGAGCCAGGAGCCAGGTGTAGACCTTGCGAGCAGCGATAGCCATCCTTGTATCGATGTAGATATGTCGTATGCAGATGTGACGCAGACTCGTCGCTGTTTCTCCCTCCCCCAACTCGCCCCTTGAAAATCGTCCTGAAGTCGAAGGAACAGCTCCGCAGAGCTACGGACTTAGCGCAAGGTCGGTTTGGATGGAAATCCGCAAAACAAGCAAACAACGAGTTGTTGCGAAATGTCAAGAAGAGAAGAAGATCTGTCTTGCAGTGGGGCACATGCAAAAAAGCACATCGAAGTGACTGCGGTGCCGCTTTGAGGGCCAGAATCGTATAATTGGGGGCGGGAGAATTACAAATTGACATCAGTTCCAATCGACCGACAAGCTTGAAGGAAGGACTGCGTAGCATGATGACAACAACGCTGCGAACAACGACAATGACCGTCGAAAGAGCTAGAAAGGCGCATCCGTCCGCATCCAGTCGTCGCCGGTGCCGAACGAAGGAAGGCTTTGGGTTCTGTCAAGCCCAGCACCCCGACGAGGTGTAGAAGAAGCGAACGAAATGGTAGAAGAAGAAGCCGAAGATGCTGGCCCGCCAAACAAGGGTTTCCGCCGAAGAGGTCGCACTGGTCGAGATGCCGCCGCAGTCCTGCTCGCGCTCGGTGAGGGCGGATCCAGACACATAGCCGTGTCGTCTCCTGCATCTTCCGCATCCTCATCTTCGTCTGGTCCTGTTCGGCCATCCTGCTGTTCCTCCTCAAATTGCGACAGTTCTCGCTTGCTGGACCTGCCAGAAGTGGGCTGCTGGAAGAGCTTGGTCTGAGAATGCCAGCCTGTAGAGTATGATGTCGACGCCGTCGCATTGGAAGAGCACGCCGACGAAGAAGTCGAAGACGATGAATCAGAAGACATCGAGCCATGTCTAGCTGGCGAAACCCAGGGATCCGAAGAGATGAATGTGTCGCACATTGGCTGCAAACCGCGTTGTGGAGAGAGGTGCTGCAATGCTGTAGCGTACATTTCCTGCGAAGTTGCGAAAAGAGGTGCTGTTATGGTCGAGGAATACGGGGATATGCAGGGCTCCGAACGCGTAGCAGACCTATTTGGAGGCTCTTATCAGCTTCATTCATGTATGCTTCATGGTGCCAGGCTGCACGTACAGAGGTGCTCGAGGGATAGGGGAATTGCGATTTTTATAACCCTGCGAGACGGCTACAGATCTACCATATGAGCTTATCAATACATCTTACACCAATGAACGCTACTCACCTGCTCGCTTGTCCTTGGGAGAGCAAGCCAGCGCGTTTTTCAGTTCTGGACTGATGAGACGTGCCATTTGATTCAGATTCCCTTCTGCGTCTTGAGGCGTATAGACAGGCCGCAGCTCTGCATGATGTCGCTTCGTAGGTGTCGTGAATGTCATGGCTGTCCTACTCTAGCTGGCTACTCAGCGGCTCCTCAGCAAAGGCGCTTTGACCGCAGTTTTCTTGTTGACTTTTCTCGAGCTTCGCGACCAAGGCATGTAAGGATGCAGCGGGATGACAGAGGATGCAAGAATTGGCGACGAGACAGGACAAAATTCGGCTCGCCTTGCGCAGAGAGCTTGCGCCGTCACCGCCCAGCTCGGAACGGAGGGCGTGAGGTCAAGGAATGCAATAAAGTCACGCGACAACTATCTCGATTTGCCTAAGGACTTCAGGCCATGTTCGTATGGAGCATGAAGTCTTCAGATCTGATAGGATTGGCTTGCCCTGCTCAAATGTGCAATGCTTAATCCAAACGAGAGCCACCATGTAGATCGGGGTCGAAGAAGTCGCGACATTTCGTGCCAGACTTTCGCAAACGAGTTGACGATTCATTCCTGACTATATTGCGAGCTACAGAGACGTGAAGTAAACAGGCTCTGCCTGTGGTTTGGGTATTAAACGAAGGATAACTATGGACAGACCGTAGGGAAAGCACGGTGAATAGGCTCCTTTAGCATGGGAGTGATGGTATAGTGAACAGATAGATAAGCTAGAAGCTTGAAAGCTTCTACTCCTGCTGCAGTATGGCCAAAGCGAGGCGTACTTTTTCGTGCATGTACTCTGAATTGAAGATGCAGAGTAGTCGCTGCTTTTTGGGCAGTTGCGATAGAATGTTGAGGATACTCTCTTGATACTTGGAAGTAGCTTCGTCCGGGCCATCGAGCTCAGCTAGAGCGCGCATGAGACGAGGTTTGTCGCTTGCAGAGATATCAGGCGGACCAGACCATGTCGATGTCTGGAAAGACTGGTCTGATGGACTGAGACTGGAACCGAGGAATCTGGGCGATGAGATCTCAACGCGAGGTGAAACTGAGCTTGCGCTGCTGCTGACGGCACTCGGCACCATCGGCTCTTTCAATGAAAGTGCGCTGGCATGATCATCTCTTTGCGAGGATCTCGTCACTTGCGTGCAGCGATTGAGATCGAGTGTAGCCATCGTCACGCAGTTGTCTTCAGTTTCGAAGTCAATGAGTGAATAGTCGGCGGCCGGAATATAGCTGCTTTGATCGGCTGGAAGATCCACTTGCACCGCCATTTTCTTCACCACTGGTCGCAATAAATGTACAGATTGAGCAAGAGGGACTTTCTCGGTAGTGATGGGAGAGAAGGAGCCGCTAGCCAGCGCACTTCCGAACTTAGAACAGAAAGAAATTAGCATGCTGTCATTACACGGTTGAGACTCCGCTTACTAGTCTTTTCAGCGATTCTCGCGTTTCGGTCGCTGTACATATCTCCGCAAAGCACATCTGAAATCTGCAAACTTGCTATATATTCAATCAAGAATCAGCCATGCACGACTTTCCGTTGACCTAGACGTACAGTCTTGCCGTTCATTACATGGACTTCGTAGCCATACGATGCAGATCGTTGCAGGATACCAAATCGCATCAATTCGATCAGGACGTCTTGGGACATGCCCGAGATCGTGAAGCTGTATTGTTCCTGCGATGGTTCCTGTACAATCTTGCGATCTGGAGCGGCGAATCGGACTAGTTTTTCTGGCACCACGCTTGCTATGGGACTATCGTCACCTAGAGCAGCGTCAAAAGTCTCCAGCCATGGATCGCGAGATAGAGTATTTGCATCGTCAGGTCTCTTCAGGCTGCGAGTAACTGCTGAAGAAGTGGCTAAGGCTGTATTGTCGCGAGCCGTGTTGGACGGCGGTGGATTATGTCGAATTCGCAGTCCAATTTTGCGACCTTTGAGCAGCTTCATAGGTGACAATAGCATTTAGCTGTACTATGCTTCCTGTCTGCCAAGAGAAAAGCCTGACCGTGCCATTCAATAGGCCGACAGCTTGGAAGGCAGCTCTCGGACAGGAGAAACGTATGTGTCCAGTCCCTACGCTCTTGCCATCCTATCAAAGAGCCATTCGAAAGTCAGACACATACTTCGTGAAGAAGAGGGCTGATCAGCCTCGGACCTTGCGCTTGACGCCCGGTTTGCCTGCTGCCGGCCACTGCTTGAAGAGCATTACCAAGTCTTGCTCATTGACCGCTGCGACCAGACCCTCGATGTGTACCAGAACAGCCTGTAGGGCGGTAGACAGAGGAAATCACAGAAGACGAGGGTGTCAGACGCGACTTGACGATATCGTGATAGAGGAAGCTGCATGCATTGTTGGGAGTGGTCATGATCCATAGATTATCAGCGTTGTATTCAGTGAAAGCTCTGTTCGTTCAAGCGAATGTAAAGGCAAGATGATGGTAAGAAGCTGAAGTCCATGTCACGGGTTTCGCAGAAACCGAATCAATCGATAACTCACAAAACGAAAGGTTATCAGGTCAGCAAGCTAACACACGTACCCACTGTCGTCTGCTTCACTCTCTCCGCATCGATAACTCTGCTTGAAAGAGCCGACCTCGATGACCGCCTAGGACCTTTTTCTCGTCAAGAGCTTCTAAATTGCCAACCAGTTATTCAGGACAGAACCTAGCATCGAGATACACAGTAGCAGTCACAGGGGTCTTACTCCATTCCTAAATTCCAAATTCCGTTCGAAAAGTGCCGAAATCGCATAACCAACATAGACCTGATATCACAAGACGGCTTCCACGATTCCATAAGCTTCTATACGTTCAACTATACACCTACTCCTCCGTCAGCCGCCCAAAATGAAGTTCATGATCGATGAGCTCCCAGGTGCATCTTTGGACCGCCGGTCAGACAAGTCAAATCACGCATAGCTAATGCTTGTAACAGTGCTCTTTCTCTATCCGACCATCTACCCGGAGCAATATCAGTATATGTGTGAGTGCTGCTCCAAATCGCGGTCTAGGAAGATTTCTGATGTTGACATAGGCGATCTGAAGCGGACGCTCGATGTTGGAGTAAGTCACTTTCACTCCTGAGTGTATATCCATGCTGATTCGAAGATTTAGGGACACTGTGTACTCGAGATGCCCTCCGGAACCGGCAAGACCGTCAGTCTGCTCTCGCTGATCGTTTCATACCAACAAGTGCGTACCCGCGTTGAAGTCCAGCAGCCTATGCTGACATACATCCAGTTCCACACAGAGAAGCGCAAGCTCATCTACTGCTCCCGAACCGTTCCTGAGATCGAGAAAGCGCTGGCAGAATTACAGCGTCTGATGGAATATCGCGCCAGTGAAGGAATGGTAGAAGACGACTTCCTCGGTATTGGTCTTACATCCCGCAAAAATCTCTGTGTCCATCCACAGATCAGTCGGGAGAAGAAGGGCAAAGTCGTCGATGCGCGGTGTAGAGACATCACGAATGCTGCGGTGTGCGAGAGGGGAAGGAACGATCCTGGGAGCGTAGAATTGTGCGACTGGCATGAGAGATTGGGGGAAAGAGAACCGGGGCAGCTCTTTCCGTCTGGGATATGGACGCTGGACGCCATAAAGGCATACGGAATAAGGGAAGGGATATGTCCGTATTTTGCAGTGCGAAGAATGGTGGGCTGTCGGACGTCTCAGCCTTCCCTCGACCGCCGCTGAATGGTCGCTCTCACAGCTGCCCTATGTCAACGTAGTCATCTATTCCTTCCACTATCTCCTCGATCCGAAAGTCGCAGAACAAGTCTCGCGCGAGATGGACAAGAACTCAATAGTCGTCTTTGATGAAGCACATAATATCGACAACGTCTGCATAGAATCATTAAGCATAGATTTGACGAGACCTATGCTCGATTCGGCGGCAAGGAGCGTTACTGCTCTGACGGAGAAGATAGAGGAGTGCGTATATGACAACTGACGCTACCGTGAATGAACTGCCTGACATTTCTTCTAGGATCAAGCGCACCGATGCCAGTAAACTCCAGGATGAGTATCAAAAGCTAGTGCAAGGCTTACAAGACCAAGACGAAGCGCGGGATGAAGATCAGTGGCTCACAAATCCAGGCAAGTCCACTCTTCCTCGCTCACCTTCTTCAGGTCTCCTGACGAGCTTCTTCCAGTCCTTCCCGAAGATATACTGAAAGAAGCCATTCCCGGCAACATTCGACGAGCAGAACATTTCACAGCTTTCTTAGCGAGATTCGTCGAGTACCTCAAGACGAGAATGAGGGTACTGCATGTCGTAGCGGAGACGCCGGCGTCGTTCTTGCAGCATCTGAAAGAACTGACGTTCATCGAGAAGAAGCCATTAAAGTTAGTCCATACAGTCTCTCTTACATGAAACCAGTCAAGCTAACAAGGCTGTTCCAGGTTCTGCGCCGAACGACTCTCGTCTCTAGTCCGCACGCTAGAGATCCCACGACTGGACGAATTGTCTTCACTGCAAAAAGTGGCTTCTTTCGCTACGCTCGTAGCTACGTACGACAAAGGGTTCTTGCTCATCCTCGAGCCATTCGAATCCGACATGGCGACGGTCCCGAATCCCATCTTCCACTTGACGTAAGTCCATACTTTTTCTTCCAGGGATGTATGATGAGCTGCCTACTGATAGTGTGCCATACATGCTCTTCAGCTGCCTAGACGCCTCGCTAGCCATACAGCCCGTCTTTGAACGCTTCAGCAGCGTCGTCATCACTTCAGGGACCATCTCTCCTCTCGACATGTATCCAAAGATGCTAGGATTCCAAGCAACAGTGATGGAATCGTACGCCATGACGCTCACGCGCAACTGTTTCCTGCCCCTCGTCATCACACGAGGATCAGACCAAGTCCCCATCTCCAGTCGATTCGAAGTCAGAAACGAACCTGCTGTCGTGAGGAATTTCGGAACCATCTTGATCGAGTACTGCAAAACTGTCCCGGACGGTATAGTAGCGTTCTTCCCGTCCTATCTGTACATGGAAAGTATAGTCGCTGCGTGGAATGAGATGGTCAGTCGGCATGCTTTACATATTGAGCGGGTCACTGCTGATGCTTCACTCGATCTACAGGGCATCCTGAATGACGTCTGGAAGCACAAGCTCATCTTCGTCGAGACGCCAGACGCTGCCGAGACGAGCGTCGCTCTGGAGAACTACAGAAGGGTGCGCAACCCTAGTCTACCAACTTATCGTCTGCCTTCACAAACTTATAAACTTACTGTCTTAGGCCTGCAATAACGGTCGAGGAGCGGTCTTGCTTTCTGTAGCTCGAGGAAAGGTGTCTGAAGGGATCGATTTTGACCACAACTACGGACGTGCTGTGAGTGTTTTCTTGTATCTCAACTAGTATAGCAGCTCGAGCTGATGAAGCTGCTTCAGGTAATCATGTTTGGAATTCCCTACCAATATACAGAGTCCCGAATTCTGAAGGTATGCTATAATATAGCCAGACGCGCTGCGAGCTATGACTAAGACGCTTTCATGACATCAGGCTCGTCTCGAATACATGCGAGACAACTATCGTATACGCGAGAATGACTATCTCACTTTTGACGCCATGCGACACGCTGCTCAATGCGTCGGGCGAGTCCTTCGAGGAAAGAGCGACTATGGTCTTATGTGCTTTGCGGACCGGGTGTGTTCCTCTCTCTTCTTTGTCTTTAGAAGCTGAGCTCGGGCTGATTGAGGGTGTGTTGGATGCAGCGCTTCGCCAGAGCAGACAAGCGGGCCAAATTGCCAAAGTGGATCAATCAGTATATCGCGGAGACGGCTACCAATCTATCTACTGACATGGCAATAGGTGGGCCACTGCATTATACCATAACGTGAAAAAAGTGGAGTCCAGCTGAAATTCCGAATGCCTTGCAGTCATGTCGAAGCGCTTCCTCCGGTCCATGGCCCAGCCTTTCGAATTCGACCAAACAGGTGTATCCTTATGGTCTTTAGAGCACATTGAAGCCCGTCAGCAGGCTGTCCGCGAAGCAGCGGAAGGAGGACGATTGTTGGATGGAGCAGACGAGGCACGTGATCCCCAGGCACAGGCTGAAGCTGAAGAGTGGTTTGAAGATGTGTTTGATGAGGCGGATATCATGGCTATTGAGGAAGCTGAGGCGCAGAATAACTTGCAGCTGGCCAAGAAGGGTGCGAGGTCGGGTCCGTCTGCTCGAGCATTTTCTCCTCCTGTTGATATTGATATGGGAGAGGACTAGCTGTTGACACAGTGTGACTGTTGAGTGTTGTTGTTGAATACTTGGTGTATGAAGTACTGTGTCTCTCGTCTCTCCTCTGCAGGGCATAACCGGGTCAGTCCCCCCCTTCCCCTATTCTCAATCTCGGGCCTTGACGGAGGGGTGTGGGTCTCTCTCCTGTCTCCTCTTTCTCCCTTCCGACGTCGTTGACACTCTCCCTCACTCTACACACTACACACTACACTCTACTCTACCATGGACACTACCCCAGTCAGCGGCAAGATCGTCACCCTCACAAGGCAGGCAGAGCAAACAGAGCACAGCGACACACCCGGCTAATGAGTGGTGTATCAGCCATACCCTCCAGGAGCAGGCGGCATTGGGCAAAAAGGCAACAGGCGACTTGACGCTGCTACTCACAGCACTGCAGACAACATGCAAGACCATCGCAATGAACGTCAGAAGAGCAAGACTACTCAACCTGTGGGCCGCGGTCGCTTGCTTGAATGAAACAGCCCTGGGCCTAATCCAATCAACGTGTGTTTTGACAGCGTCGGCGTAGCTGGTACTGCAAACAGCAGCGGAGAGGATCAGAAGAAGCTCGACATCCGTCAGTATATAAAGTCTAATTTACCCGGGGACCTCATCTCGAGAGAGAGACGCCTGACCTGAGGGCATACTGACTGACTGCTTCTAAATGCAGTGTCTAACGAGATCATGGTCAACACGCTCAAAAACTCTGGAAAGACCTGCGTCATGGTCTCCGAGGTGAGCAGTCGTTTCATCAGCTTTATAGGCTTGGATGGGATGCAGTACTGACGTTCTCCCTACAGGAAGATGAAGAGGCTATCATTGTCGAAGAAGGCCTGCAAGGACGATACGCCGTGGTCTTCGACCCTCTGGACGGTTCCTCAAACATCGACGCAGGAGTCAATGTGTGAGCAGAGACACCCACACACACTCACTCACACCTAAGTACAGTACTGAGATGACTTCTTAGCGGCACCATCTTTGGAGTGTACGCCGTCGAAGGCTCCAGCCCATCCGTCAAGGACGTCCTCCAGCCGGGTCGCAAGATGGTAGCAGCAGGCTACTGCATGTACGGTTCCTCCTCCAACCTAGTCATCAGCACAGGAAACGGCGTCAACGGCTACACGCTCGACAATGGTATCGGAGAATTCATCCTCACGCATCCGGACATCAAGATCCCGTCGAGGGGAAAGATCTATTCGGTAAACGAAGGAAACTCGCTCTTCTTCCACGAGCCCATGAAGAAGTACCTAGACAGCATTAAGAGCAAGTCGAATCATACTCTACCTAATTTCGCCGGATCCGCAAAGCTGACAATCCTTCGTATAATGGCAGGCCCGAGCAACAACAAGCCTTACTCTGCTAGGTACATCGGATCCATGGTAGCTGATGTTCACCGAACGCTGCTATACGGAGGTATCTTCCTGTATGTCTGCCTATTCACCTACTTCCGGCTTCCTTACTGACGCGAAAGCACCCGACACGCAGATACCCCGCTGACAAGAAGAGCAAGAGCGGCAAGCTCCGTCTTCTATACGAAGGCTACCCCATGGCCTATCTCACAGAACAGGTGGGTTCGGCCCGGAGCCTCGACTCTATCACAAGTTGCCGCAGCTGATCGCGATTTGTTATTTGATTGAATTGTGCAGGCTGGCGGGCTGGCTACAGATGGAAAGATCAACGTACTGGATATCGTGCCTGAGAAGATCCACCAGCGTACTGGTATCTTCTTAGGAAGCAAGGAGGACGTAGAGGATGTAATGAGGTTTTACAAGGAGAACCCCGTCGAGGCATGAGTGTAAAAAAGCGTAGCATTCTCATGAAGCATAGTCTTGTGCACCTCTGGGAAAATTTTAGCATCTTCACTGCTTCTCAACTTCGTCCTCGACACTTGGCTGCCCTTGCCTTGACTTTCGTCCACATCGACCAAATTGTATTGTGAGTCGCTCTTTCTGTCTGCACCCTTCTACGCTCCTCTACACGACATGATGGCAACAGTAAAAGGGTCGATGCAGCTTGCTACTGCCTTGCCTATTCTCCCGGCCCAAGCCTGGCGCACGAAACACGTATTTCCTCTACTTTCTTCGTCTGGACAGCCTGCAGCTTCCTCTTCCTCCGTCCATGGATATGAAATTGGACACCATCCTCTTGACTTGATCGCTACGACTCATTTCGCCCGGTCTCGCGCTCTCTCTCTCTCTCTTTTCCTCTTTCTCCAATGTGCTCTGGGATACTGTCATCAAGAAAACTACTTCTTCTTTGCTCGCTCTTGCTCCCTCCTTCATTCGATAAAATACCAGTGCGCGAAACTCGCTCTCTATTTCGCATCGTATCAATCGCGCAAAAAAGCAAAGATTCAGCAATAGAAGGGTGTAAGGCCGTGCATACAATCAATCGATATCCTACAATAGACTGGCGTAGCTTCCAAGAACCAATGCTCTACGTATTCCAGTAAAGGCGGATTAATCTACATTTTCTTTTCTTTTCCCACAAACATTCGTCATGATAGGCCGAGCCGCTCGCATCGCAAGAATCAATGTGCGAAGTCGGTGGATTCAGACAAGGATAATTAAATAATGTCATAAAACGACGAGATATCAAATACCGTAACTTCCGACCCACGCACTTCCCCCTTTGTGAGAAAGCAGCGACGTTGAGAGGAGAACAGCGCGAAACCTGCGTCATGCATGGTTCTGCAGTTCTTGGTCCTTTCTTCGGATCTGCGATCTTGCAAAAAGAGGTTCTGCTGGAGACTGTCGGACATACGGCTCCTTTCGCGACCAGGGTCAGGCAGACAGAGCTCAGTGTCTCGCACACGACCAGGATGCAGAGGAGACATCTTTCCCCTACCAAGAATGCAAAGAAACAGCGAGCCGCGCAAGGAGTAGTTGCAGATTCTTTTGGCGCATGACAGGAGAGAGAGAAGAGAGAGAGAGAAAGAGAGAGATGGGCGTCAATGATGAGCTTCTGGGATAAGAGGGTCGGTTTCCGTTTTCTTTCCTCTGGAGGGGAAGGAAGGTTCGGGCTGTCTGGAGGGAAGCGGAGGGAGTGCGTTGACGTGCGCCCTCAAGAAAAGGCTACGATTCGGCAAGAATGGGCAGGCTAGTCGGAGGCCATAGCTATGAGATCAAAATTATGAGAATCTATCCTTCCGGGGATGGAGCACTGATCTGCCACATCTCTCAACTTCTTCAATCAGTCACAAACTTGAAGTATGCGGTCAAAAAGCTGATTATTGCTTCTTCTTGTCAGTGCTAGCAAGGCATTCACAGACCCTATGCACGAGTCGTTGGCAGCTCGCAAGAGTATGCAACGAAATCATCAATGCTAGCGATCTCACCCCACCGGAGACGGGCTTTATTCGTTCGCGTGCTTTCATATCTAGACTGCATAGCCATTCTACAACAAGCTATCATAACGTTCGTAAACAGTGACTTTGCAAGCTATACATAGTTTTCGAGCGGCTCTACTTCCTCGACTATCGTATTACCCGCCCAACGAACACGCTGTCTAGCTGCCACAGTCCGAATTTGCTGACCTCTCCTTCTGAGCAGATTCCCCGGCAGCGCTCGTATTGACTCAGGCGCATCGATTGGCGACTCGTCAATTCTTGTCGTGGTGAACGCAGTTGGCTCTTGCATCTCCCGCTTCTGTACGATTGGCTCGTCTAACTCTTCTATCTGCCTCTCAATATCCTTCAACGCTCTTGCCTTGCTAAAGATGTTGTTGATCGTCATCCGAATAGCTGCCCAGCTCGTGCCTAGCTCCATGAGCAAAGTGCTGTCCAGCTTATCTTGCATAGCTCTCAGTAAAACACCTTCGCCGTGCATCCCCAAGTCGGGCTGCTCGTAGTCTGCTTCCTCTATGAGGAAGCGAATCACCAGGCTCTGCGCTGCGGATAGCATGTGCGAGGCTCTCAGCTCAGTGGCCGACAGCGAGACCGGGTCTTTGGGACGAAAGTCCAACGTAGCCACCAAATCTCGAAGCTCGGCCTTGCTAACGACCTGTGCAAAGTCGATTTGCCTGGCCTTTCCCTTGTTGACGATCTTCACAGAATAGTCGGTCAAGGTGATAGTGGGTGTCGGCGCCGGACGTGATGCCTCAGGCAAGCGCTGCAGCTCCGAAAGAGTTATACCCAAGGCTTGCGGAATAACGACTTGAATATTTGTGAATTGCGGAGGGAGGGCGAGTGAAGCCGTGGGCCGCCCAGCAACATTCGGCACTTTGAAGGAAGTCGTTCTGGGCGAGACAATCGGTATTGAAGGTGATATGCCTGCGCTACGGGCATCTGCGATTGTAGCAGTCGGTGGTACCTGCTCCGTCCAGCGGGACGATGAAAGGCTGGTTCTGTTTGGAATCGAAGACCGCCTCGGTAGGCCTGCATCGCCTTCCAGGACGGGGAGTCGAGGACCCGGACATATGGCGATGGACGGAAACTTGACCTTGTATCTCCTGAAATGGCGCAGCAGAGAGCGTATCCTTGATCCTTTCTCTTCTAGTCTTCCGCTGACCGTGATGCTAGCGGTGAGAACCGGAGGTGGAGGCTCTTCGAACGCCAGCAATATACACAGCGGAATCGTGCTTGGTATTCCAGGTGGATTGCCAAGCGTGCCTTCCGATGTCAGAGTAAGTGTTGAGGCATCTCTACTGAGAACCACCCATGCTGGGTTGCTCGTTTCTTTCGAAGTGCCTTTGGCTGTAAACAGGTCGTGATAGCCGCATGTATACCATGTGCTGTTGAGCAAGCTCGGTATGGTCCGTAGATGGTGTCCGAAGGTTTCCAAGAAAGAAGTGTCGTACTCGAGCGACAAGAACTGGTAGCCCAGAACTGATAGTCCACACAAGGTGTATGGGCCAAACTTGATCTTGATAGATGCATCGTATATGTTGATCTTAGTACCGGGGTAAAAGACAAGTGATATCGACAGAAGGCATCTGCGCTGGCCTGGAGTATGAAATGTCGGGCTCTTTGACGGCGGAGGTGGGATGGAGAAGTATGATGCAGAGTGCATAATCGCCTTGATAGAGCAGTCGTGTGGAAAAGGCGCGATGAAGAGTTCGTTGTTAACTGCTAGATGATTGGACGGCGCTTTGTACGGGGTCTGCATGACTGGACAAGATATATTAGTATTATAGACATCTGCCAAAAATGCTGCGACTCACCTAATAACTCTGAACTTGTACTATCTCTAGCCTATGACGAAGCGAAAGCAGCTTGCGAAGACCAGCTTCACCTAAAACAGGATCGTTAGTCAGAATCGGGGACAGATAATGTATAGAGGACTCACCGAATACCTATGATAACAGAACCGCTATGTACACAGCGCACCCTGTCTATCGAAGACGAGCGGGTGCCTGCGCCTAATGTACTTTTTCTGGCAGGAGACCAAGTAGAGATGACTGGTGACCTTTTATACTTTGGAAGACAGTTGTGTTGTGGTGCGAGCGCCTTTGGAGCTTGGCGCCTTCAAATCGACAGGCGCCTCTCTGACAGCGAAAGCCAAGCCGCCGGCTTTGCCAGCCTGGAATAGCGCCTCTTTGATAATTGTTGACTTTTGGATTATGTTGTGTGTTGCTTGCAATGAGGCTAGGCTTGTTCGGCGGACGACAGATGTGTGGCTGAAGACTGCTGTCAAACAAAGCCTGCCAACAGCAGACTCTTTGACGGGGCCAGTCGCACTAGATGAGGGTGTCGAAGTACAGTCTATGGAGGCTTGCGCTGTATGTGCTCAGGTACGTCGCTGAGCGACGAGAAGGCGAAAAGCAGAGCGGAACGTCGTTTTCGCCAGCGCTTGCGCCCAACAAAGAAGAAAACCCGTTGACATCTCATTGATATTCGCGTGATAGCGCGACTGATATGTGCGCGTAGAGCGACCGTCTGACTCATTTGACTTTGGTCGCAAGAAGGGAAACCGGCTGAAGCCCGAATAGCAGTCGTGTCGAGGGTGCTCCACTTTGTTCCTAAGCTACAGTTTGCGTCTGGTAGCCTCCCAGATGCAAGAGATCACTATCGTCTGTCCTAGAATAGCTTGAGTGCTATCGCTCGAGTAGCTTGGCCCGTGCAGCTTGCCTATCGATTCTACCAAGAACGAGATTCTGACTGATTGAGAAAAGATTGGTCGTGATCCAATAGAGATTGACAGCCTGTAGAGGTCAAAGCCCTCAGCTGTCGAACGTAACGCTGTGATAGCATCGCTTACAACGGGTGCAAAGGCAGCAATAGGAACGAAGACCACGCTCATAACCCTCAGCGTGTTTGTAATCACCTTTGAAGTAAGTGCTGAACGGGAGAGAACAGGTGGGTCGGACGCTGCCGAGTCTGCCACAGCTCCAGAACTGGCTACAGCAGCCGAAGCAGGGGTCGTGGAGACGTACGTGCGTGTCGTCTTGAGATGTGAAGGACGTGGTGTAATACTTGGGCGAGCTACAGGCGTAGGTCTTGCTTGCTGTACTGCTCTAGGACTTGCAGAGGAAGTGGAGATGACGCCCTTATTCCCTGCCGTGCCTTCTTGTAAGGCGGAGAGGACCTCTCTCTTCTTGAATTGTACTTCTACATTGGTTAGGGCAGACAGGCCTACTGCGAGTGGAAGAACGTTGTAGGGATCCATATCAGCCAGAGACGGACACCAGGCAAAGCTCTCCATGGCGAATGCGGCCTTTGATGCGATGAGACTGCTTGTGGTATCTTGAAGCTGAGATGTTGCTTCTCCCATTGTTTGAAGTGCTTGGTACGATCGTATGCAAGTGTCTCTGAGAATGATAGTCATAGTGATGAAAATGGGGAGATGGATCATAGGCGGCACGAGCATTGTAGGGAGCGTGCGACACTTGTACTTGGCAGTAAGCGTCTTAAAGTGAGCCTTCGTCTGTAGCCAAGGATTCAGCCTGCTGGATCATTTGTCGAACGGGCATTTGGACTGACCCGGCTGTTCAATTCTTTTACGTATGCGTCGTAGCCTTTGTCTGCTCTCCTAAACTCTGCGCGCAGCTTCAACTTCGCTTTTTCTCCCCATGCCTTGACTTCTGGGACCACAATTTCGGCGACCCTTTTGATGCGTCTTCTTTGCCATAAAGTGACAGGCAGAGTTATTCCAAGTCTGAATGAGAGAGTGAGCAGCACAATGGCTGCGGAGTATGAGAGGGAAGAGGAAGTGATGGGAACCGACAGAAGCGATTCTGAGCAAGTCTGAATAAATCCAGAAGATGTCGACGCTACATCGGCAGCACTTCCAGCAATAACTCCACCAACATCACTGCTGTTAATGACATCTGCAACATCTCCTGCACCTGTCGACAGCGGCCTGCTGCTTGAGAATGCGCGACGACTCGATGCATTCAAAGTGGTCGACACGATAGACCGCAATGGACGAACTGGACCCTTGAAGCGGACGGCGGCAAGCATAGCTGGTTGGAAGCGCTCACGACGTGCGGGCAAGGCCAGAGAGCAGTAGAAATGGCGACAGCCAAGATGCCTCCTCGGCGAAACGCAATGTCGACTTCCCGGATTCTCCATTTGCAGGACGCACATACGCGGTCTCAAATGCAAACAAGTCGCATCGTGCTTCCCGTTCACTCACATCTATATGCGAGCTCTTCTGGCGTAAACAGATCGCGAACCTAAGGATGCCTACTGAAATGGCTGCGCGAATAGACAGGGTCGCATGGAGTAGAAGACGACACGTGTGCGTAGAGGACGTTGCAACGATTACCTAGCTATTACGGAAGCATCCGCCTTTGTGAAGACGGCCTGGTTGACATGAAATGTGGACTATGCTACAAGGTAGACTGAACGTGTTGAAAGGTACAGAATGATTATGAGGTATGTATCGTTTATTCCGCCGAACAAGTCTTGGAGTGCTCGAGGTGAGAAAGCAGCGAAGCCTGATTTGCGAATTGAAGAGGGCATCTAGGGCAGAGCATAGACATGGGAGCGACGCAGGGCTGTATATCAAGATATAGTCAGATTTCATCAACGACAGACTTGGCTGCCTATCGCACTCACATCGTCTTCCCATGGCTCGAGCTTAGACCTCATTTCGAGGGAACTACCATCGTCGCTTGTCGCTGTCATACCAGACGAGCTGCTTGTGGAAGGCGTCAAGGCTGACGTGCTCGCTTGGGCATAGTTGGCATTTAATCCGAAATCCTGAGGCGCCTTCGAGAGGACTTCGATTAGGGCGAGGATGTCGCTACGGAGGCTGAGAGCAGACGACATGCTGAGGATAGGATGGTGATAGATGTGAGGAAAGTGTTTGTGGAGGAGCAAGCTGCACTTCTCAGACGTGTCGCCGAGTGTGCCAGCAGAACAACGCCGAGAACGCCTCTCGAAGCAGTGGGAAGGGCAAGACAGTTGTAGATACGTGATATTTATTTCAGCATATGCTTGCTGTTGATATTTGGAGATCAAGTTGGCGTTCGATTGACCGATCCGCTCGTCTGTGACAACGCTGGAAGACCGATTACACGCGTTGATCTATCTAGAACGATAGCTACCATATCGTTACAGCACTCCCTGCGAGTGTCTTTGGAAAGTATCGTAGAGCCTCGTAAAGGCAGAACCGGCAGAAGACATGACCAGCTTGTCCATATACTCGTCCGCCTGACTGGCACTAAGACCTAATTGGAACCTATCTCTGAGGTTTTGCGATGTCTGCTCCCCGCTCAAGAAACATGGCAGCTTGCTATCCTTCTGCATGAGCTCGACCATGGTAATGATGCGCTCGGCATGCTGTCGGACGTCTCGGAATTGTCGTTTGAGCAGCGTGCGATACTCCAAGAATTTCAGACTCTCCATGCCACCCAGTATATCGATATAATCCTGCGTGAGCTTGAACGGCGCCATTTCGAAGCCGATAGCTCCAGGCGAGTTTGACAACATGAAGCCAAAGTCGATATCTGTGTTTGTCATAAGACAGAGCGATACAGCAGGGCTCCAATGGACTCACGCATAAGATGCCCCTGCTTGTCAAGGAGGATGTTTCCGTTGTGTCGATCCTTGATCTGAAGGAGGTATGAAATGATGGAATAGCTCGCCAAGCTCTTCAAGAATGCATCTTGTCCCTTCCTATATTTCACACTGTCGGGAGCGCCATATACCTGCAAGAAGTGGTCGTACAGAGTAAAGCTGGGCAGATAGCCGGTGTTATTGGCGCCATTCGCAGCTGACGCGCCGGCTGCCAGCTTTGCATAGGCTTCCTTCTTGATAGAGTGGACAGAGATTGCATCGGTAATCGTTTCCATCAGACCTGTGGACTCGCTGGTAACTAAGATGCGGAAATAGCGAACCCAATGTGGGCATTTGGTTTCGCTCCAGATTCTGCCAAATTCCTTGATAACTTGCACTGCCAGTTGCTCTTGCCGTAGGTCTGCGCCTGTCTTGACAATGAGACTGAAGACGTCCCAATTTGCCAAGTGGCCGTATGGCGAGGCCGCTCGGATACGTGCTTTCTTTTCTGGCCAGGACTCTGCGAAAACAGCACCAGATGGGTCTTCCTTGTTGACGGCGCGCATCACGACTGATTCCTCTTCTGTGGTCTCCGGATGTGCAGATTTGTCGCTGCCAGACCAGCTTGTCTTGGAGGACCGCGAAGATGCCCGCATTCGAGCCATGCGCTCTTCTTCAAGCGACATCATCTCGCTCATGATGCGTTCACGAATAGCTGCCGCTTCGGGCGGACTGAGAACACGTTGACGCGGGTGCTGATGGATGGTATTTGGCACAGCATTACCATTCGCGGGCGATAATTGTTGAGCCGAATAGACTGGCGTCGTGCCGTCTTCTGGCAGAATAGCCGGATTGACCGTCCCAGCGACAGAAGACAGGCCACTTGCAGCAGTGGTCGGATCAATGGGTGCAGTCACACCAGAGCTTGCTTGTCCTGAAGGGGCAGCATTCGTGTCAGGCAGAGCAGATAGAGAGGTTGTTGTCCCTATGCTTCCCAGTCCTGCGCGAACAGCTCCAACGCCGACTCCAACCACGCTCCCCACCACACTGCTTACACCGTACGTAAGGTTTACTCCCAACCCAACGCCAGCACCTACTACACCAGTCACTGCATCGGTACCAGATCGAGGCAGTTGTTGTGACGCGTTGAGCTGTGACAGCATGATGGCCGCCATCCGCATCCTTTCGGCGTACTCGTCGATTGTGAGAGGCTTGCGCGCAGTCTTGTCCGCCCTTGAATGTGCACGCTTATGACTAGGACGTGCAGCTCCATTCTGACTTTGCAGCATAGGCGGTGACGAGAGCTGTAAGGACCGCCTTGCTTCAGCTCGCTGCCACGCGGCTTCGTCTACCGAGCGATTGTGTATCTTTGGCTGATATTCGGGCAACGAGATGTCCTGAGTATCGTGGACTGACATCGAGCCATATAACTGTTCGACCATGTCGACCTCCTCTTCTTGATTGTTCGGCGCTTCATGACTGCCCCGCGGAAAAGCGAGATCGCCGTCGCATTCAGAGATACCGTGAAACGCTGCCTTGTCAACTGCTCCCTTGAAGCTAGAGGATCGAGACAAGGTCAATTCGGGACTGGTCTGGCCTTCATTGCTTCTTCGAGCGGGACCATCGTAGCTCTTGTTGCGAGAATAGTCTGCTCCAGCAGCTTTCACGAAATCACGATCGACGGATGTTGTCCTGGATTTGTAACTGCCTTCTCTTTCAGTCATGATTGACCGGATGTCCTCTGCATTCTGCCGCCGCGTCGAGTCGAAGTCCAGGTCATTTTCGAGCACCTCTGCGTGTATCAAGAATGGAGCACGGTCTGCGGAATTGAGAACCACAGATTCGGAGGGGGAGATACGGACAATACGATGGTGTGGGGCGGCTTTATGTGCGGTAGGGTCCGATGAGAAAATAGAGAGAAAGCTGCTTGTTTTGTGTGAAGCATTTGAGCTGCCACCGCCTTTGCCAGGACAGCCCAAGCATAAGCAACATCCCCTTGGCAGACCGTGGTTGAGCACTGTGAGTTCCGCGCGAAGAGATGATATGCGAGCTTTCTTAGGTACCACGATAAGGCGAGTCGCAATATCCTGGAGACTGGTAATGAGGTCCAACTGAGATCGACATGCATATGACCTCAGCATCGCTGTCAAGGTCTCCGGAGGAATTGCATAGCTGGGCAGTGATGATGTAGACCGCGACAGCTGAATGTTTGAAGCCGAAGCTGACTGATGAAGTGAAGGGACGGAACGAGCGTTTCGATGTACGTCGCCCACGCCAAGTGATAGCCGACTTGGGTCAATGGCAGGATTTCGCAGAGGTGTATCTGGCGGTGAGTGAGCAGATAGAGGGCCATTGCTATTGTTCCGGCTTGGCGGTTGGAAGGTGACCTTAGGACTGGCAGGTTTGGAGCCGCTGCTGTTCTCCCGCCTGTTGTGTGAGATGTAGCCGTTTGGACTTTGCGACTGACTTTCTGACTCTGAGAAGTGCGACGCTGAAGAAGATGGTAAACTGGATGTGCTTTGCGCGTGGCCCAGCTTGCGCGAATCGTAACCTAGAAGAGGTCGCCGCCTTGATGTGGAGGCCGAAAGCGGGGTTCTTGGAGCATGGACGAATGGTTCTGATTGAAGAGGTAAGGGTGCACCAGGGAGATACGAGGGCACTGATGAATCAGTAGACCGTTTCCCAGCCGACTTGGCGGACCTTGTGCCTCTGAAAGAGGAGCTAGCCGGCAGTTGAGAGCTTGTCCGAGAGCGCGCTGAGTTTGTTGTTTCTTGAGATGTCATGGCTTCCATACTCGAGCGCGCCCGTTTGTTGACGGCTGTTGTGGACGAAGGCCCTGACCTCGAGGCGTGCACCACGGCTTTCTCTTCCTCGCTTTCACTGTTGGCTCCTTCTTGGTCTTGTGCAGAAGCACCACCTCCCCAGAATCCTGACCCTTCTGCTATCGAGTTACGCCTGCTGCTCTTCGCTTGTTCAATAGCCATCTGCCCATTGAAGGGCGCCAGCTGAGGAAGTCCTACTGCAGCAAGGAGGACGCTGATACCTGCTACCGCAGGATGCAGCGCATGCGAACTGATCCGTTCCTTGGCCAACTGGGCAGACGCGCTGTTCTCGATGAGTGGGTCTGCAAATATGATATGCTGGACTCTGTTGTAGACTCTGCGACATGTTGCGAATTGAGGCGTATTGGGATTGCTTGACAGGTCGTACAGAGATGCTTGCAGTTGCCAAAGTGTCTGTCCAGAAGATCAAGTCTCAGCTCACTCAGAGCGAAGCCCAAGTTTATCACATACCAGCATAGCTAGATGAATGCTCTCTTCGCATTTCTTGATCACAAAGCCCTCGAGAGCTCCGCTCTCGCTTGGGAGGGTGATGAGCAGATGGCTGCCAAACGCGCGTGTTCGCGACATTAGATGGCTAGTTTATAAGTCCACCATACGCAGTAGTACTGACCATAGTTGAGGCCAGTAGAATTCGACCTCTTCTTCTGGGAATTGCGCGAGCCTGTTGACGAGGTAGTAGGTTACTCCAATAGAATGGGCTTGGGTTCGCAGGCTGTCGTCACAATGTCAGTGATACTTCAAGACGATATGATACTCTCTCTACGCTCACTATGAAACCGCGAGATGCACATTGAACTGGTCACTCTCGAACAGCTTCAAGAGCAGCTGGGACGAAGACGAAGGCCCAGCAGACTGCGACATTGCGACCATTGCTTTTGCGACTTGTGACGATGCGTATGTCTAGCCAAACTTGTCATATATGCGGCATGCAAAGTCGGAGTGTGTCTGTGAGCAAGAGAAACAAGCTGGGCGCGTCTCGCTTCAGGATACTGCTCAGCCTCAAGTATTGCTACAATAACTTATTTGACTGCTTCTGAGACGATTATACAACGCGGTAAACATAAGCTGCCATTTCCACCTTGCACCCAGAAGTATCCAAGCAATTATAGAGACGACAATGCGGGAACGGTAAAGTCGGTAGGGTGCATTGCACTCATCTTTGGAGATGCGTTGCGCGAGGGTGCAGCAGAGTTGGGCATGCTGAATGGCCACGGGTCGCCTTGAACAAGGTGTCCAGCAGATAAACCCAAAGTAGGCGGAGAGCCAAGACCGGCTATACATGTCATATCAGCGTGAGCAGCACTGAGTATGAATATCGAACGCACGCATCGATAGGTTTTCCCAAAAGCCGGATTGACCCAGCTGATCCAGGTTCCAATTTGTGCCAAACAGCGAATTGGCAGGGTCGTTTGCATTTGCGTCCAGGCCTCCAGCAGTACCGTCCGCAAATGTGACATGGTGTTGGTGTGAGTTTGTCTGATTTGGCAGGCCGCCAAAACTACTTTCGTGAAACATAGATTCGCTCTGTGGCTGCTGTACCGGAAAAGTGAAGCCACTTCCGACTCCAATTGACTGCACAGCTCCACCTCCAGGGTTCTGTTGCATGAGCTTGCTGGCCAGCGCGGGGTCTAGACTGACCTCTCCGTTCCGGCTGGCACTTCTAGACGGATCGGCATCTTTGCCCTGTTTGCTTTTGAGCAAGACACGTAAGAATCCGGCGTAGAGCGTGGGCGTGTGCACAGAGTCGACTGCACACTCTTCGAATACTTTCACTACGTTTTCCACCTGCTTCAGAATGGCTTCCGTGTCGGTAAACTCTGCTAACTCAGGTCGTAGAAGTTTGAGCAAGAAGACAGCTGCATAGGATACGTTGATGAAAACGTGATCAGGTGCATATTTAAGATGCCCTAGCGGGTTGTGTAGTTTCTTGGTAATCTCCAATACTCGGCTTGCACTTTGATAGCAAGGCAAGAAGTAGGGTAAAATCTCCAGACTTCCTGGGTTGACCTTGAGTATCTGCTGTAGAGCGAACGAGAATGCGAGGAGGCGATGTACGTTCCAATAGTATTCTTTCAAGGCTGCGGACCATTGCGCATATCGAGTGGACAGTTCAATAGCTGGATGGGCTGAAAGTCAGGTGTACTTGTTAGTGTGAGATAGCCAATGGAAGTTCTCGCTAGCTCACGGATCCATTCTGCGTTCCATGCTTCTAGCGAGTTCTCGACTCCTTTGAAGACAATAGCATAATCTTGTATACTTTGCTCCGCTTTATCGCCTGTTGCCGTGTTGTCGGCAAAGCAAGATAGTTTGAGAATCTCTTGGAATCCAGATGTGATGTTGTACAACTCGACAATCGCCGCTTGTCCAGCGTCAGTAAAGCGAGACTCTGCTTGGTTGGCCCACCGCTTCACGCCTCGTTCGAAGGGAGTTACTCTTAATGAATTGGGACGTCCGGTCTGAAGAGCTTGCGAGCGCTGGAGAAGAAAAGTGAGCCAAAGATTGCGTTGTGGAAGATGCTCCGAAGCTTACATCGAGCATATAGACTTGTAGCCAAGTGCGCTCCCTATTCAGCCTTTCCTGATGGAATGTAGCGAGGCTCTCTGCGTCCATGTTGGGCACAGCTTTCGGTGTCCTCCACAGATTGAGCTCGACAGCCATGCGCAGAGCGATTCCGGAATATGTGTACGTGCGGTCATCCTCGAAGCGTTCGGTGGGTGCGTTATAGTATGCCAAGAGGATGTATGCTTGCACTATTTCCACCGATTTGAAGCCACGTTCTATCATCTCGCTAGCAAGCTTGCGAGCGTGCGGCATGCATAGACTATACAGCTCTGGGCGAGTCGGGTGAAATTTCGATGCGACAGCACAGACTAGGGAAATCGGTAATCAGCAGATATCAGTAGTGTGCGAATGGCCAGCCTACTTGTTGTGAATAGAAATGTTGACCGCACGCTACAGTTTGTAGGCGTATGTAGCTCCTCGTTGATCATATGTGCTAGATAGAAGGTGCACTCTTGGTGAAATCTGCATTATATACTAGGTTAGCGAGGATAATTGCCAGCTTAGGCCAGCGGTACTGACATGTTGAAAAGCATGACTGCCTCCTCGACATTGATAATATTGTCACTCAACAGCGGAGATGGCAGACTTCGTTGCAGCATAAGCTGCCGAAGAGGATATACTGAATAAGATGATAGGTCAGCCGCAGTACATGGCGCACGCCCAGAGCGGCATGATGCATACTGTGAAAAGGTCCAGGCTGGAAGTAGGCATCATTGGCTACACCAAGTTTACCGTTGCCACCTTGACCTGGCTCTAGATCAGGATTGCGGGCACCGGGCTCTTCGTGGAGCAAACTCAAAGACGCAAAGTCGGGCTTGCCATTTTCATTGGTACCTCGCCGTTCCTTTCTTTGATTGTTTTCTAGGGAGGCTCTGGTAGGAGCAAACAGCTTTCGTCAGCATGCTAGGCCTTCCGTAAGGCAGAATGCACGCACTCGGCCAACAGACCCAGCGGTGCCCATGTGTTTTCAGGCTCGGGCAAGCTCGGCAAGCGGACTGCAGGCGAGGCATCTTCAGCCTTGAGCATGGCCAATCTGCTGTGTTCGCTTGACGATGAAGCTGGAGTATCTTGCTGATAATTAGTAAAAGCTGCAAAGGGCGAGGTGATGGGGTTATGCGGGACAATAGGAAGGGCTTGAGTATTTGATGATGGGTTCATAAGATGATTAGGGGAACGGCCTGATGGCGAGATAGTTTTGGGGACTTGCGGAGCGGAGGTGGACGCCTTCCTCTGAGGCATTGGAGGCAGCGCTTTGCCGGCGACTTGTGTTTGTACGTTGCTGGCGCTTCTAGAATGTTGCGACGCCGGATTTGCATTGACAGGAGCGTCACCCTCCGCTGCTGACGGAATCAGAAGACCGTCTTCTCCGACCTTCATGCCTGCCAAGTTGGCTGTGTTCCCAGATGCTACCGATTTCAGCACCATTTCAAGAGTGCTTTCCATATTCTTGATGCTCTTTGCCATAGCGTCTGCCTTTAGATGTTTCCGTCGCCCGCGCTGACTTTCCTCGAAGACGCACTGCAAAGAAGGTGATTAGCAGGATGCTATGTATTGAGCTTTCTCGCGTATACGTACCTCGTGACCACCATTCCTGCATCGTTTGCATTTGGTGTCATTGCGATTGTCGGTAGGCTCGCATCGCATCTTCAGGCGTCGACAGACTGTGCAGGCTTTGCTGCCTCGGGTGCTCTTAGATTTGCCATCATCTCCGTTTGCACTTGCATTCGATGCCGCGTTGCCTTTCCCTTTCCCCTTGCGACCTGCAGTGACCCCGCCTGATGAGCCATCTTGCTTCGCCTTCTTGTTGCTGTTGGCGGCAGCAGAGCCAGCACCACTGCTAGCTTTGAGCGCAGCACTGCCGTATGCACGCCTTCGCTTCTTGGTGTCGCCAGCTGAATACTCTGATGAATCGCCCTCGTCCCCTTCAATCTCGGCTTCGGGGTCTGCTACATCATCATCTTCGTCGTCGTCATCCTCCATGGCATCTTCACCCTCCTCGTCGTCATCCTCGTCTTCGAGATCGCCCAACGTCGCGGATTCTCCAGGAGCCTTGACACCATTGCTCGCGCCAGGCAGCGAGGACATGGAGGGATCCATGTACAAGCCAGTGTTGCCGGGACTAAAGCTTGTACGGTTCTGAGGAGCCGAGCCTGGTTGCGATTGCTGCTCTCCAGCAAAGTAGGCCGTGTAAACCCTCGAAAGCCCGGACATCGAGTATGGGGAGCCGGGGGGATGCTGGCTGTAAGGGGAGCGCATCCTTCCACTACTAGCGCCGTTTGAACCGTTTGTAGAACCAATTCCAGTGCCTACGTTGACTTGCTTCTGCTGAAGGAAGGTAGTGAAGTCCGGGAAAGGGCTGAGCCCGGCAAAAGCTGATGAAGTGTCGTGCGATTGCAGCTGGCCGCTGGGCTTGATGCCGCCGTCGTCGTCTTGCGATATAGGAAGTTCTGGGCTGCCTCCTCGCGAAGCAGAAACGGGAACCTTCGAAGCAAAGCTGTATCGAGAGTCGGCATAGAGGGAGTTGGCGCTGTCCTGCATAGCGCAGTCCAAGCTGTCGCGGCTAGTAGTTCTGCTGTCGGACGTAGCTTTTGAATGATATCTTGCTGAGTTTCCTGAAGTTTCCCCAGCGACAAGTCGTCCCAGAAGAGGGAAAGGGCTCTCATTTCGACCTTCTCCTTGCATGCCATCAGGATTTGCAGAAGGATCACAGACAGCGATGTAGCAAATCGTGAAGGTACACAAATGCTCTTTCCACAAATAACAAGGACAGGCTATCTCTTTACACGCTGGCCGGGTACGGTCTATCTACCTAGCCGACCCGGCATTCAAGATTGTCATCTTCTTAGCGCCTACGTGTGTAGACGCATAGACATCGGGAGCGCACTGAAGCTTGATAAAACCATTGGCAGTGTCGGGAGAAGCTTTCACTTCAAGGTACAGCTGGTTTGGGATTTCGAACTGCTGACGCTGGACTGCAGCCTTCTGAGCGTAGCTTGTGCCTCCAGAGCAGTGGTTCGTTCGTACTTGATGATGTTCAAGATGCTGACCCAGGCTTTCCAAAGCCCCCGCTCGAGCATAGCCAATTTGTTACCCTCCAGACTGCCGTATCTGAAAGCTGGATGCTGCGAGTTGTCAGGAATGTTATCTGATATGCGCTGTGACAATACAGCCGTCTTCGCGGCAAGCTGGAGTAAGCTGGAGATTATCTCTTCTGAAAATCCAGTGTGAGCTCCCCTGAGTGCGTCAATTGATGCTTCAACGGCTTCCAGACTCTGGATATTGAAGCGTTCAAGAAACATCTTGTGTTGCAAAGGCGGATCCTGAGAGGGCGCGCAATCAGCTAAACGCGACCTCCAGGGTGCTTTGACACCAACGTATTCCAGTTTGTCCCATTGATTGAAAGCTCTGATATCTGCAAGATTGAGCTTGCTCTTGATAGATAATTGACCGTTTACAGACGGTGGCAGCTGAAGTTTGTACGCCTTCTCTACGGTATCAAGTCTTCCCGTGATATCACGCATAGCGGGTAACATGCTGTCCAGCAGCTGCGTTATCTTGGGAGGCTCGTTTTAGCTAGCACAGGAGATGATGTAGATTACCCGACTCACCGTGCTTCTGTGCCCGCTAGACGAATCATCGGAGCGAGCCGAGTTTCTAGGTGATTGAGAGTACGGTTGGGATGAGCCGGGCGTGCGACGTCTGTTACTCGCATCCGATAGCCTGTCTCGCGAGGGGGGCTTCAGACTGCGCTCGCGCTTCATTCGAGCAATGTCGTCGGTTGTCGACTGATGCCTCGCGCTAGCTGATATAGGTATTTGAAGTGGCATGATGTTGTGGTATCGTTCTGTCACCAGGAGAGCTGCTCACTTGGAAAGACTCGTTGAGTAGGTTCGGGCGCCTTTCAAGCGCTGCCTTTCATTGGAATGCCTTTCTGCCATGAGGTCGTCGTTAGAGCAAGTTCATCAAGCACAAGACGTTGAAGGTGGCCTTGAGTTGCACACGTATCAGTCTAACTTGGTCTAATGCAGCTAGCGCGTAAAGAGCGAGCTTTCGGCATGTGTCCTGCCGAATCAATATCGCTGGGATCTCAATAGACGTCTAGATCGACGAATCAAGATGTTGACGGGAGGGTGGATACCGGGAACAGGTGAGTATGGACGGGTAAAGTGAAAGTGTGGAGATTGGTAAGTGGTGTTTTCAAGAAAAGAGAAGCGGCTTTCATTGATGAGATGCACACGAGATGTTCAACTACTATCCTGCGGTACGTGCTGGCATGGGACTGCGCACTTGTGTTGTTGGAAAGCAAGCGATGGAAGAAAGAAAACAAAAACAGTTGGGGTGGTCCAGCCGGGGAATGTCATTTGAGACGACCATATCGCATTCTGTGACCGGAGAGTAGCCCAAAGAATGCAGTCGTAGCCAAAAGGTCGACATTCCCGGCCTAATCAACAGTTGGAACGTCAGCTGGAGACCATCACAACACAGTCGTCAGCGGGCCCTCAAATAGAGCTCGGAGTGTCCCCTCAACTGTTTCTTTCCCATCTCACTCCAGCAATACCAAGCTACTTCCACCCCTCACACTCTTCTAGCACATTCAATACCGCAAAGATGCACTGCTTCCGCCTCTCAGCACTTATCTCCATCCTCTTCTTCCAGGCTCTTCCCACTTTGGCGCTCCTGCCTGGATTGAGTGGTCTCCCTCTCGACACATCTGCAGTATCAGGCCTGACCAACGGCGCTTCATCTCCTCTATCCGGCGCTTCGTCTCCTCTGTCTGGTGCTGCTTCACCTCTGCAGAAGCTCAACTCGCTCCCCCTATCCATGCCGAATCTCCCAGGTGGTGCTGGTGGTGCCGGCCCTCTGAACAGTCTTACTGGCGCGACCTCGAAACTCGGAAGCTTGACTGGAAGCCGCAAGGTCGCTCGTGCATTTGGATCGGCTGGAACAGGAGCATACGGGACCAGCAACAGAAAGGCAGTCCGAGCCTTGGCCAAGCGCAGAGTCACCGAGACTGCCAACCAGCACAGCCCCAGACGTGAGTTGTGCTTTTTGTTCGATTTGAGGGTTCTCGTGCTGAAGCTTTGTATGCAGACAACAGCCGGAAGATCCGCAGACCTCACTTTGACAACTGAGCGGCGTCTCTCGTTTCACAGGTTGGTCGAGACTGCTGAAGCGTTCGTGGTTCTTTGCTGACCGACATCTTCTTCAGGTCTTGATCAGCCCTCTCCATCTCCTAGACTCATGATACCCAGCATCAGATGTAGATACCCAGCTTACATACCCAGGCCTGGCTGCATGCGGCCGCTTAATAGAATAGTTCTGAAATCAGTGACAAACGACTGCTACTAATAGCTGGTACTCACCAATTGAGAGGTGCATAAGTCTGCTAGCAGCTATACTCACCAACTATTATAAATTGGTGCATAAGGCTACTAGTAGCTATGCGCCCCAGTCATATACAAGTTGGTGAGTACTGCTGCTGGCAGCTGAACCCACCCCTATCTTCGATCGGTTGGTGAAACTCGAAGGGAACGCTGCAACATCGAAAACGGTGAAAACCTTGAGGGGAGGGTAGGGAGGGGGGTACTACTACTTTAGTGGTTGGTGAAGCAAGAGATGAATTGGTGAGTATTACTCCTAGGAGTAGTATTCACCAATTTATCTAGTAAGTTCCTCGATCAGCCGCGACTCCTTGCAACCCCTGAGGAGCGACTAGTCGCACTATGCACCAATTTTAAATCAGTTGGTGAGTAGAGCTGCTAGCAGCCCTATGCACCAATTTTTTTTTTGGTAATTCAGTTGGTGTGTATGGCTACTAGAAGCATTCGTCTGTCCAACCGAGTCTTCATGGGCAAGCGACGGAAGCAGTACATCTCGGACGACGGTCTTGACTCTTCAAGCGGCGGTTCAGACGCCAACAGCGACGCTGAGCGGTTTGAGGATTTCGACGACGAGGATCCAGACGAGCGAGCTGAACGACTTCGAGCGAGCGGGCACAAGCGCAGGCGGAAAGGCGACGGTAAAGAAGAAGCTCTCTATGGCGTGTGGGCGCAGCGTGATGAGCAAGACGACAACCGGCGGAATGGTGCGAAGTCGAAGAAGAGCTCAGACTTGAGACGGCAAGTCCACGAAAAGACCAAGAAATCGCCATTACTTGCGCTAACTTGCATCAACAGACCACAAGCATTCGTCCCATCCAGCACTGTCAATACTGCTAACGAGCCTGATGGCTCACCAACAAATCTTGAAAAGGCTGTTCCCTTACCTCAAGCCATGAACGATGCAGCAACTGCCCCTTCTGGAGGAGGAGAAGATGCTAATGATGATGCCAGCGAAGACGGAGAGTCGGAATCCGCATCCGACTCAGACTCGTCTGATGAAGACAAGCCCAAAGTCAGGATACCTCGAGACCGCGAAGCAGAGGAGGAAGTGGAGCAGAAGGATCTGTTGGAGGCAGCTATGTCGAGTAGCAATCAACCAGGCGCCCAGCGAGGAGGCATTGGAGCAAGATCTCGCGGTGGTATAGGCAGCTCGAGCAGGACGACAGCAACATCCACGGCACCGTCTCTGGCCAGCACATCCACTGCACCAGTCACTAATGCAAGTACGCCCGAAGCCTCAACCTCAGGCATGGGCGCAGCGGCGCGAGAGAGGCGTTCCTTCTTAACTGGAGGAGCGTCCAATCAATCTTCCCGCGCAGGCACGCCAACTGCTCAATCGAAAGCAGCAGCTCCTATCAGCAAGAGCGAGCAAGTCCATTTCAACAAGATAGCATCGCAAGGCGGGTTTGGATACAAGCTTCTGGCAAAGATGGGATGGAGTGCTGGAGCTGGTCTCGGCGCTTCTGGAGAAGGTATAGTTACACCCATCGAGTCAAAACTGCGTCCAAAGGCGATGGGTCTTGCTTACGAGGGTTTCAAGGAGCGGACGAAGCAGAGTAAGGAGGAAGAGAAGCGCAGGAAGGCAGCAGCAGGAGAGGTCGTCTCCGAGGACGAGGACGAAGGAGGCAAGAAGCGTGGCAAGAAAGGAAAGGGCAAAGAGCGTGAAGACTCGTCCAACAAGGAGAACCAGAGGCCGCCAGCCTGGAAACAGCCCAAGGCTAGAAAAGCCAGGGTGCAACACATGACATACGAAGAGATCGTCGCAGCTTCTGCTGGACCATCCGCCTCGTACTCTGCTGCGGACACCTCCGGCGTCGGCGCAATTTACGATCTGACAGGCAATCAGCTTTCGACAGCAGCTTTGTCGAATGGGCAGGCTCATAGTTCGGACGTTCCGTCCAGCGATGCCACACGACTTCCGGAGCTACGTCACAATCTGGCAATCATCAGCGACGTGACCAAAGGAGACCTTGACAATCTGGCACGAGAGGCCAAAAATGTCAAGGACAGGCGGTCTCAGCTAGGGCAGGAGGAGACCAGGGTTGCTCGACTAGTTGAAGACGACAGCATGCGGATAGCAAGGCTGGAAGGCATCCTACAAGCCAGCCAGCAGGTGCAGAAGATAGTCTCAGCAGCAGGAGGCAATGACCAGCGAACTGTGGAGCAGAAGCTGGACAGCTACAATCTCGCTTTTGAGAAGCTGCTGGATACGGCCACTCAGGAAGAATACGAGCAGTATCGCTTGGACGAAGTGGTGATCGGCGCGATTGCACCCGCTGTAAGTCACAGCTTCGTCGTTCATTCTTAACCCGTGCTGAGCCTGTTCGTTATGCAGATGAAACGCGCCTGGCTGGAATGGGACCCACTTCAGGACCCTCTGGCTTACCTCGATCTTCTGAAAGACAGGCGCAAATTGTTTGGACTTCAAAAGCGAGACATTGAATCTGAGCGCGCCCTCGATCTCTTTGACGATAGCGTCTACCCCACGAGAGCTGCTCTTCCTCCACGCCGTGCAAAGAAAGCCCAAACGGCAATGACGGCGTTCGAGTCGCTTCTTTGGTCTCACTGGATGCCAAGGATACGATCAGCCATCAATAATGACTGGGATCCTTCTCTGCCAGACCCAGTGATACAGCTCTATGGCGGCTGGAAGCAGTCTGGCTTGCTACCCAAATTCATCACCGACAACATCCTCGATCAACTCGTCTTGCCTAAAGTGCGGAAAGCGATCAGCGATTGGACGCCGCCGAAGAGAGGGAAACAAGGACCCAGCCTGCATCATATCGTGTTTCCCTGGCTCGAGCATGCCGGGGACCGCATGGAGGATATGCTGGATGAAGCCAAGCGTCGCGTACGAGGCTGGCTCAAGTCGTGGCGTGTCAGAGATGGTGTTCCAGAGGGATTGTCAGCATGGAGGGATGTTATGCCACAGAAGGACTGGGACAACCTGGTCTTGCAGAACGTCGTGCCGCAATTGGCCTCTCACCTCCGAGACAAATTTAGTGTCAATCCACGTCAGCAAGACCTGGCACCACTCTCCCTGGTCTTGTCTTGGCGGAAGCTTCTACGTCAATCAATCTTTACGCAGCTCCTCGACACCCACTTCTTTACCAAGTTCTTGGATGCTCTTTATATATGGCTCGTGTCGCCCGGTGTCAACTACGATCAAGTTGCTCAATGGTATTCTTACTGGAAGAAGGATGTGTTCGCCGATGTTCCAGGAGTAGAGGCTGGCTTTGCAAAGGCGCTAGATCTCATGAACCAGGCGATGGCTTTGGGCGAAGATGCTCAATATCGTCTCAAACGGCCAGACACCAAGACAGACGAGCCTGCTCGGAAAGAGGCAGTCAAGGCTGTACCATCCGTGAAGAAAGCGATAGAAGCAGACGTGACGTTCCGTTCGGTGGTAGAAGAAGTGGCAGCGGACAACAATCTCGTCTTTATGCCTACTGGACGGTCACACGAGAAGTCTGGTATGCCTCTCTACCGCGTTTCAAGCTCCATCGTTGGCAGGAGTGGTGTTACTGTGTATCTGCAAGGCGATGTAGTGTATCTAATCGATGGCACAGACGCAAGCAAGCCCATCAGTGTTCAAAGTATGGTAGAGCGGGCGAAAAGCTAGTTGTTGTAGTCTTCGTCCAATTAGGCTCTTGGAATATATGGATTTACGACAACCAGCCCTTCGGAGTGTACAGTACCTCCCTACATAGACTGAGCAGAACAACAGTAGAACGAAATTAACGAGTGTTTGTAAGAGCTGAAAAAGACGCCTTAAAAAAGAAGTAACGAAAGGATGAGTGTCGAACGAGGGGTATTTTTACTGCCAGAGTATGCCAGTCTATCTACGAGAGATTCAGATGTAATCGCACTTCAGCCTACGGTAGCCACAGCTTGACGGTCTGCACAACAAAGCGGTGTCAGTTACCATCTTCGCACTAGTCTCTGCGGACGGGACTTGCCTGATCAACACTTCCCGTAGCAAGTACGTTGACGAGCCTTCGCTCAGCCTCTTTGCCTGGTCCTCCAGGCAGGTCGCCGTTAGAAGCTGGTCCAGCAACCGTAGTTCTTCCCCAGCTCATACACGTCACAAAGTGCGAATGAGCATCTATCGTCTTTGTACATCTGCCTGTCGACAAGTCCCATATCCGAATTGTCTTGTCGTCCGAGGCTGATAGCAGGAATTTTCCAGTTGGGTGGAACACCAGAACTCGTACCCAATTGTCGTGCCCTTGTAGTGTCTTCAAACATTGTCCTGTCTGAGCATCCCATACCCGTATGCTCTTGTCACGGGAACCCGTCGCAATGAATGCGCTTGAATTGCGTTCTTTGAGGTCTCTCGGTGTGGCAGCCTAGAGGATAAGACGTTATAAGCGGATGTACACAGTCGTGGGAAAGACAGCTCACCATCCCTGCTAATTCCCGTATGGATGCTGCGGCACTAGGCGGCGCAAAGATAGCTACTTCGACGACATGCTCATGCCCTCTGAACTCCATGCGCGTTTCGCCGGTGGTAATGTCCCACATTCGAGCGGTCTGAAGGTAAGCATTAATCGGAGAGGGCATCTAAGATGCTGTATAATCTGGCCCACCTGATCGTTCGAACAGCTAACAATATAACGCCCGTCCGCGGCAGGAATGACGCTCCGCACCCATTCAGAGTGGCCAGAGAGTGTCTTTACGCAGTGTCTGATGAGGCATATTGAGCAGGTGCCCTGACAATAAGCAGATAGTGCACCCACCCTGTTGCTACTTCCCAGATCTTGAGCGTCTGATCTCTGCTTGCCGACACGAATTGTGTGTCGCCAGGTAGAAAGCGTACGCTCGAGATAGAGTGATCGTGTCCATGGAAAGTCTTGCTTGCATTGTAGTCGTTGGAGACGTCCCAGAGCTTGAGCGTGAGGTCCGAAGAACACGAGACCAGGTATAGGCCCTTGCTATCGTAGTCGCAATCTTGAACAGCTTTCGTATGGCCTTTCAATGTCCTCTCAAACTCCCCTGTCTCCCAATCCCACACCTTGATGGACGCATCTTCACTCGCACTCGCAATGACGCTGTATAGAGGATGGAACGCGACTTTGGTGATTGGTGACCTGTGTCCAGTCAGAGTATGCTTTGCAGGCGCTCTTGGCAGCCAGTCTATCGAGTTCTTCGTCGAAGCAGGGTTGGCCCTAGCTGATGACACTTCTTCGAGTAGTTGAGCGTTGCGTGACTCCAGGTCCATAATCTAGCATGATTGAGGAACATCAGCAGCCTGTACGTTGCTGCGAAGAGTGCTTCAGCCCACCTTCTTCTGCAGCCGGATCACGCTGGTCCACTTCTTCTCGAGCAGCCCAGCATGTTTGGCCTTTGAGTCTACCACAAAGTCGTGCTGTAGCCATAGTGTGCGTTAGAGATAGTCTGGCGTGTCTCCTCGCTGATGGACGACGTGCCTGTTCGGCCTCGTTCTTGAAGGCTTCGAATGTCTCGCTGAATCCATTGTTGCGCAGATAGTCGAGTATGGATTTGTGACTGCGTGAGTTGGCACTGCATCAGGAAATGTCCAGCTATCTCCCATATTATTGCCCACAGTTCATCCTTCTGGCGCTCACTGAGCCCGCTCGACATCTGCGCGTCCTGGATATACGGTGTGCGCTCTTCAGGCCAGCTGAGAGCGACTTGTGATTATTATTTGATGTGGATGTATAGGTCGTGTCTTGTGTAATAACTGGTCGATAGTAATAGATGTGTTGTTCAGCTACCAACCAGGCCCTCCGTCTCTTTTGCAGGTTAGGCGGTAACTGATTGCCGCTTGTACTTTTCTCTCTCAAATCCATCCGTACAGACACTACAGTATATACAATCATCAAGAGTATATCTCTAAGACGCTGCTGCGACGTCGACATTCGTTCACTATCGCACGGAAAAAGCTGGTCTATGACAATCGATGCTCGACTCGCTCGCGATAGTCCTCTTCTGGTATAGAAGACTGGTTCTCGCTCCTCTAGGCTTCACATGTCCAGTCAGACTTGTCCATGATGCGAAGAACTGCAAGATCGGCGACCAGACACTCTATGACATCCTCGAAGCCGGCTGCCCGAGCTTGCTAGGCTATCGTGCTTGGTACTCTCCCTCATTTTGGCTCTGCCAGAGCGGTCACTTCCAGGTAGAACCCTAATTGCCCTATACTCGCGAGCAAAGAGCTGAAGGCTACACGTCAGACAGCCTTTGGTGCACTGGGCAACTTTACGCGTGTCTTCAAGATAGACTACGAGCGCAAGGTCAACTAGCATCATTCGTCTTCCTATACCGTATTGACTGGTTTGCGATTTCAGTTTCTGAACGTGCCGGACGGCGGACAAATCTGCATCGATATAGCACCTCCGCTGCACCATCAGCCTCCAGACAAGCGTCCTATCCTGGTTTGTGCACATGGACTCACAGGAGGATCTCATGAATCAGTGAGTAGCCAGTCTATGCAGCTTATTGTCGTCGCTGGCTAATCATATTCCATAGTACATTCGCACGGTGCTTGCCATACTATGTAAACCAGTAGAGAAGGGAGGTCATGGGTGGAGGGGGATAGTGGTAAACTCGAGAGGATGCGCGAATGGCCCACTCAAGACACCGAAGCTGTATCAGTCGGTCGCCCAGCATTTTTATCAGCGGGAAGTAAGTAGCTGATATGTTCTTCAACAGCGCTGGAGCAACATATGACCTCAAGAATGCGATGCTATACATTTCAAACCTCTTTCCCGATGCACCTATATACGGCATAGGCTTCTCCTTGGGAGCCGGTATGATGACCAAGTATATTGGAACAGAAGGACATACTTCACCAATAAAGGCTGGTATAGTCTTAGGGAATCCGTGGGACCTGATGCAGTGCGTGCCCCTCAGAGGCAAGGCAATATGCAACTGATATATCACACTCAGAGGCCACATCGACTTGCAGCGTTCTTTACGTGGCTGTAAGCTCTTCTCCTACTAGACGACAGCTTTCTGTTCTGATGCGCCTTTTCCCGCAGTATACTACAGCAAAGCAATGGCTGGCAATCTGCAGTAAGCCTGACATCTCGACGCAGGCTGATGCCAAGCTTACGTGCAAGTGCGCAGATCTGTATTCCGACGACATCTTTCCGTGCTACGCAAGCATCCAGAAGTCGATACCGATGCTGTTCTAGCCAACCCCAATATGACTTTATACGAATTTGACACGCTGGTCACCAGTATCTGTGGTGGATTTGTGAGTTGCAGAAGCTTGTTCGTCATAGCAAAGCTGACATGATTGTAGAAATCTGCCGAGCACTACTACAGGACACAGTCATCTCGCAACTACGTCGACGGCATCAAAGTGCCCTTCTTATCTCTCAACGCATTAGATGATCCAATCGCAACCAAGACGGGCATACCTTTAGGCTCGGTGGAACGCAACCCGAATCTGGTTTTTGGCTTGACAAAATACGGAGGTCATCTAGGCTGGTTTTCTGGCCCGTTCAGCTTCATCACAAAGAAGCGCTGGGTAGTCAAGCCTATTGTCGAGTTCTTGACTGCTGTACATGCAGCGGACCCTTCCCCGAAACAGCATAAAGGCGTCAAAGAGCTGCGGACACCCAAAGTCGGCGATCCGATGGTGCTGGATATCAACGATCCTGATACTGGCTTTCAGGAAGTCGGAGAGGAGGCGATTGTCGGAGGTGATACCGTGTCTGAACTGTCTGGTATGGTCGGTGGTCTGTAGATTCGCATATAGATCCGCTGTAAAGGTGCCTAGATTGCATGCAAAGCAAATCATCCCCATTCTCATCAGCAGGGTTTGAGTCATAGCTCGTGCGAGAAGGCTTTGTTTGTTGCACTTCATGCCCGATCAGAAGGCCTGGCGGGCTTTGCGGCGGAAGGCCAACAACAGTATATATTTAATTTGACGAAACAAGCCGACTATCTTCGTCTGGGTTGCTTAGTGTAGTGGTTAGCACGTCAGATTTTGACGACGAAGAACAACTTCTGGAGTCTTGGGTTCGAGGTGAGGCATATCGCCCCGTCTTGATACCCAGCATAGACTTACCAACCTCTGTCATTCCAGTCCCAGAGCGACCTGAAGTCACCTTCTTTTTTTGCTTACTCTACATTCGATTGTGAATTCTCGTCATGAGCGGCCGGTTTTTTTTGCAGCCGAATAGCTCATCGCACATCTGTAGTTGCGAACCTAGGAGCTAAGGGAGATTATGGGCCAGACAGATGTTGAGATAGCTGTACTCAGCGTAGATAGCTGCTCCAAGACGTCGTGCTATCGGCCTGAATTGCTTGATTGCATGACGAAGGATAGCCAGCAACTGAGGCGCAGCCTGGTCCCAGCGCAGGACTTCCCAACATAGCAGCGGTAACAAAAGCGTTACTGGGCAACGCTATGTATGCGATTGCCATGTACCGAACAGCAGATAAGGCTGCCGCCCAGACTGAACGCGTCCACTAAAACGCGTGCTAACAGGGTCGGCGAGACTGAATAGAGCAGCCTTAGTATACGATAAGAAATGGAAGTGTAGACAGGTGTGTTAGCGACTTGCGTCGGCTAGCCAAGTGCGTCTCAGTTTCATGTCGACACATGGCAGTGATGCACCGGCAGATCATCAGAGGTCCCCTTGCAGACCTTCCTGATGATGAAGATACGGACGTCGTGACACCTTCAGCCAGGGTCTTTCGAACGGCTCCTCCAAAAGTCGATGCCGCGACGAGCAAGCCAAAGTCTCGGTTCGCACAGCAGAGGGAGAATGAGAGGGCAGCACGGTCATCGTCGTTCAGTCCAGGAGAGCGATTCGAGCTGGATCTGGAAGAGCAAGAACCTCGAGTACCGCTTGCAAGGCCAGACCCGTCCAAGATGCTGAAAGAAGTGCAGGAGCGCCAGTCCAAGGATGGCGTTGCTCCTCCAAAGCCTCTGCAAGCAACAGGCTTCCCGCAAGCCAAGCGGCGGGACATCTCGAAACATGCGAAACCTGCATCATCGCCGTCGCGGTTCAAGAAAGACCAGGCAAAGACGGCAGATGGGTTGCACTCCGAGATTGACAACGAGAATCAAGCTGTACTATCTGGTATGAGCGAAGAGGAGATTCAAGAAGAACGAGAGACGCTCATGTCCATGCTTGGAGGAGACATGGTGGATTTCCTGCTCAAACGGCAAGGCGGACCTACACCATCGAGAGCCGACAAGAGTGTTCGTTTCAATGAGCAAATCGACTTTAGCAACCCTCCGTCACAATCGCCATCACCACCTCCAGCTCGTCAACCCATTCTTCTTCCTTCTTCCGAAGGCAATATGGGCAACTGGCTACAGGACAGCACGAGCACTGTTGCCCCTGATCTTCTGTATGACGAAGGGACACCAGAGGATATCCGCAATCGCTACTTCCCCACCGAGCCTATGTCTGCCAGCCTGAACTGGATGAACGATTCTGAAGCGCAAGCGACAGAGTCATCCAGAGGCAGGATAGTGACTTTTGATATGCAAGGGCGAGGAAGCTATACGGAAGAACTAGCGGACCATTCTGGCAGCTCGCATCGACATGCTGACAGCAAGCGTGCGTTCTCGATAGTCGAGCTGCTGCAGCTGTCGCGATCGGCCGTTGCTGGTCAGCGTGCTATGGCTCTGGAGATTATACGCAAAGCTGTCAATGCTATGGACGTACAGCCAGAGGAAGCTCAAAAGGACCTCGTCAAAGCTGATACCGTCAACCAAGTCTTTGCGGCTTGTACTCTGGTGCTCGGCGAGAAACATCTGAGCGTAGTGATTCCGGCACTCTCTGTCCTTCAGATATACTCCAATGCACCGCCAACGCGTCTTAACAGTGTTGCAGCGGCGTTGACAACCGATCCTCCCTTACTTCCAGCTTTAAACCGACTGCTCTCTCACTCTACATCTACCGTAGAGCTCCCCGATACATCTTTGCAAGATATTCTGTCAATCATCGCTTCTTTGACGACTACCGAGGAAGACTTTGTTTCGGCCGAAGTGCTCGAAGTACCAGATCTGCTGGAAAATCTATCCAAACTGTTTCTCGAGCTCCCCTGGCCTCCATCTAAAGACAAGCCTATTCCACAGTTCATACTGGTGGATGTTTTGGCTTCCATCGCTTCTCGAACCCGTATAAATGCGGAGACAGTCATTCTGCGCGGCCTGGAACAGTCTACAATGCGGTATTTGGCGATCCCTCCTTGGACAGTAGAAGGACACGAAGAGCAAGCTTTCCAGCTAGCCAGTAGCACTCTCCGCCTGCTTTACGAGTACGCCGGCTATGGCCTGGGTTGCTCTCGATTGAGTAGCTCGCGCAGCATTTTCCGGGGCATTGAGAGCTGGATTAACAAGGGCGCACTCGTCAACATTCCGTTTACTGTAGCGTGGTTCCAGCTACTTGGGGCATGGAGTAGATGTGCTATCGATCCACACTCGACTACTCCAGAGCACGATATTCTCTGGGCAGAGACTGCCGATTGGGGAGATCACGCCCTTGATGTACTATTTCAGATGCCTGAAGAATCTCCCATGACTCTCAGCTCAGCTATTCTACACATGCTCACAGACTGGGTCGACGGAGCAAAGAAGCATGATCCTTCTGTATTTGACGGGTTTAAGACACGTCTGGCGCAAGAGCATATTGGACTTCTCCCTCGCTTGCTGGAGCAGGCGTTAGCGGAACCCATGACGGCGGAGAAAGGACAGCTCCTACTCCGATTGAAGGAGTTCGTCAACGAAGTCGGTCTACAGGAACAAATGGGCAGAAACGCTGGCTTACTGGCGAGGATTGAGGTGGAACAGGCTCAGGAGCCTGTAAAGCCAGAGAAGGGAACGCTAGACACCGAAGGCTGGATTTAGGTAAGTCTATACGCTGGGAATCTGCTCTGCACTGTCCTAATATCCATGTGACCGCCTGCCCAGCCTATCTCCCACGACTCGCACCTATTTCGTCTCTCGCCGCTCATCGTAATCCCAAACAAGTAGAGGCTTTCTTGTTGCCAACAGATGAACTACACTTTCATCACACTATAGGCTTTCGGAGATCTAAGTGCAGTGTGTCTCCCTTCGTACTCTTGTCGTTGTATTATCCTAGAACTACGCCGCAACTAGTCTCCCATCATTCAGAAGTGCATCGTGATTAAGAGAAGACCTGCTTGGACATGGCGGAACCGATCAAAGCGAGTTGCTGCAGTGAGGCTGAACCAGCCCGACCGCTGGGCTTGTCTCTGTACAAATCGGCTTTTCATCATCAGCCTATTCAGCAACAGTATCGCGCTGTATGCTCATCTTCTTGCTCATCCCAGTAGCTAGTCAGGGTAAGCTGGGTGACTCCGTCTTTTGTCTGACACCCTTGTCCCGCTGGAAGTTGTTGCTGTCGTAGATATCCAAGCTGACCATATACCATCTACCTGAAATACCAACTTCTGCAACAGATGATACCCCATCCAGCACTCGCTCAGATGAAGACTTTCCCAAAGAGCGATGACTTTGCCGTTCTTCTCGGTCAGGCTTGCTCTTCAGCGACAGCGCAGCCCCAGCTGACACTCCACGCACCTCAGGCATCATCGAGAGCAAGATTGGGACTTCACCACCGCGCTCCGAGCAGCACAAGGTCGACATCATGAACCTCCTCTACGTGCGTCGTGAGCCGGTCACGTGAATGCACACCGGGTATGCTGAAGTGATGCAATCCTCTCCAGATCCCTCGGCTTCACATGGAGCACAGACTACAACAGGATGTGGTGCTATCGCGCTTCGGCGCGCTCTATCTACCAGCTCTAGTCCAGAGCTACCTGCATCCGCCAGCTCCTTCGAAGAACCCAGCCTGGCAAAAGTCTATAGCGCTTGACGATATGCCTCTAGCCAATGCTTATGGATTTATGGTAAGGCATGAGTGGCCATGTCCTGCGCGTAGCTGATTGAGCACTTCGGACCCAGCTCGTTCACCTGAATAGCACTCCCTATTTCAACAAGTTTTTCCGCCTCCCTGCGCATTACGAACTCCGCAAGAGCCTCGTCGACGTACTTCTCCAACGCCTAGACGAGAGGACCGAAGCTTGGGAAGCCCGCTATCACGATCCGAAGAAGAGCGCCTCTGACGGTGGAATCGCCATCGAGTCGATGATATACGATTTCTGCCAACTCACCACAAGTCTGCTCCTGTTCCATTCCGAGGAAGATGTGCACGAATTATCGAAACTTCCTATGATTAAGCATCTGCAGTATTTTCTTGGAATGTGGAACGATCGTTACGCAGGCATCAGCAGTGAATCTCAAGATAGCTCCTACGCACCTTCCAGTGCCGAAAAGCAAAAGACACCTACGCCGGCAAGCGTTGCAGAAGACAGGCGCCAATGGCCTGCGTATCAGCTATCTATGATTCTCATGAACGGGAGAGATGATGCCGAACTAGCAGCAATCACGTCTGCGAGGCTGTCGAAAGGTGGAATGAGCCGATGCGCGCTAAAAGGATGCAATCGGACGTCAGCAGTCGACGGAGGCTCCCTCTTACAATGCTCGCAGTGCGGGACAGTCCGTTATGTGAGAGAAGGCTTGCTGTTTACAAGCGTGTTGCTCGATTTACTAAATACATGTGCTAGTGCTCCGAACAACATCAAAGACAAGCATGGCGCGATCCCTCAATTATGCACAAGGAGATGTGCCATGCAACATCGTACTGAAAGAGTCAGTTGATGATAATCAACATCGTCCATGTGTATTTCCGGCCAGAGAAGCAATATACAACGACCCTAACGTAGCGAGCGGTTCCGAGCAGCTGTATGATACAAGAATTTACCAGATGTTATTGTATAATCGAACGTTATCTAGCACCGAGTGCGGCTTGGGCTCTTTGCGTTTGTATACTTGGCGACTGCTTCTGCGCTTTGATCATTTGGACCCTCTGAGCCGTCTCCAACGATGGCCTCAGCATCTCCGTGAAGACTGATACCAGCTTGGGTATGTGCACCAGCTCAGGCTCTTGGATCGCCGTGGGCTTGATGCGCTTCCCGCCTTTCTTCTGCCCTTTCCCGCTGCCTGCGCCTTGATTAGGTGGCAGATTAACGACGAGCGTTGTTTGTGTTGGAGCCATGTACGAAGAGAAGGGATTGTTTGTAGTTTGACGGGGCGGTGAAGGAGCTTGAGCAGGTTGCTGGAAAGCTGCATAGGGATTGTTCTTGCCTGCTGGTGCAGCACTAGCAGTGCTGGGAGGAGTAGATTCCGTGTCGCTCACGGCATCGACAAAATCGTCGGAGCGCCCGTCTAGATCGTCGTCACTGTCATCTTCCTCTTCTGCATTCAAATCATCGATATCGTCTGCTACTCCAGAAAGCGACAGGTTCTGCAGGACGTTGCCAACGAAAGCAGCGTCCTCGTCTTTTGTGGCTGTTCCAAATCCAACTTGATTTGGTGACCCGACTACCCCAGATCCAGTCACGTACGATGCGGCACCGGAGATCTCGCCCTTGACCAGTCTGCGGCGGAGTCGCTCGTGGTGGGCTATCTTGAGCGTACGGTGGTAGTCTATCAAGCTATCTATCTCCTTCATAACATCCTCTCGTTCTTTGCCAGCGTGCGGAAGGATAAAATCCAGCATGACTCCTTGCGGGTTCAGTCCATCACGAATGAACGTCAAGAAGAGCTCTATCCAGTGCATAAGACCATCAAAGAGATCTTCGCCTTTGCTGTGAACTTGATGAACAAAGTTGTAGAATGCATGTTCGTGTCTGGCAACGAGGTCCATGAAGACTGCCACGGTCTTTTGCGGGTCTGTATTCGTAGCTGTGACATTCACTTCCGCCAATTCGACAGTTTTGATTAGGTCGTTCAAGAACATCTGGAGGTCGTAGAGCGAGTCGCCAATGTTGGCAGCCTTGTACACCTTGGCGAGAGGTTCGTAGAAAATGGTGATAATGTCTTTCAGAAGATCTGAGGTTGAGCCCTGGGGATACAGATACGTATCAGTTTCCAATCAATCGCAGCGTTAAAATGAATAATGAGCCCACCTCAAAAATCAACTCGAGCATTTGCTCCTTGTCGCGTAGCCGCATTGCCATTCGCATGTAGACATGCAGGTCCTCGAACAGCCAAGCATCGTCGTTGTTTGGACCCTCATCTTCCTCTTCTGGATCCTCCAGCGTAGCTACCCAATCCAAGTACTCCTTGTGTCTGATACTGGCTCTGTGAACCCTTTGCAGGCTTGCAGGAGAGAGTGGTACTTGCTCATCCCGAGCTCTAAGGATGACGGTGAGGATGTCTAGATCCTCTTTGTCTGCCTCGTCCCGATACCTGATCTGGGTACTTCGAGGAGCAGCCATGAACCTCTTGACTCTCTCACAGAGTGAGTCGTCCTCGACCTTTGCCTGTACTTTGGCCATATCATCTTTGAGCTCCTTGATCTCGCCTTCGATTCCCGAGCTGAAGATGCGTTGAAGTAAAGAAGTCGAGCCGAAGGGTCTTGCCAAGAAGAGATCCAGAACAGCTCGGATCATTGCTACGGGATTGGAGATCTTGAGGATCTGGCGCATCATAAAGTATGGCATCAGACCGTGCACTCGCTTGAACTGAGTAAACATGGCAGAGCCGTTGTCTGATCCGATGAAGAGCTGATAGATAGTTGATGCTAGCGATATCCGCGCCCATTCAAAGACCTTCTGATACTCGACAGGCAGCTTCTTGTAGTCTTTCGTCTCCCGGATGGTAGCAAAGACTCGGCTCAACCCGTCCTTCTTGACCAGGTCCTCCTTGAAACTCCGCAGATGTCTCTCTAGATCCTTCACTCTGGTCTCTACTTCCGATCTAAACTTGTCCGTCTCGGCTTCTCGCATCCTATCCATCTCTTCTCGCTTGGCTGCATCTGCCTCTTCGGCTGGGCTGAGCGTTGTTGTGTCTGCTGTGAGGAAACCGCGAAGAGAGCTAGAATTTGCTATTTCCTGGTTTTGAAGGAGTGTCCTCAGGAATGCTCTGAGAGTGAGTCTGTTTCGCTCTCTCGTAAGAACGACGGTCGGTGCCGAGTCGCTGAGCGAGATGTTGTCTGCGTCTGCGTAAGTCGAGGGGACGGCTGCTTGAGCTGTTGCAGCTGCAGTTTCTACTCCTCTGCGATCTTTCGGAGGAGGAGCACGAAGGTCGAGCTCTGGAAACTCTGCTCTTAGCAGATCAGACAGCTTTGTAAAGTCGCCATATCTCCTGCTGACATAGACGTCTGGATGTCCCTGTCTGGATGTCTTGACTATAAACTCTTCGTGCTTGTTCTTTCTTCCTATCTTGTTGCGGTATGCGATTGTTCGGATTCCAATCACATTGACGCGGAAATCCATCTCGCCAGGCTTGGCATGATGCATGGTTGCTGAAGTTCCTGGCACAGCTTGCGAGGAAGTAGATGCTGCTGATGTGGGTGTGGGTGGGATGGGAGCTGATTTCACGTCGACAATGCGGACCACCTCTTCTCGCCCTCCGTTATCCGCCAGCTTGACTGCGCTCGAGATGAGCAGTCCTACATGCTTCTCTGCCTTTCCTGCAAGCTTGTGTCTCTTTGAGCTCGCTCCAGTCTCCTCTTCTCGCTCCTCGTTCATGGATATATTTCGGGCCATAAAACTCTCGATAAAAGGCTGCAGCTTCTTCGAGTAGAATATCTTGGTGTCCACTTGCGATAGGAATGGAAAAGTCATAACGAAATGATGTAGGAAGAAGCGGAGGAAGGGTAAATCTACGTCATCATCGCCAGCTGGGCGTTGCTTGCGTCTGTCCTCAAAGGGCCATCCGACAATGCTGAGTGCTTCTGGATCGGCGAGAGCATGCAGTTCCTTTGCGAGCTGGCCATTGACGAGTTCTCGCTTGAGGTAGTGTGCTCTAAGCGGTGTAAGCTGAGTGTGCGTCGGTGGGTTATACTCCTTGGGGCTCTTTATGCTTGCGAAGGGATCATCTGCCGGGTTGTCCAAGGGGGTAGCAGCAGGGACGACTGCGACGAACGACGATGATCTGCGGGGTGGTGGATGATGAGGCAGGTACCCCGAGCCAGTCCCCGTCCCTCCCAGAGTGCTGCCGGTGCTGCTCATATAAAGTAGACTGTATATATGATGTTGCTATTCAATGTATAGCCGGTATGTATAAGTGTTGCCCTCGTTTCAAGCCTTGTCTCAACTCCCACTGATTCGAGCCCGACGACGATGAGCAAGCTCAAACGGGCGCGTGAAGACGACAGCGAAGGAGGGCTTCATCGCAGCAACAATACCAGAATCAAAGCAAGCAGCAGCAACAGCAACGGCAATGGCGGGCGGCGCCGCAAGGTCCAGCCAGACTCGCTCTGCGCCTTCTGCGGTCACCCAGTCCAATACGAGCCAGACATACCCAACAATCCACCAAACGGAGTGTCGTGTCACGAGTGTGGGAGCTCTGGCCATTACAAATGCCTCACATTCGAGTCAAAGCGAATGCAGAAGAACGTCCATACCTGGCCGTGGAAGTGCACATACCACAAGGAGTGCACGGCCTGCGGAAGTGGCCACGACGATGCTGCAGATCCAATGATCCTCTGCGACTCGTGTGACCGAGCATACCATGGCATGTGTCTAAACCCTCCCCTCAGCGAAGTTCCTGAAAGTACGTGTCTTTCAGACTACGAGCATCACTTTACGCTGACTCGCGATGCATTGCTATAGCTGCACATTTCATGTGCCCAATTTGCAGGCAAAAGGCAGACGAGCGCAAACGAAGGAAAGCCTCGAGGTCTGCCTCAGCCTCTGCTTCTGCTCGAGGAACTGTCGTCAAAGGGGAAGAGGGAGTAGAAAGCAGTCAACACAATCATTCCGACGCAGGTCAACAACATCAATACCAGCAACGACTGGCCGATGGCTCGGTCATTTACGCTCCCACAATGAATGACGAAGAAGTACAAGCAGAGCTGGATGCACCTACGTCCCCTCCAGACTATAGCAATACAGGAAAGAGTGAGCATACTGCCCTCCCTTATTCCGGCGGTGGAGATGAGAACGATGTTGAGCATTCTCATCTTCCACATCAACTCCAAGATGGCTTATCCACGCTGATAGAAGCTGCTCAGATCGATCTCACCAGCAATACATCAACGCCGGAAATGGCAGCCCAACATACGAGCAACCATTTCCACCAAATGGAAAGCAGAAATATTGAGCAGCAGAGGTACATCTCCAAGCCGATGGTCAAGCTGCCGCAGGGCATACTTGGTCGTATAGGAGGTGCAGGCAATAGCAGTCAAAGTGTATTGGTATCAGCAAGCGCGTCAAAGTCAAGATCGCCTCAGCATCGTCAGCAAAACGCAGACGTGTCCGGGCTGTCTAGCAGTAGGGATTTCAATAGAGAACAAGATGAAGAGGAGCAGGATGGAGAATTTGAACCAGATTTTGAAGAGGAGAACGAAGAAGAAGTAGAGTACGACGAGGATGGCAGCATGCGAAGGGTGGTCGGCGAGAGACGCTCGAATCGCAGACAGCAGAGTGCAGACGTGATGAGAGGAAGCACACGAAATCGTAAACCGCCCGAACCAATTTACACCCCCAAATTACCCCATAGAATGCCAGTGAATAGGTCCAAGCAGGCAGCCCGGCAGAGATCACCAAAGAAGTCCGATAGCAACAGCCACTCCTTCCGCGTCGTCGAGTCTCCGCCTGAAGATGGCGAGACAAGTGTTCTGGCTCCTTCGCTGGCTATAGTATCGCAGAATCAGCAGCAGGCAGAGATGGAGGAAGAAGAGCCAAGAGACCCATACGGAGGGTATTTGAAAGGCCAAGATGCAGATCAAGGCGATCGGAAACCGGATGCTTCAGACAAAGCTCGCTTCGAAGCAGCTAAAATGGCAGCAGAGGCTCGTCTGGTCGGCAATTTGGACTACAGCCCTCCGGAAGATGGGGTGTCTCTGTCTGGTCCACCTCCTTCCCCAAAGAAGAAAGGATCCCATGCTTCATCGAGACGAGACACGCCAATACTTCTGGATCCATCCCTTCCGGCTTCCTATCCTCCAAGTCCGGGACCTGGCGGCCCTGTACACCACATGGTCAGGGGTCTCAAAGATAGTCTGTCAGTCTCTGAGCCCATTGCAAGACTTCGAGCGCACGACACGCAGCAGCCTCCGACACCCTCTACAGCTTCTCTCCAGAATGGCCCTCTTCCTCTACTTCCGATAGGCCTGCCGAGTGGTCATAGCAGCCTCGGCAGTCCTCGCAAGGACAAACATCAAGACAGGGATTTATCGAGGGCCAGCTCTACTTCTGCCGTCTTCAACCTCCCTGAAGGATCTTACTCGAATATCCAGGCAATCCGATTCGGTCAGCATTTCGAAATAAAGACTTGGTATCAAGCTCCCCTACCCGAAGAGTTTTCGAATGTGCCAAATGGGAGACTTTGGATTTGCGAGTTTTGCTTGAAATACTTCCGGACCGGATTCCAGGCTGGACGCCATAGAGTAGGTCACATAATGTTGTTACTCTGATGTAGCATGCTAAGGTCAGTCTTGCAGCTCAAGTGCAAGACACGCCATCCTCCTGGACACGAGATCTATCGAGACGGGAACGTGTCAGTTTGGGAGGTTGACGGAAGGAAGAGCAAGGTGGAGTTCATTCCCTCGACTCGCTAGACACGCTCACTGAACCCTCATTTGCAGATTTACTGCCAGAACCTCTGCCTGCTAGCCAAAATGTTTCTCGACCACAAAACGCTGTATTACGATGTTGAGCCTTTCCTCTTCTACGTCATGACAGAAGGAGATGAAGAGGGAGCACAGTTTGTCGGGTACTTCAGCAAGGAGAAACGCAGTCCTACCAACAATGTCAGCTGTATTGTCACGCTACCTGTCAGACAGCGCCGAGGATGGGGAAACCTTCTCATCGACTTTAGTGAGTAATCTAGCATTCCGTCCAGATCGTGAAGTATGCTGAATTGTGCCGTTGCAGGCTATGCATTGAGCAAGAAGGAGAAGCGCTTGGGCACACCAGAGAAGCCATTGTCGGATCTCGGACTCGTCACGTACCGTACATACTGGACTATCACCATCTTCAGATACCTCCTCACTGTATCCCGCATTCAGCTTCTATCGCTGACAATTGATGAAATTTCGACGGCGACTTCGATTGTACCGGACGAAGTGTACTACGTGCTAGTGGTTCACAAGCTCATCCAGGCGATATCGGATACAAGCTTCAATGGCCATCCAAGTGAGAATGGAGACGCTGGTGGCATGGAAATCGATGGACAAGGACAGATGAATTCGAGCTGGCAGAGCAACCCGCATGTTCGGCGCAAGCAGATGGCAGCAGCAGCAAGGCATGCAACGGAGGCGAGTACTGCTATTCCATCAGCATACCGCATTCTAGTGGAGGAGCGCAGAACAGAGATGGTGGATTATTTGGCGAAATATGACCAGAAGGGATACCTCAAGTACAATCCGGAAGCATTGCATTGGAGTGCGTACGTTGGCGGAGCGGGATTAGGAGAAGCAGAGGCGGCAAAGAATGGTTTGGGTGTCGAGGCAGTCGTCAAGCATGAGGCAGAAGGGCTAGAGGGAGAAGACTAGAATGCATGAGGATGTTGTTGTAGTCGCTGCAATGCTTTGCTCTCGTCGACCCACTCGCGGCCCTGCTTTCCGACAGGACAGGCACCTTCGGCGGATACGTCCGGCAAGACCAGATTTCTCAGGCTTGCAAAAAGCCGACTCTTTCGCTTTCTTAATATCAACACTGTCGTTACTGCTACATTACAATGCTTTCACGCTCCTTCAAACTGCGACCGCCATGCTCCTGCTCCTGCTGGGTGACCCGCAAGGCCTCGACGTCGAGCTCGACACCAACGACAAGCAAGCGCAATCCGTACCGCGCAGAGATCAAGCTACCAGCACCAGAACCACGCAAGGTCATCATGAAGAAGATGAAGTTTGGGAGACTTGAAGAAACAGCAGTGACAGACGTACCTCCAGGCGCCGGACCTGGCTCGGGCTCGCATGTCAATCTACGAGAAGCAACGCCTAGCGGTGGACGAAACAATGCAAGGCTGTTTGCAACTACAGCGAGAGCTCAGTCGTCTTCGTCATCATCAGGGTCAGGCGGCACGAGCACGACCGTACCTGTCGCTATTGCTGCTGCTGTATTGGGAGCTGCAAGCTATCTCTATCTATCCGGTACGGATGAAGATGGCCTAGAAGAGGCGGCTAGGGAGAAGGCCGTCTCTGACGAGGTGAGTTGACACTTGCCGAGCTGTGCAGCGAACTAATCTCGCTACAGGCATACGCTCTCGAAGATCTGCAAAGCTATCTATCTACGCTTGCAACTCCTGCGCCAGACGATTCCTCACTCCCAATGTCGCAAAGGATGGAAGCATGGGTCAAGTCGCTACAGTCACGCATAGTAGAAGCACTGGAGGAAACAGAAGCTTCGGTATGCTATGGTCAGACGTCGAAACAAGCCAAGACGTTTCTGCGTGATTCATGGCTTCGGAAAGAAGGAGGAGAAGGGATCAGCTGCGTCTTGCAGGATGGACGGATCTTTGAGAAGGCTGGAGTAAATGTTTCAGTCGTTCATGGCACTCTTCCGCCTGCTGCCGTTCGGTCGATGACAGCTGATCACGAGGGGAAGTTCAAGGTGCGTAGGTCCCGCTTCAGTTCGGCTTGTGCTGATCGCTGTGTAGGGCTGGTACGATGGCGTCAAAGCACTCCCATTCAAGGCTCTTGGCATCAGCTGTGTTATTCATCCTCACAACCCTTCTGCGCCCACTGTCCATTTCAACTATCGCTACTTTGAAGTCGAAGATCCGGCAAATCCTGGCGTACCTAAAGCTTGGTGGTTCGGCGGAGGAGCCGACCTGACCCCTTCCTATCTCTTTGAGAGCGATGCCAAGCACTTTCACCAGACCCTTCTCGATAAATGCGGCGACAAGTATGACAAGTACAAGAAGTGGTGCGATGACTATTTCTACATCAAACATCGAGGGGAAACGAGAGGAGTTGGTGGAATCTTCTTTGATGACCTGGCAGACGATGCAGAAGAGAATTTTGCGTTTGTGAAGAAATGTGGGGAGGGATTTCTGGGTAGCTACGTGCCCATTGTCACGAGAAGGATGCATGCGCCCTTTGACTCTCGCATGAAGCAGTGGCAGCAGTTACGGAGAGGCCGATACGTCGAGTTTAATCTGGTCTACGATCGAGGAACGCAGTTTGGGCTTCGCACGCCTGGAGCGCGCATCGAGAGTATTCTGATGTCGCTCCCTCTAAATGCGCGGTGGGAGTATTATGCAAAGTTCGGAACGGAAGAGGGTAGTCGGGAGGCGGAGTTGTTGGAAGTGCTAAGTAAGTCGTCTCTGTCTCAATCTTGACCAGGCTGATTTGTTCTGACAGGGAATCCGAGGGAGTGGGTATGCGAGTAAGGGAACCGTAAAGCCCCTCAGCGGCGCCGCTTGTACTACAATGTGAGAAGGTCAGCTCGTCAGCCCAAACCATGAAGGCAGTCCTGGGGAGGCTGAAAATGGGCCGGCAGCCGATGCCGCTTGTACTGCAATGTAGCTTGCATTGCATTCTTGAAGCTCTACCATACAACGAGCCCCCTAGCTGCTCTGCTCCGTCCTCCAGCTCGCTTCCCAGCAGGCGTGGTCGCATTCTCCAGCCGGCGCTTCCAACAGCCGTTGAGCTGGATAATCCTGCTCTTGATGATGATCTGGAGCTGCTGGAAGCTCTGTTGGCCGCAGAATCGAGGTGCTATAGTCGAAGGTCGAGGTCGATGAGAGATAGAAAGCACGGTAGAATGCTTCTTTAGGCGGTCCGCAGCTTCTCTTCATCGGTGTTGCGGTCGGGCATGTCGAAGAAAAAGCGATGTTGTCGGATGGCGCTGCGGGTCTGCATATTTATCGATGCGCTGCGGGTCTGCATATTGATCGATGTATGTATTGAGAGCGATTTGATGGTTGTTTTGAGCTGCTGCCCTTTACAGCTCCATAGCAATCAGCAACTTTGGCGAACAAGATGGTACCGTAGAATCGATCGCTCTCGGCTGTAGCGATTTTATACGATACATACACATCAGAAATGATGATTAGTCGTGTTTTCTGGCGCGAGAATTCACCGTACGCATCGTAGAAGCCCAGGTAGCCGAGAATGTCGGAGCTGGTGTCTCGCCAGGCTTTGATCGCGCAAGTTGATGACCGATATGTATGTGCTGCTAACGATGTGGAGGGTGATATCGTGTAAACCAGCTGCGAGAAAGAGTGAGGCGCGAGAGAGGAGGCGGAAAGAACGTTAGTGCTCAGTCGGAAAGGCGTCATCGCCAGGGCCATTTTGACAAGTCGTTGCAGAACATGCATCTTCGTACGCGCATGCTGTTGCTCGGCGAATTTGGTGGCATTAGTTGGCGTAAAGTGAAGCTGTCAAAGATCGTTGACGGCTCTTTAAACCGCCCGATTTCCCCTGCAAATGACGACCTTTCTAGAAAGCTGCTTCGGTGTCACCTCGCATAGAGGCCACCCTAGCCTGCTACTTCGGTGTTACCTCGTACAGAGGCCACCTTAGTCTGCTCTTCTGGCATCAAATTATGCGAAACGACCGGCTTTCTTTCCTGGATATGACCTTTTGATGCATCAAGAATACTTTCTTCGAGATGCCTCCTCTGCGCGACACTTTCTCTGGCTTGGACAGCCTGCTCGCCAGGGAAATGCTAAGTCCTTCAACATACGTCGTACGACGATGCCGCTTGGACCAATATGATCGCAAGAGCCTGAAGATCACGAATCTGCTGTCCACCTGGCCGACCCACTTTCTGCGACTTCTGCACAGGATCGACTTTTTCGGGGTTTCCAAAAAGGCTCACTGACGGCGCTACAAACGTCGCACAAAGCCGAGAACGACTTTTTTGAGGAGCTGGGAGTGCTAGCAACACAACAGACTGACTTTTGGGACACTTCCTTGCTGACCCTTTTTCTCGACTTTCTGCGCCGGCTGTTTCGGCTCTTTCCTTTCTTTGGCGCTTCCCTTCCTTTCTTCTACGACTAAATGACACTACCTGGAGCCAACTACAGCCCTCAAACCGGCCAAAAGTACAAGACTTCGGCTTCAAGACCTGCCTGGCTCCTCTCCCTCCTACTATGGCGCAAGACGTCAGACTGGCCTGTAAGTCGGTTTTTCGAGCTTCTGTACTGTTCACTGACACACTGCTTGTGCTTTTCAGAACCGACCGCCTACTTCCACAGACTGGCAAGGAGGGGACGCTTCTTGACTCGTGAGTACGGCTCGCACGTAGCAACGAACTTCAGTGACAGTTTGTGTACTCTAAACAGGAACTTCCTAGCTGGGCGCGTCCCCAGCTTCTGGCCATAACGGAGTGGCCGGGCTCGTCACGCCTGCCACAGAAGGAACGGCCTACCTTCCGCTGGAGTAACGCTAGGAAGCTGAAGAACAGCTTTTCAAGTAGCTCTACTAACGACTGACCCCCTCCTTACTTCCGTCTGCACTCTGTCTCTCGCTTTTTCTCTACTAAGTTAACTAACTCGCTTCTTTGCTCTTTCTTCTTCTTTTACAGTTTTTTCTGGCTCTCGACTGCTTCTGCAGTCTTCAACTAGTGCTTCAAGACAGTTCTGGCTTTCAAACGCGTCAAAACGCGTCTCTAGGACTGGCTACAGCAAGCAAAGCACGTGACGCTGTAGCTCGGCTCACACACGTCGTACGTACTTGTGAGTAGGTTCGTTCTGCAGCTCTTGTTGCGCTTAACTGAGTGCACTGCTTTGTCTCAGCTGTCGGCACTCGGTCAGTCAAGCAAAGGGCTTTTTTTCTGGAAAAGCGTTTTTTGCGCACTACACAAGAGTGGCTGACTTCTCGCTTTGTGTGCAGGTCTTGGACGTGTTGGAGAGCAAGTAAAAGTGCTTGGAAGGGTCAAAACGGCGCTCTGAGCTTGGCAAACAGGAAAAAGCACGTGCACAGCTAACTTGGCTTGTACGTGTCGTACAGACTTGTAAGTAAGTTACTGAGGGTTTACTGAGGGTTTACTGAGGGTTTACTGAGGGTTTACTGAGGGTTTACTGAGGGTTTACTGAGGGTTTACTGAGGGTTTACTGA